>JBBMOI010000012.1:19727500-20060000 GCA_038088405.1 Porites divaricata | reverse complement strand
TGTGTTGTGTTTTCTCGGAGAACACTTCAGGTAGAGCGTTCGACTGCAGAGTGGGACGTCAAGGATTCGATTCCCGGGGCCGGGCCAATACTCAGGGTCTTAAAATAACTGAGAAATGAAGGTACTGCCTTTGCCCTGCAAACAGGTAGACCTTCGCCTGGCACTTTCGTGCTAAATACATTGACCCTCATATAAAGTGTATTTTTTTTAATGCCGTGGTTGTCTTTTGAACTGCGTGTGTTGGGTATGTACTAAGAGACCAACCTTGCTTGGATCCATACACCTCCACCCTTAGTGCTTTGGTGTTCATAAATGTAACTGGATAAAAACGAATAAACTTGGCAGCAACTGGCTCAGATAGTTCATTTCTTACAATGCTGTTCCTGTCATCATTTCCAGTAAATATCTAAAAGCAAATTAACAAAAATTTCTATAAAATGCTGATGAAAGACATGCAAATTCGTGCGTTTAGGTGTTTCATTCGCACGGAAACACGCTAACCGTAAAAAAATTTGAACACCTAGCCGTTTAAACATTTGAAATGAGCAAAAATCGAGGTCAAATATTGGACAGGTACGGTCAAAGATTTAACCGGCTAGATGTGAACACCTACTACATTGACGATAACTCCCGCCGTCAGAACAAAAGGCAAAGGATATTAAAAGGAAAACCACGTCTATGTCAGTTTCTTTTACATTTTACTACTTATTTCACTAACGTTTCCTATGTAAACAGCAAGAGACCAAAGAAAGAAGGCTGTAGTAATGAGTGGGGAAAAAAAGGCAGGAGCCAGGAGGCAGGAGGAAGGAAGAAAAGGAGGAGGCAACGAGAGACGGTGAAGATGGGAGAAGAGAGAGAAGAGCGAATGGACGGGAGAGAAAGAGGAATAAAGCAATTTCATGGGAATTTCTGGTTTGACGTGGCTAAGAGGTAAATACAATCCTTTATTACTTAGTGTCTCCACGATTATAATTTCGCTATTACTTCACCTAGAGCAGAAAGAGATGTACCTTTTCGGAACCACCCTCAGAGTAGAATGCCCACACGTCATTATCCAGGGACGTCTCTATCTTGTATGTTTTTGTCCATTGTTCATTAGCTGTCCTTCCTTGTGTTGCTACTCCACAAACAAAGTAAAGAGATCCGAGATCGATCTGCAGGAAATCCCTGTTGTTATTGTTTGTGGCAGGAATCCAGGCATTGGATCCTTTTAATCGGCCATAAGATGGACTGTAGCCGCTATAATATGACAAAGCTGAAAACCTCTGATCAGAAATAACGCTACTATCCGACACTCCTAATGGATCAAATGCACAACCTAAATGTAAAAACAAGTACACAACCTAAGTTTATGAAAAAAAGGAGAAAGAATTATTATCATGTTATTATTCTTAACGAAGAAGGTACAGACTCACAGAACAATGTTATTACTTTGACCTGGGGTTCCTTCCTGTTTTATCTAATAAAAACAACAACAACAACATAACAAAAGTATAAAAGGGATAAAAGTGTAATGGCTTCCATACTCGCTCGATCAGATATTGCACACTTCGAGACACGGTTTCATCATTCGAAGCATTATAATTGCTATTTCAGAGTTAGCGGTTGCTTCAGCGCCAGAGGTAATGGCCCAATCGACATGAATTTTCTCTTTCAGCTGCGCTATTTTCTTCGAAAGAACGTCGACTTTATCCTTTATATCTTGATTTTGTTGCTTTAGTGAAGAAACTGTTTCTTTTGGCATAATTTCAGTGAAAATTATCAATAAAAGGACTGTGGAAAAACGACTCATTAAGGTAAGAAGTGTGGGAGCTTAAGGTTTAACGTCCATCTTAGCTCCTGACCGCTTAATCATCCATTCATACACTTCACTTTACAAGCTTAATAAATAATCGCTTCAGATCAACCGCTAGTTTTTCATACATGTATACAGCCACGCAAAGTTGTTCACTTTACCCTAATAGTATCCGCTGTTGTGGAATGAGTGTCATATGAATACGAACCAAAGCTAATCCTCTCACCAATAACGACGCCGACAAATTCAGCTAATGAACCAATCAGCTGAACTTAAAGTAAAACCATGTTGAGTCGAAACCAAAAAAACGCGGAAACACTGAGCGAGAAGGACGTCACTCCTGATCAGCGGCGGAAAAACAGTTTTTGCTGGTGTTGCAAAACATATATTGTAGGTTAGCTATCTTGTTGTGGTTTGGATATTGTCAGTGTCTTTTCAGTCTTCTCTGTTATGTCATTTGGTGATTGCTGGCACACGTCCGCAACTCACCAAGAAACTAGCGGCAAAAGGGGCGCGAATTTCCTCACACTCAATCAAATGATATTCACTGAATACCGCCTCAGATACAATACAGTATAAACAAACGACGCCCCTTTTAATATTTCTCAGGGTTTTCTGATTTTCATGGATAATATTAGGAATAATGTAAAATGACAAAAATACAATGTATCTTAGTTAGTAAACTTAATTTTTTTTGGAGTTTACACCCTTGAAACTGTTGTTAACAACTGAATTCCCTTGGTAACAAGGATTTATCACATAACTGTATCAAACACCACAGAAGAAAAATGAACAGATTGATTAAAAAAATACAGAAACTTTTTACATGTAAACAATAAAAAACGATTTTTTAAAACAGATTATTTGTTTAGTTAAAAGGCGAAAAAGCCCAAAAGATACCCACACAAGCATCACGCATACCTACAAAGTAAACAGGAGGAAAAAAAGCGCTCTTACTTTCTGATTTAAGATAGGAATAAACTTCAACCTCGCAGAGCGTCAAAATCATATTACGACCAGGCACTCTGATGTACAAATATCTGCCATATGCTTTGGGACTACAGAAATATGTCTTGGAACTTCCATCTGGGATTTGTATGTTATCTGCACAAAGATGGTTGTTTGCTCCTCCATTTGTTGTTTTATTTCCTTGCAAAGCGAATAAAAGAAAATATGAGGAAACATTAACTGCAGTATTTGAACACAATTCATGTATAGTAATAGTTGAAAAGGTAACAAAGAAACGATCCTTGCATTCGCTTCAAGATCAGGGGGGTGCTGCAATCTCACTTGCATAACCTTTACATTGATATATAGAAGTCAGAGTGTTTTCTCACACTTGACCAGCATATATGCAAATTTATTGAAACAAAAGAAAACGTTTGCATAAGAAAAGAGTTCAACTCCCAGGAACTGGTTTGGGACACCAACAAGGCCGCTGTTTCACTGCTTTGGGACACCAACATAGCCGCCGTGACGTCATGTAAAAACACTCTACATATTGGCTCACTCAAATATAGAATCTGTGGAAATCTGACTTTCCATGAATGTAACTATGTAGGAAGAAAATGATATTTATACTAAATACATGTACACTTTTACAAAACACAGAGATCACTTTCACATAATTTTCTTCTCAGAAATCTTAACTTAAAAGCAGTGGAAAAGTAATCTCATATTACACTGTAATTAAAATATTTCAAAATGAACAAGGAACCGATTTGAACAACTAGGAACTAATTACAGCATCTCCTACACTTACTACCTACCAACTCTTATCTCAGCTCCATTCAATCTGTTTCCCGCAATGTCCCTGTTGACTATATTCACTTCAGCTACAGGCTCTACTCGCCCCAGGTCTACTCGCCACCAAGCAGTGTTGTCTTTGAAAGTGTGCGTACATTTGCTGATGGGAGTGCCCCTATTTCCATCCACTGCGTTGCTAGCAGGGTAGGATATCGAATCACTGTATGTACTTGACTGACTTGCGGCCTTGAAAAGGGCAATATTACTCGGAACTAAAAACCAAACGAATAATAAAAATTACGGATAAACGCACCAGTGGGTTGTGCCCTTGGCCTCAGCTCCTGGAGACCACTCCAGGGTTCATACGTCTGTTCTTGGGCGACTAGAAAATCTCAACTTTTGTATGGCAATCATATGCTGGGCACCATGGATTTCACAGCTACAGAGCATTGGGCTCCTTTGAATTTCTCTTAGAGCACAGCCTTAAAAAGAGGAAAATCTAGTATTGAAGTCCCTTCTGAATCAACTTGTTAATGTTCAAAGTACATGCATGTACAGCTGTACATACAGCGTGTCTGCAGTGTAGTATAAAAAATGGTCATGGTAAGTATTTGATCGGTAACTTTTCAAAATATCAACCTTTTATTTTGACAGGTTGGTCACAAATTAGCCTGCAAATACACTAGCCATCTTTCTTCATTCCTCACCACTAAGAGACCTTTTCACGGGAAAGACATCTGCACAATGGCCCCAATAATTCCATAATGATCACGTGAATCAATGTTTACAAAATTCATCTGGTAGTCATGGGGTTCTAGATATACGTAAAATTGTTTGAGTTAAAGCCTCTCTTGGTCTATTATCGTAAAGTTTTGTGTTCTTCTGCGAAGAAGCAGCAGCAAAACTCAAACTTCTTGTAGAGAAGATTAAACCATGAATGATGACTTTTTTTAGTTCATTCATTGCATTTACTGTACATCTTTGTGAACTTTTGTCTTTTTTTTGCCATTCGTAAACAATAGCTAAAAGAATAGATTGAATACTTTGCGGACAAATCCCTGTTCTTTGAGTAGGTTCCAGAAACAAATCTACATAATGATGATCAATATGGAATCTTAGGGGTGAAATTGCAGACCTCTTTTCTGCGAAATGTCTTTAGTGGCAAGGAGCAACAAGAAATAGCATACAGTGAATTATTTGCAAAGACTGTATTTTAAAAAGATTTTTAAAAGGAAAGAACAAGATAATGGTTCAAGAGCTGATGTCGCAAAAAGAAAAAAAGATCATATCAATGATGTGAAGGAAGGTTCCACAACTGGGTAAAAAACTATATTTCTTGAAAACGGAACAATTTCTGCAATATATCAAACCTCTGCTTCTGCCAAAGACTTCTACTCGCAAACAAGCTCCACCATGTGTAGACCCAACAACAAAACGCAAGTATCTGGCAAGAAATGCACTGAACAAGATTTGTTTTTCTACTGTGTTCTGATCAAAGTTTCCGTTGAATGTCTGGAAAAAATAATAAAAAACAAAACACAAAAGGCTTATCATTTAGGAGGTAATTCTTAAATTTAATAAAGATAGAGTTCAGTTTATTAAACCCAGGGCTGTCACTAAGATTTCAAGTTGCAAGATATATATGCAAATTATATGTAAGGATATTGAAAAGCTAGGAAATTCTATTGGTCCAGTCTATTTTCTTTTGTTTCCTATGAAAGTAGCCAGGGGTCATACTGGCAGTAGGACATACAATAGCTAGGAAATTCCTGGTCTCTGGCCTTAAGTGACTTTCCTGTGAACCCACTGGGGCACAGCCCCTCACTCCCCACTCCTCCCCTCTGGATTCAATTAGCTTTACCACATGGCATTACTCCCTTAGATAACACACGTCGGTCCTTTCCATGCTTGCCATTATTCAACCTCAATATATAAGTGCAACGAATTTCTGAATGTAACCTTTGAACGGACTAGTATTTAATTCAAAGAGGAGAAGCGGTTTATACTCCTAGGTGCAGCAAACAGCAGAAAATGGGTTTAGTTTTGGGAGTTTAAGAATTTAAAGGTCCAGTCAACATAATTCCACTATCAATCAGACACTGTGTTTGCAGCCACATCATTCTTATCCTAAGTAAATTGGTAGGAAGAGATAGACCTTTTTAGCAAAAAACTCTCGAAAAAAGCATTTTTCCTTTTTAAAGTGATGGACCAGGCCATTAATATATGCACCCTTAAAGCTAATTACCTTAACTTTTCCATTTTCTTTATAGTCTGTCCAATTTGTTCCATTTTTAGATGACTGTAAAGTGTAAGTCTCCACCCACTGACTCCCCTGGGAATTCCCCTGAGTGGATACAGCACAGATGACATAAAGAATCTGTAAGTCAATCTGTAGATATGGACTGGTGTCACGTGTGGATGCACACCATGATGATCCCGCTACAAAGTTCAGTCGGCCATTCTTTGCTGGTGTGCTGGCATTCAGTTCAGAAGAAGCATGCAACTGATTGTCGAGAATGTACCAGTTCACCCCTACATCAACTTGATCACATGATGCTACAAAAAGGGATAAAACATTAAAACTTTACTGGTTGCCTAGAATGCATCCATCAGCTAGACCAATTGCATCTTGTTCAAACGAATGTTAAAACATACAGTATTGCACCCGCGTATAAGAACCTAGCATAACTTTTGAGATATATAGGTGTTTTTGGATCTTGTTCAGTCATTTAACGGTCTCGCTTGATCGGCTTTCCGTTGAAAAAAATTCTTAACCGTTAAATTTTTGCTTTACCCGACTGTTCCACGCTTATCGTTATCCTTTTAAAGGGAAATGGAATCCATTTAAAAACTTGTGTTCAGTTAACCATAAACTATTTCCGTGTCACCAGTATTAAACGGATGGTTAACACGGCTGGCTGTTTTTCTTTCAGGGTCATATTATTTTCTTAGTGGTCCCATTAACGGCTTTCCTTCCAAGATATGCCTTTCTTTATTTTTTAGGTACAAATAAAGTTACATCAATGCCTGCGATCTCATTTCCGCAGTGCGTGAAAAACGAAAGTTATTCTTCCGCCATTGTGCTGCGACCAAAAATGCGTTTGAACTGAAGAGCAATACTAGACGAAATTGATCACCGTTCGGAAAAAGTCGGTAGAGATCGGACCACGGGGAAAATGCGAGGTTTATGGTTTACAAATGATATTCGTCGCAAATTGGATGAAAACAAGGCTCTTGATGAAAATAAATACTTCGCCGTCTGACGTGCATGGTCTCTAACTATGCTTCAGTACGTAAACATGCAAAGCATCGATATATTTTGGCTGCAAACTTACCTGATACCATTCGTTGTCCCAAAAGACAAATTGCCACGAAAACGTATAAGATGATTTGTTTGTCATCCATGTTTTATCTTAACCAAAAAAAAAAAAAAGCAATGCAAAGTACAATTTTCGCACTGCCTTTCAGTAAAGATTTGCCCCCGATTAATGATTCGAATTTGACCTTTCTCGTATGGCGTGACACACTATTGACTTCCCTTTCAGTTATCACTCCATCTTAGTTATCTGTGGCCCGTTTCAAACGTCGTGCCACTGCCGCCGGTGCCGAACTTAATTGATCGAATTAAATTCTACTTTAGCACGGCAGTAGCGCGACGTTTGAAGCCAAGTCATGCTACTGCCGTGTAGCACGGCAAGCCTTGCCGTGCCATGAGAATACATTTAAAAGTTTGCTGAACCGTTGCTTTATTATTGTGTTTTGTTTTCGGCAACAGCCGTTCTATTCGACTGAATTGAATTGGACGTCTGAAACCAGGTCGCGCTAGTGTCGTGCTGCAGTCGAGCTAATATCGAGCCAGCTTAGCAGACGCCAGTAGCACTACCTTTGACACAGGCCTGTGTTTGTCGGATTTCAGCAGCAATCATTCATTGATCTTTCCAGGTATGTTGAGTGAGTGTCGTTTAGCAACGCGTCGGACATGATTTTGTTCACTTTCCATTCCCAAATTCGGTATCCCGACGGACAGAACAAAACTTCGTGCCATCTTTTCCATGTTTCTTACAAAATGTCTAGCAAGTGGTGAGGCAGTTGTATCTATTAATTTCTCTGCAAATTCTGCGAATCAGAATAAATAAGACTGAATTGAATAAAGAGAAAAAAGGCAGACATAGTGGAATAATACTTTGGCTTGATAGTTACAAAACTGAAAAACAAAATCTTCGTTTAGTTGATATTAAGAAGAAATGGGTTTTGACCTTTTCGTGAAAAACAATGCACCATCCCAGAGGCCGGTGCTGTCGTCGTGACACGTTGAGAACCATCCTGATGATTTTGAGCGTACGCTCCAGCAAGTCTTTCCATCGCGCAGAATGCCTATTGTTCTCGAGGCATTTACTTCCAGTTCAACAAAGCTCGTACGCCAGGATTTGAACCCTCGCCACATTGGTGGCGGGCGAGTGCTCTCACCACTCATGCGCCATCCTTGTTTCTCTCGGCCGCTTAGGTCTACGAAAATCTTCCTGTTATTTACTAGGCCAAAATTCCTAATCTGGTCCTTGTTTTGTTTGAAATTACGCTATCCACCTTTATATAGCATTTACAGTTCTGGAGCAGGTTTCATTGCCGCTTCCAGTCATAATACATGCAGCTGTTTCTCTTCTTTGCCAGTTAAGAATCTTATCGTGTAACAGTCCATAAGCAACCGCTGAGTTGTTCGGTGAACTAAAGGTGAGTGCGCCTTTATTTCTTTGGGCATTGATTTTCCAGCGAACAGAAGGACTGTTAGCCTGAGACTACGTACAGCTGACATTTTTGCAAAGCTACCACTGGTTTTCCCACGAAATAACGTCCGAGGAACGAGCGCAGAAATTCCATACTGACCATACTGATTATACAGAGCTGGCTAGTGCTTCCGATTGGTCGTATCGCGAGGGAAATTTGCTTCCGCCATTTAGAAACACTACCCAGATCTGGGTAGAGACACGTCCTCAGTATGTAATTTTTGCAGTTGATCATCAGACGTCATTTCGCGGGGAAATCAGTGATGACGCTGCGAGGTGTCAGCTGTTTTCTCAGATTATTAAAGGACTGTTAAAAAACAGACATATTCTCTTCTGTATCTAACATCCTTAAGAACAATTTAGATGTAAATTAAATCCCCTAGGAATCCCACGTGCGCCTAGCTCTTATTTGCATTTTTGTTTATAACTTAAACCGCCTTCTAGCATGTTCAGTTCAGCGCTTATTTCAACGTTGCTTCTTCAAGACCACTACGTTGTAGTTTCCTGCCAGGTGTACCTCTTTTGCGGTCAGAAGGTTTGCGCCAAAAGAATGTAAGTGCATTTGCTGTATTTCTTTTGCGCTCGCAGTATTTCTGAAGTTTTATTTTCACCTTGTATTTCAGTTTAAACCACAACACAACACATCAAATACGACAAATTACGGTACATCGGACCCATTGTCAGTCGAGTCTCTGGGGTCAATAGTCTACCATCTTACTTATTGCTGTAACCCTCGAGGCCTCAAATCGGAATAAAGTTGGGTTTAAGGGGTTACCTGTGGAAAATGATTTATTGGCTATAACTTCGGCATAGATGATGGCGCTGAATCAAAATTTGGCACACATAAAGAACTCATCGTCCTTAACACAACCAGCAAAATGCTGCACATGTCTTTACAATCTCAATTTTTTCTTAAAAGCACCCCTGTAGTATTCAGCTAAAGAGATAATCTTGTTGTTTATGGTTCCAGCCGACTTCATCGTTTGCACTTCAGTGGAACCCCGATTTTACGATATACCAAGGAAACAGTAAAATTATATCGTTATATCGAGGAATTGTTATATTGGCCGTAAAATAACCGAAAAATTCGTTATATCGAGGTAAACCTAAAATGTCCTTTTTTACTGCATACATTATTTCACTAATGACTATCAAATGATTCACAAATGTAATATTTCAAGCACACAGCATTAAGGTCCTAAAAGTTTGCAAAGCACTAGGAGTTTTGAAAGGTTACACAGACATTGGCCGGCAAGTAATGCATTGAAATGAAGGTATGATCGTCGCAGTGAAACGCAATTTAAGCAATTGCGTAAAGAAGCCTGAAAAAAATTCAGGACTTCAACGGGGTTTGAACCCGTGACCTCGCGATACCGGTGCGATGCTCTACCAACTGAGCTATGAAGCCACTGACGTTGGGAGCAGGTCAATTATGGGTTCATATGTTCCTGTGAAAGAAATGAGTGTTAATGATATATGAAATGAATCATATATGAACTGCGGAAATGAAATGAAATGAAGGTATGATCGTCGCAGTGAAACG
Organism: Porites divaricata; assembly: GCA_038088405.1. Lineage (NCBI taxonomy): Eukaryota > Metazoa > Cnidaria > Anthozoa > Scleractinia > Poritidae > Porites > Porites divaricata. The sequence goes on along the minus strand of JBBMOI010000012.1, from coordinate 20,050,135 downwards.
CAATTTAAGCAGTTGCGTAAAGAAGCCTGAAAAAAATTCAGGACTTCAACGGGGTTTGAACCCGTGACCTCGCGATACCGGTGCGATGCTCTACCAACTGAGCTATGAAGCCACTGACGTTGGGAGCAGGTCAATTATGGGTTCATATGTTCCCGTGAAAGGAATGAGTGTTAATGATATATGAAATGAATCATATATGAACTGCGGAAATGAAATGAAATGAAGGTATGATCGTCGCAGTGAAACGCAATTTAAGCAATTGCGTAAAGAAGCCTGAAAAAAAAATTCAGGACTTCAACGGTATCGGTACCGGTATCGCGAGGTCACGGGTTCAAACCCCGTTGAAGTCCTGAATTTTTTTCAGGCTTCTTTACGCAATTGCTTAAATTGCGTTTCACTGCGACGATCATACCTTCATTTCATTTCATTTCCGCAGTTCATATATGATTCATTTCATATATCATTAACAAGTAATGCATTGTTGTGAATGACACGCTAGCTTGCAACAGTCCTTCGCTAGTTCGTTTTTGTTGCAATGGTTTTTGTTTTATCAGAGTTATGTACAGCCCAAGTAAACCAAAGTGGACAGAAACGTTAGAGATTACTGCATAACGTTAATGTTATTGTATTAATTAAATTCAATGCTTTGCTCAACTTGTGACTGCGTACTGATAATATCGTTATATCGGGAAAGATTTTACATTCGGGCAGCTAATTTCTCATTGTTATATCGAAGATCGTTATATTGAGGTTCTGTCGCATACATTTTACTGTAACTTTTGCCGGGGCATGGAATATTTTACAATTATTCCTCGAGCCCGAATGGGCTCTGAGTCAATAGCCCATTCGGCCTTCGGCCTCATGGGCTATTGACTCAGAGGAGAGGCCATGAGGGCTCGAGGAATAATTGTTTTAGTAAAATCCAACTAGTTGGTCAAAAATATCGAGAATAAAAAAACTTTAGCTAGTTAAAGCTAGACTTTAATCCTTTTTTGCCGCCAAAAAGCCCGCGCTTTTCGCTACTAGTGGGCTATAACATATAGCCTAGTAGTAGCTCAACCAATCAGAATGCAGCATTGATGATATACCACTAGTTGGATTTTAATAATCATCGTTATACCGGGAAAAACGTTATATCGAGGATCGTTATACCGAGGATCGTTATACCGGGAACATCGTTATATCGAGGATCGTTATACCGGGAACATCGTTATATCAGGGTTCACTGTACTGTTAAGATAATTTCTTTCATCTCTCCAAATTCATGACTAAATTTACTTTTGAACAATGCCTTTTCTTCTGGTTGTTGTTCAAACTGGCGAAGAAATCGTGCGGAAAGTTTTCCTGATCGTCTTACAAAGCTTTCTTCATTTTTCAGATTGTTGAAGTGTATAGCAAAAGGCAGCCATTTTAGTTCCAAAGCATATGCTTTCAGCTGCCTGAAGTAGATTTCCATGTATGGAAAGTAGGGCCCAATAATTCCCTAACAAAGAGCACAACTCAGAGAAGAAGACGAATACGATACGACGGATACTTGAACGTTTTCGAGTTTCCTCAAAATGGAGTCTTTCACTGGAATGCAAAGTATATATTTTTTTATCACAGCGTTTTACCTTTTAATTTTTTCGAAATCAACTCAAGGGTGTAAAAAAAACCGTCTAAGACAAGAGCTAAGTCAAAGTGCTCAGACATTATGTCCGAAACATATTGCAATAATTAGTCGGACATTTACAGCTGCATTTTGGTCGGAAAATGTCCGATGTCCCACTGTAATTTCCAGCACTGAAAGCTGTCAAGGTATTTGTAATTTTCACGTATTTCATTTCCTTCTCGTTAAATATTTTGATATACTTTGCTTTCCCGCTGTTTAGGGAGCCGATGGAAGGCGGTATTAGCATAATCTTGTCTCCTTTTATCATCGTCACTATCTCCTTCCGGGTTCTTCATTAGAGATCCATATTCTGTCGTTTGCTGGATTTGAGTGGGCTGCAGCTCCATATAAAACGATTCCCCTTGAGGAGACGGGACTTCTGCATCGCCTAAGATTGAAAATGGTTGGAATCTTATCAAAATTGAGGAGATAAAGGAAGAATGGATATCTTAACAAATTAATATAAGTCTGTTTTTTTGTTTTGTTTATTTTTTTTTTGGGGGGGGGGGGGGGGGGGGTGGAAAGGTGGAGTTCTGTCGTCATTACAAAACAAGCCCACAGACATCAGACATAACAGAAGAGGTTTATTATTACCTTTTTAAATTCATTTGTTCATGTATTTAATTTTATCCCTGTGAGTATTTTTCTCCCACAAGTTACTTAGAGACAAGTGTAATTCTTTTTTACCCCTCCATCTTCTTCCTTTTTGGTGAAGACGTTTTCCTAAGTAGCGTCGTGTCTGTAGATGCGGAAGTCCCTAGCTTTTGCATGATCATAGCTATAACGAGATTTGCGGTAAGTTAATTTAGTTCATAATTATTCTCATTTTACTATTTGAGATATTTCACTTGAGGCCTGGTTATTAATATTACTTAGTACCCAGTACCCGTGCCCGATACCATAATTGTAAACTCAGTTCAAACTGAAAATGCTACTCATTATTTTACACAAACTCTACAAACCTCTTTTATTTTTGTGAGCTTTCACTTGTAATTCCTCGGTAGAATACTTTTTGTCTGTTTTGGAAATTCCCCTAGCACGCCATTGGTAAAGATGCACTCCAAGAGAAATGACCAATGCAATTCCTAATACGATGGATGATATTACGGATGCTGCAATGTTAAAGTTCCTGTCACTCAGTGACTCAACAGGCAATTTCTAAATACAACCTCGTTCCCATCCTTACGTCATCTCTCTTCTTCCCTCAAAGGGACGGAGGGAGAGGATTTTGGGAACTTGGTTGTTGTTTATGATGTATAGATATTCCAAAATTCAGCTCCTAAAACAAACCGTCGTTTACTTCGATTACAATTAATATTAGGAAACTATAAAAAATCAGCTAACAAACCTGTGTTTGAAGGTTTGTCGCATGATAGCGAGCCGGTGTCCCCTCCCTGTTTGTCTGCATCATCAGATTTGTAGGCTAAAGGTTTGAGCATGAAAATGAGGGAAAGAACATTCCAGCCGGTCAGTCAGTCGGTCAGTAAGTCTGAAGATGGTTAGTTTAGCTGATCCGTCATTCTGACTCTTTCTGGTAGGTGAATCACGCACACGGTTGATCTATCAGTCATTACAAAGATTAAGAGGCACCTTTACGGCAAACGGAAAACGACAGACGCAAGTTGAAAATTTCTCAAAATAGAGAATGAGCAGATAAAAATAGTCTAAGTAAACCAATTCTTTTGGACGAAAATAACGTGAAACTACTTATTTGTTGAAGACAAGTAAGGGGAAAACTTGGTGACCGTGGCACAAATTCAAATTCACGTTTGCTGCTTGCCCGCAAACGGGATTCTAAATCTCTCGGTCTCCATTCTGTCTGTAGCTGAATGAGAGTCATTGGTCAGATAGTGAGTTTCAGGTTCAACAGTCTCTCACAGAATCATTCAGTCTGTGCATAGGAGAGTCTTCTCTATCTATCGGTTAGTCTGAATTCAATAAGCCAATTATATAGTTCTTCAGTCTGTCAACTACATGTATGATTTTCTCAGCGATAATGAAAAGTTAATAGTTCCATCTAATAGTACTGCTGAAGAGGTTTCACTTAAATGGCCGGTAACACCATAGAAAACCTCGCCATTACTTACTGATTTCCGTGGTCCATGCCGGTGGGTGATTAAATTAACATGGTTTTTGTGCTGTTTCTGGGTTAAGCAAGAACTATTTTTGGTGCCTTTGTTTTTTCAACCTTCTGCATTACATCATGTCGTGATCGTACCCTTAGGCAACTGAAAGTAAAATCTGGTTTTCGATATTGCCGTATAATCGTTATCGAAGCGGGACTACTGGCGTTTAATTTTATGTAAGAGAAATAAGATGAAATGCGAAAAAGTAAAATAGAATCTGCTTAACCTTTCTTGTTTCTGATTCAGTCGGAAAAATAAAAGGAACATCTTAAAGGCTATCTCCACGCAAAACATATACATAAAAGAAAACAATCTTACCTTTCGTTATTTTAACTTTGGCAATTAGACTTGCTTTACCAATCAGATAGTTTTGATCCAAAGAACGTTTCTGAAAAAGAGGATAGATTCTGTCTAGTGCTGACTGCATACATGCCACGCATGCGTAATAACAACCTGCAGGTTAGGATCGAGGGCTCCTCTTGTCGCGCGTAATAACCTGATTTTTGTGAGTTAAATTTAATAAATCGTTAATAAAGCAGTTGATGTTGGATAAAAGATATCAGTCAAAAAACTGAAATTCTATGGCGCGACGACTCAAACGAATTCTCCTCGCAACTGAATTTTGCACAGAAACATTTGTTTTTCGGGGATTTACAAAATGAAATGTGTACACTTCAGTGAAGTTTGCGCAATGAAGGTTAAGACCCTTGATAGCTTTTCATCACACATGCTTAAAAGTTCTGTAAAACGGGCCACAAAAAACGTGCAACTTGTCTCATTTTTCAACATCGCTGCAAAACGTGTTGAATAGCGATGTTGCGCGTTTTACCACCCACTAAAAAAACTTGCAACCGATTTTGTTGTAAGACTCGTTCGAACGATGGTGGTAAAACGTGCAACATCGCTATTCCACTCGTTTACCTTTGTTGCGCGGCGAGCCAATCCTCTGGAATATATCTTGTACTTCTGACCATTTGATAGTTGCCTGTTGTCATAACCATCATATGTTTTACCATCTCCGACCTCAAAAATTATGGATGGATTCACAGAATTAGCGGGGATTTGAGCAGCAATATATATATCTGATCCAGGTGTCTTCCAGTCAGAAAGCTCGTTACACCAGTCATTCACTTTATACACCAAAACTTGATAATCACTGTCAGTATTAGAAAAATAAAAACAAAATACAAATACAAATGTTAGAAAGCTTTTACTTCTAACTGCTCATAAAATTATCTATTTACAAATGCTATAAGTCTGTCCAGGATCAAAGTCAAAATGAACCTCAAGCGAGCAACATCAAAATTATTTACCGATGACTTCTCTTCTCTGGTTTGTAGCACTATCACACATTACGATCCGGCCGATAACATGATTCAGTGAGACAATTGGTTTGCAAGTCTTTAAGTGCAATCAATTCGTCACTGAACTGTGACATTTTGAAGACAACTATTTCAATAGGACAGGCGAAGCAAAGGAAAAATTTTCATTTACGTCAGCCGTGTGCATGTACCTAGTTAGATCATTGGTATTAAACTAATCATGCTACGCGTAGTATTTATTGCAAGACCTTTGAGACCTTTCAGTTGTCAAATTGTTATTTGTGAAATCCGTCGTAATAATCAGTATTATTAATCCACTATTATGTCATTTTACCATATAAGGTCAAGAGAACAAGCAAATACGAGGCCGTAATACACTGCAGTGTCCTGGTTTGACCGGTTTACAACAGGGCGAATACCGGCGGATGGAGAAGGAGCAACTATGGCTAACAGAATCAGAATGTTTTAGATACTCTTACTAGAAAATAGAAGCCAAAATAATATTTTTCTTTTGCAGTACATAATTAAGCTCTCATTCAGTGGTTTGGCATAATACGTGCGAACATTTTGCTCATTGTTAACGTCATTCTCCCAGACGGAATCAGGATGTTTCTGAATACTCTTACCAAAAAATAGAAACCAATTGCCAAATAGCAATTTTTTTTGTAGTGGAATAATAAACCTCTTATTCGATGGTTTAGCATATAATACGAGCGGACATTTTGCTCATTGCTCGTATTTTTCCTCGCCCCTGCGGGGCTCGGAAAAATACTACGCAACTCGCAAAATATCCGCACGTATTATATGCTAAACCATCGAATGAGGTGTATTTATTACTAAGACAGTACCTAAGGATTTGGTACTCAATTGAAAAAGTAGAGTGACAAATTATCTTGCCTTAACGTTCATAAAGTGGTCTCGGAGTGTTATAGCGGACGCGAGCGGAGCCCTATAGCTAAAGAAAATTGGAAACCTATGGACCGAGAAACTTTGGTTATAAAGTCAGCGTACGACCGAACGCCCACCGTCCGTACAGACTCTGGGGGAGGGGGAAGGGACTTACAAGGCATCCCGACTAGGGGAGGGGTATGCGTTTGCTAGTGCTACATTTTTTCGCCCGCGTTCTGTTTAGCGGGAAATCGAGTGGCCTTCGTAGCTCTGAAAAAAAAATTTTTTCTCTTTATGCGCTTTTGTTTACAGCTGTGTAATATTTTTAAGGGTTTATAAGATGACTCATACTTGATAGGACCATTGGTTTGTAATGCATGCCACACCGTGACATTCACAGATGTTCCTTTTGTTTCGATTACGTGGACGTCATGGTTTACAGGAGCCAAAGGTGCTGTAAGCCGAACAAATATAACACTGAAAATAGAAGACTTTTTACAACTTAGCCATTTACACAGGGAAACCGGAAATTCGATCGATTGTTATGGTGCTATTCTAATGCTATTCTATTGTATTGGTTCTATTCTGTCTGGAAAGATTCTGAGAATAATTATGGGCTGTAGTTCCAGTTCATTTCTTCAGCTGGCTGGTTGTACTTAGTAACATTCCTTACTCCTCCAATTATCGAATATTTTTTCAGTGGGATCACCCACCACCAAAAAATGAGGACCCCACACCCCTAACCCTCTTTAAATAATAATGACCAGTAATAAGTTTAAGGAGTGCGGGCGACAACGATCGTAGATCAAAACAGTTTTGCTCCATCGCTGTGCTTTGCGAAAGTTTCATGCGATAGATGGTCGAAACACCCGTGATCAGATCACGAGCGATAGAAGGTCAAAACGCGCATGATCAAATCGCGTTCTGTGCATTCCATTCATTCTTAGTAAAAGTCCAAACGAATGCTGGCTATATACATCCGACGCATGCTCAACAACAACCCGCAGATTAGGATTGCGGGCTCCTCTTGTCGGTCGCAATAATTATTTATTTTAAATTTGTTATGTTCCACTCGAAAGAAAATTATCCTAAGTTTTGTTTCTGTATGTTTGTTTTGTTTTTTATTTTAATTTTGTTGTTTTTGATTTATTTTTTAATTCAGTGTTATCACTAGTGGGTTTCTTCGCCTTCAACTATCAGCACAAGCGCATTTACCCTGTTGGGAGGTTGGAAAATAGTTGAAGAGGACATCTTTATTGAACAACGAAACGTACACAAAGACAGTAAGTAACTTACTATCCACTTTTGTGCTTCCCTGCTCGATAGAACTGTTGCCTCCATGGCCACAGTAGGTTTCAGCCATCACAACAAAAGCATACTTTGTACCAGGGACTAGATTGGTGATTGTCAATCTTAGCGTCGGACACTCTGTTTCTTTAATTCCAGTATGCGGTTTAAATTCTGGATAATAATCCTTTGTACCTTTATAGATTATCTGCAGTATACATCAATAACTGTTACGTAATTATATGGTTATCTATCAGGCTACGTTAACATGGCAACGAATTTTCGACCGGCCGAAAAATTTGGCCGGACTCTTCGATTTTTCACACGGAAATTTGAACGGCTAGGCGTATAAATTGTCGCACGGTTAAGGTGGTTTCGTGTGAACGGGTCAACTAAACGCACGAATTTGTAACTGGTCGAATCGAGGTCGAAAATTCGTCCGGTGCCCTGTGAACGCAGCTTAAGTATACATAAATGCATTGTATATGATCCAATGTCAGAGGACTGGGGCGAAGTGTGTAGGGGGTCTCGCAGTTACCACTGTTCACTCAATTAAACGCCGCATGCAATCAGAAGAATTTGGTGTTTATTCATGGATTACATGAAAAAAACACGATATAATTGCACAATTATGGTTCTATCTCAGAAGAAAAGGCAAGGAATTAGAATTAGGCCTTTCAGATGCTGTTCTTTCGAAACATCCCAACAAATCCCATAGTTTCAAAAATTAGATTTTTATGACGTCATCACTTTAGAACTCTATAAAACATTCTTTATAAAAAAAAGTCGAAGGTTACCTTGTAACGTCTTACATCATCCCCGTGTAGTTTCGGTTTACCCCACCGCAAGGTTATGCTCCGTTTACCAGGATTTTCCGTCTTCACGTCAGTTGGTTCACCAGGAACTACAACAGTAGGTAATGATCATTTGCAATGATTCTAAGGGATGGACACACTTACAATATATGAGAACGAGTTAATTACATCGCCCTTTCAGCAAAGAACATTTTCGACGATACTAATAATACTTCGTTATGTATTTTTCTTTCATTGGAACGGAAAGTTTTCCCTGTCAAAGCTCTGATAGCTTAATATTAGTTTTGTCAGAGAAGCGGCTCAATTTTCCTTGGAGATCATACCTAATCCTAACACCTCTCTATTTTGGACAGTTCATCTCTAAAGGGACACCTTTGATTTGTGATTACATTGAAATACCTGAAGTGGCGATGTCACGAGTAAGTCTACCAAAGACTCCTGGGCCAGCAGAAGTGTAGGCACGTACTTCAACTTTGTAAACAGAACACGATGAGAGACCAATTAAAGCGATAAATGTGTCTGTTGTGTTTTGTAGAACTGACGAAGTGGACGCGGATCTTGCAGTGCGTGTAATGGAAAGCCTTGTCTGATTCACTTCATATGCGATCACTCTACCATTGGTCTTGTCTCTGGGAAGAGGATTCCAACTTATTTTGTAAGTTGTTTCGTTCATCTTTTCAGAGGATATGTTTTGAGGTGACGCGCTTGGTTCTGCAAAAAGAATAAAGCAAGAACATTTCAAGCAGTTTAAATTGAGTGATACTTAATCTGAATAGTTCTGTCCTACAACCGGACGCCTAATTACAACAAGGAAAAACGCTGTGCATGCAGACCTTTTTTCGTCACAGTTATTCAGATTTTAATGAAAATATCGATTAGCTGACAACACCAGTAGTTAATATTTCATTACCCGACTGATTGGAGCCGCTAAAATGATGAAGTGGTCAATACTTTGGAAAAATAACGTATTATATAATTTATCATTCTTAGCACTGCATCTAATTTGCATCATCACTTACTGGCAGTTTTTGTCGTGAAATTCTGGAAATTACTCCACAGACTCTTTCCTAAGACACTGTTGGCTAACACCCTAACACTGTATTCTGTGTATGGCGTGAGGTTGATAATCCGTTTACTTAATACAGCTCCCAAAGATATCTCATCTGTAAAAGTACGTTTCGATACTCAAGATTGTAGGCAGTTACAGGCATTTCATCCGCGCCAGGACTATACGACCATGTGACTAATGTTGATCTTGCATTAACGTCGCTTGGATTAACTTGAACAACTGGCTGGCCTGGTTTCTCTGAAAACAGCAAAAATGTGCCTCATAATGAGCCTAATTTATAAGGGTGTTTAATACTCATCACTTAAATTGTTGAAAAGTGACGAAATCAACGAATAAACAAACGCGCGCAATGAAATATATTTCTTAGAAAAATACGTTAGCCACTTAGAATACGTTAGAGGTTGAGGTTTTTTTTTTAGAAAGTACTTCTTTCACCTAATACCGTTTACAGTCATGTATTTTTGGAATGCAATATTTTCGTGTCCTTATAAAGGAAAAAACTGCTTGTTCCCTAATATTAAATTAATTTTCATACACACAATAACGAGCAAAAAGGTGTTCCAAGGTACGCAGAAGTTTTTGCTTACTTAAAGACACAATAACATTTGCAGTGGTTAAATGACTGCTTTGTATTCCAGAAAGTGACGCAGAGCATTGGTAAGTTGAATTACACTGGACTTCACTGGCTGATTGGAGTTTTCTTGCACAAGAGTTACTGTAGATATTACTGGCGCTGCTATATGCTATGGCAAGAGAGGAAGTTGTGTCAGGCAGCCGCGTTCCATCTCTGTTCCAACTGTACACAGAGGGTTTTCGAGGGCTGTAACTAGCCACACAGGTTAGAGTCACGGATTCACTATAGTCGGCTATCAAACGAACATCATCAAGATTAATGTTTAACGCCAACGAAACTTGGTCTGAAAAAGACAAGCAAACAATCAATCTAAAGACGACAAGAAATAACTTGGGAAGCTTATCAAATACAAAATCTCAATTTTACAGTTCATTAGGTTTATTGAATCTGATTGGCTGAGAGCAATGCAGTTTTAAGATCGAGGGCTTTCCGGTACGGGCGGCCATCTTGATTTCATTTGTACCAATGGGGCGGGCCGGTCGGGGCTTATAGCATGTGGGGTTTATGTGGGTGAAGGGAGACGAGAAAGTAGATTTGATACAAGTCCAAGATATATGGCCGCCCGTAAGTAAAGCGGTTGATCTCGAGGAACTTACAGAAACATAAGGGACTGTAAACAGCCTATAAGTAAACAGAGTGCAAAAACGAGGAAATATAACGCAATTATCAGAGAATGAAGCACTGTGATTGGCAAAAAAAAAAACAAACAATAGAATTCTGGAAGGACCAATCAGGCGCCGCAATCTTTATTGGCAACCTTGAGGTTGCGCATGAGACTGGGTTCAAGTGTTGTGCCGATCGAATTGCATTGTGGGGATGTTTTGAGGACGAATTTGATCCAATAAATTTTTGCCCGTTTGATACTTTTTTGAAAAACAACCTTGCCAAATAAATTCCAAATTGAATGGAAAGTGTGGTTGTACTTATCATATTGCTGGCGGGCAAGATGAGGCTGATTGGTGACCCGAGGAAGCAAGATGGGGAGGAGCATTGCGTGACGAGACAAAAACTGCTGCGTGCGATACTAAGATTGACAAGATTAAGCTCGTTTGATTATTCAAATTTTTAAGCTAATTGCCATGTACACTTGAGCTTATAAAATCTTTTTTAACCTTTAAAGCATTGTAACGCGCTTTTGATCATATTTGCATGGAATAGGCGCGTTATGAATTTTTAATTATTATTACTATTAATTATTGGCTGTATACGGCAGCACATGTATTCCATTAAAATCCCCCTCTAATAGATTATACTTACAATCGTTACAGCCAAACAAGTCTATTCTCATACATACTGCTCCGGTGTATGTCTTGGGAAATATTCTGACGTATTGCGCTGCAAACGGGGCAGCAAACCAGTGGACAACAATGGTACTTCTATCGCTGTTTCCAGTCAAATGCTAAGTGGTAAATGAAGAACAAAGTAAGTAGAGATAATCAATTAATTTTATTTATAAGAGACTGCATTCTGTGTGGTATATTCCCAAACCGGCTGAAGGGGAGCGCTAGAGGTCATGGGAAGGAGCAATTTTTCCCCATTTTCGCCTTCTCATCACCCCTCGCGCTCCCTTCAGTCACGCTTCTCGCGACTGGGGACGAGTCAGTCTAAGGTGGCTCGGTCATTAATACAGGTGCATTTAGCTATGACGAAGTTTTCGTCATAACTTTTTCGTTTTTAACGAGGTGGCAGAGAAACTTTGCGAAGAACAATAGATATCATTCGGCAATTTTCATCTCAGTTTTAAAAAGACACTCAAGACATTTTTATTTCAGAAAGCTTTTTTGTGATTTTATGTGCTTTTTAATCTCGCCTTTAGTAGGTCTTATGCAGTTTTTTTACGATTTAAGTAGTCTAGGTAATTTTTATAGTTTTAGTGTTGACATAATTGTTTTACTCTTTTTGTTTGGTTCATGCACTTTTTGCATGTATACTTTATGCACTTATTATTATTTTTATTTTATTTTATTTTTATTTTTATTTTAAATATTTTTATTTTTAAGCGCTGATGAAAATAGCAATATTGATATCGGCGCTATATAAGTATTATTATTATTATTAGTAGTAGTAGTAGTAGTAGTAGTAGTAGTAGTAGTAGTACGAAATATTCCAATTTCATTGATGATAAATATATTTTGCTAAATTAGCGCTTATAATTAAGGACCCTACTGGTCAAAGAACACCGCGTCTAGTAAGAAAAATACTTTTTACTGAAATTTCTGGTATCGGCTTTAATTGATATAATAAATATGCCAGAGAAATTTGAGAAAAATCATCCGTATCTAAAAGTCGCTCAAAATTCGGCTGAGAAATTGTTTTGGAATTTCAAAAATAAATTACTATCAGGTAGAAGGAGAAACAAATTTGAATTTTCGGGACAAGTAAATTCAGTGTTTGCTGATTCTTAAAACAAATTACTGATCGTGCTATTCTTTAAAAGGTGCAACTTAGTCTATAAACTGCTCCAAACATTGCTCTGAAGTAGAATGACTAGTTCCTCGACATTTTTAGAATATTCCTTGGCAGTTTTGGCTCAAACTCCTGCTGCACACATTTTGATATATTGCAATGCATTTTCAACGACTAATTTACTGCTGTTCGTTGCTTGAACTAAGGAAAAAGGTATTGAGATTGGACGCTACCTCGTATCAGAGCTCAGATAGAACTGTCCAGCACCTTTGTTTATGATTACAAAATGAGCTCGAGTGGCAGTTCTCCGAAGAATTCGCGCGTCACTCAGGGGGGACGAAAGACAATGATGTCCACGCCGGTGAACCGAATTACATCACAGTGCAAAATAAAATTATCGCAAAAATACTGCCTGTGAATAAATTTACAACCCTAAAATCATTGTCACTCCTTCCTTCAATGAATGGGTAGTTTTTTCTTGATTATTATGTTTTGTTCTGCAATACATGTTTATACAGATCGGTTCGCAGACATGGGCATCATTGTCATTCGATAGGCAATCGGCTTTTTTTTTTTTCAGAATAAGCAAACATTGAATTTATTTGTCCCGAAAATTAGAACTGGTGGCTCCTTCTACCTGACAGTAACTAATTTTCCAAATTCCAAAACAATTTCACAGCTGAATTTTGAGTGACTTTTAGCTACAGACTTCTGCTCCAATGATTTTCCTGAAATTTCTTAGGCACATTTATTATATCAATAAAAGCCGATGCCAGAAATTTCAGTAAAAAATGTCAGCAAGTTTTTTTACTAGACGCGATTTTCTTGGACAGTAGGGTCCTTTTAAGCGCTAATGTGAAATCGGAATATGTAAACAGCATTATGAACACATGATTTTGCGTATACTGCAGCTTATTAGAAGATTTTTGAACTCAAAATGTCATAACAAGAAAAATAGTAAAGTAAACAAGCTTCAAATGAGAATGTTAGGAAAAATTTCTGAAGGTACCTTTTAGCAAATAGATATATGAATACATGTTGCAAATTTACCTGTCCAGTTCCGTAACTAATCCATGTTTTGCCATCATATCCATAGCGGATTAAGTAACTTGTCACCCAGTTGTTCCTTTGACCATCACCCTGAGTGGCCACGCCTGTGACTGTTACAATTTGATTGAAATCAGCCTGTAAGTACTGAGGTAGGCGGGATACTGAAGAGCTACACCAACCGTGAGTACCATAAAGGCGACTAAAATCAGCTCTATAAATACTATCTTCTGAGGATGCTGTAATTGTAAAATCCCTTACTTTACCGCGTTCATTCTTGAACGATACAAAGCAACCTGTAAAAGCACCAAGAAATATGGCATTTTTATTAAGAATTTTTATGTAATGTTTAAAAAACCAGCAGTTTCGATTATCAGGTTTTGAACCTGATAATACAGACTGCGACTTCTTGAACGACTTCACTCATTCTTACACTAATATTTAGATTTGGGGTCATTTTGGTCTAAAAAGTCGGACGTAAAGTTTAGCCGTGTCTTTTATCAGATATAAACACAGGGGCACCCAAAAGTTTAATGAGTGACTTTGTTTATTGCGACGTAGTTTATGCTCAAACTTGGGGGGTGTTGACCCTGAAAACTATATCGAGCCAACTTAAAATAACTAAGAAATGAAGGTACTGCCTTTGCCCTCCAAACGGGTAGACCTTCGCGTGGCTCAGATGAGCGCGTAAATGGCGGTCCCGTAAAAAATAGTGTCCGTTATTAGTACTTTCGTGCTAAATACATTGACACACAGTAAAAAGTGCATTTTTTTAATGCTGTGGTTTTCTTTTGAACTGCATGTAGTGGGTAGGTACTAAGAGACCAACCTTGCTTAGATCCATACACCTCCACCCTTAGTGCTTTGCTGTTGTGAAATGTAACTGGATAAAAACGAATAAACTTGGCAGCAACTGGTTCATATAGTTCATTTCTTACAATGCTGTTCCTGTCATCATTTCCAGTAAATATCTAAAAGCAAATTCACAAAATTTCTATAAAATGCTGATGAAAGACAAATTCGTGCGTTTAGGTGTTTCACTCTCAACGAATCACGCTAACCGTAGGAAAATTTGAACGCCTAGCCGTTCAAACATTTGAAATGATCCGGAACACAATCGAGGTCAAATTTAGGAGCGGTACGGTCGAAGATTTGACCGGCAAGATGTGAACACCATAACAATTTAAATTTTTGCGTAGCAAGGGCGTGGTTGCATGGATGCGTGGTGACTCAGCTGGGAGACACTAAACTCGATTTCAGATGAAGTAGTGTTCTGCGCATGGGTAGATGAAAAAACAACTGAAAATAATTGGTTCGTAAGTTACGTTTCGTTTAACCCTACCCGCTCACGGTTAACAGGAGGAAAAAAGAACATATAAACAAACGATATTTATGAGGATTGCAACTACATGGACGATGACTCGCGCCGGCAGAACAAAAGGCAAACGATATTAAAAGGAAAACCAAAGTCTATGTCTGTTTCTTTTTCATTTTACTACTTATTTCACTAACGTTTCCTATGTAAACAGCAAGAGACCAAGAAAGGTTGTAGTAGCGAGGGGGGAAAAAAGCAAGGCAGGAGGCAGGAAGAAAAGGAGGAGGCAACTAGAGAAGGAGAAGATGGGAGAAGAGAGAGGGCAGCGAATGGAAGGGAGAGAAAGAGGAATAAAGCAATTTCATGGGAATTTCTGGTTTGACGTGGCTAAGAAGTAAATACAACCCTTTATTACTTAGTGTCTCCAGGATTATAATTTCGTTATTACTTCACCTAGAGCAGAAAGGGATGTACCTTGTCGGAGCCACCCTCAGAGTAGAATGTCCACACGACATTATCCAGGGACGTCTCTATCTTGTATGTTTTTGTCCATTGAACCTGAGCTGCCCTTCCTTGTGTTGCTACTCCACAAACAAAGTAAAGAGATCCGAGATCGATCTGCAGGAAATCCCTGTTGTTATTGTTTGTGGCAGGAATCCAGGCATTGGATCCTTTTAATCGGCCATCAGATGGACTGTAGCCTCTATGATATGACAAAGCTGAAAACCTCTGATCAGAAATAACGCTACTATCCGACACTCCTACTGGATCACATGCACAACCTAAAAAAATATGTAAAAACAAGTACACAACCTAAGAATTATTATCATGTTATTATTCTTAACGTAGAAGGTACAGACTCATGATCACAGAACAACGTTATTACTTTTACCTGGGGTTCCTTCCTGTTTTATCTAATAAAACAACAAAAACAACATAACAAAAGTATAAAAGGGATAAAAGTGTAATGGCTTCAATACTGAACTACACTCTCGATCAGGTATTGTACACTTCGAGACACGGTCTCATCATTCGAAGCATTATAATTGCTATTTCAGAGGTAGAGGTTCCTTCAGCACCAGAGGTAATGGCCCAGTCGACATGAATTTCCTCTTTCAGCTGCGCTATTTCCTTCGAAAGAACGTCGACTTTATCCTTTATATCTTGATTTTGTTGCTTTAGTGAAGAAACTGTCTCTTTTGGCATAATTTCAGTGAAAATTATCAATAAAAGGACTGTGGAAAAACGACTCATTAAGGTAAGAAGTGTGGCAGCTTAAGATTTAACGTCCATCTTTTTTAGCTCCTGACCGCTTAATCATCCATTCATACACTTCACTTTACAAGCTCAATAAATACTCGCTTCAGATCGACCGCTGGGTTTTCATATACAGCGACGCAAAGTTGTTCAGTTTACCCTATCCGCTGTTTTGGAATGATCATGAGTGTCATATGAATTCAAACCAAAGCTAATACTCCCACCAATCACGACGCCGACAAATCCAGCTAATGAACCAAAACCATGATGAGTCGAAACCAAAAAAGCGCGGAAACACTGAGCGAGAAGGACGTCACTCCTGATCAGCGACGGAAAAACAGTTTTTCTTGGTGTTGTAAAAAATATATTGTAGGTTAGCTATCTTGCTGTGGCTTGGGTATTGTCAGTGTCTTTTCTCTATTATGTCATTTGGTGATTGCTGGCACACGTCCGCAACTTACCAAGAAACTAGCGGCAAAAGGAGCGCCAATTTCCTCACACTTAATCAAATGATATTCACTGAATACAGCCTCAGATACAATACAGTATACACAAAAGACGCCCCTTTTAATATTTCTCAGGGTTTTCTGATTATCATGGACAATATTAAGAATAACGTAAAATGACAAAAAATACAATCCATCTTAGTAAACTCAATGTTTTTGGAGTTTACACCGTTGAAACTGTTGTTAACAACTGAATTCCCTTGGTAAGAAGGATTTATCACATAACTGAGACCAACCTTGCTTAGATCCATACACCTCCACCCTTAGTACTTTGCTGTTGCGAAATGTAACTGGATAAAAACGAATAAACTTGGCAGCAACTGGCTCAGAAAGTTCATTTCTTACAATGCTGTTCCTGTCATGATTTCCAGTAAATATCTAAAACCAAATTAACAAAAATTTCTATTGCTGGTTTTCAGTGTCACGCCATTCAAAATAGATCAAAATAAAAATCAAAACCGTTCAATAGATAAAGTCCAGAATCTGGGAAATGAAAGGAGGTACGTATACAAAGACCCTCGCCAAGATTCAGGTCAGAGGAATATTTCGCCTACGAGATATCCGAAGAAATGTTTCACCCAAACTTATAGAGATTTGTATGGAGACTCCATGCTAGTGCTCACCTGGATGAGCTCCAACATGGCGGAGGAAACCAACAGAAACATCTGTTACAGAGTTTTTCTGCAAAAGCGTGAATTTATTCTTTGAGAAACTCATAAACATTAAAGTAATACTTTTTCTAATACATAAACTGTTTAGATAGCAAAATTTCCTGAAATAAGTCATTTTTTTAACCTACATGACAGCTCTCTTGGCCGTCATGTAAATGCCGCGTCACGCAAAAGCTTAGAAATTCAATCGTACTCTATCACAAAACCAAGAACCCTTTCGAAGCGAAAATTTGCATGAAAATTAGTTTTCAGCTGCCCTAATGCATCGTGAAAGTAAAAGCTAAGTAGGATCGATAGTTTTTTGGTTTGAATTTTAGTGACGTCATGTGAAAACAACAATAAAATGCTGATGAAAGACAAATTCGTGCGTTTAGGATTTCATTCGCACGGAAATACACTAACCGTAGGAAAATTTGAACGCCTAGCCGTTCAAACATTTGAAATGAGCAAAATCGAGGTCAAAGTTTGGATCGGTAGGGTCGAAGATTTGACCGGCAATATGTGAACACCATAAAAATCTAAATTTTTGTGTAGCAAGGGCGTGGTTGCATGGATGCGTGGTTACTCAGCTGGGAGACACTATACTGGGTTTCAGATGAAGTAGTGTTCTGCACATGGGTAGATGGAAAAACAACTGAAAATAATGAAAATTCTCAAACTGGTTCGCAAGTTCCGTGTCAGAAGAGCGAAAATATTGAACGGTTTCGTGTCCGATCAAATTTTTCCAACCGGTCGAAAATTCCTCTGGTGCCTTTTTAACGTAACGTACGTTTAACCCTACCCGCTCACGATTAACAGGAGAAAAAAAAACATATAAACAAACGATATTTATGAGGATTGCAACTACATTGACGATGACTCCCGCCGGCAGAACAAAAGGCAAAGCATATTAAGAGGAAAACCACGCCTATGTCAGTTTCTTTTTACATTTTACTACTTATTTCACTAACGTTTCCTATATAAACAGCAAGAGACCAAGAAAGGAAGGTTGTAGTAGCGAGGGCGAAAAAAGCAAGGCAGGAGGCAGGAAGAAAAGGACGAGGCAACTAGAAACGGTGAAGATGGGAGAAGAGAGAGGGCAGCGAATGGAAGGGAGAGAAAGAGGAATAAAGCAATTTCATGGGAATTTCTGGTTTGACGTGGCTAAGAGGTAAATACAATCCTTTATTACTTAGTGTCTCCAGGATTATAATTTCGCTATTACTTCACCTAGAGCAGAAAGAGATGTACCTTTTCGGAGCCACCCTCAGAGTAGAATGCCCACACGACATTATCCAGGGACGTCTCTATCTTGTATGTTTTTGTCCATTGATCATTAGCTGCCCTTCCTTGTGTTGCTACTCCACAAACAAAGTAAAGAGATCCGAGATCGATCTGCAGGAAATCCCTGTTGTTATTGTTTGTGGCAGGAATCCAGGCATTGGATCCTTTTAATCGACCATCAGATGGACTGTAGCCGCTATGATATGACAAAGCTGAAAACCTCTGATCAGAAATAACGCTACTATCCGACACTCCTACTGGATCACATGCACAACCTAAAAAAATATGTAAAAACAAGTACACAACCTAAGAATTATTATCATGTTATCATATATAACGTAGAAGGTACAAACTCATGATCACAGAACAACGTTATTACTTTTACCTGGGGTTCCTTCCTGTTTTATCTAATAAAACAACAAAAACAACATAACAAAAGTATAAAAGGGATAAAAGTGTAATGGCTTCCATACTGAACTACGCTCTCGATCAGGTATTGTACACTTCGAAACACGGTCTCATCATTCAGTCTCATCTGCTTCAGCACCAGAGGTAATGGCCCAATCGACATGAATTTCCTCTTTCAGCTGCGCTATTTCCTTTGAAAATACGTCGACTTTATCCTTTATAGAGGGGGGCATTGGGGTATATTAGAAACCGCAAAACCGAAGAAAAAAATCATCCAAAACCGCAAAAAAATTCGGCCAAAACCGCAAACCGCATACAAAAACGTCAAAAACCGATACAATGGTGACAAGTGGGGCATACAGAGCAACTCAAACTAACACTAACTTCACCAAAGTATTTGTGAATGTCATGGACTTTGTCTGAAGCCTTCGTATCTCTTTGTGTCTGCTTAAATCATAGGCTTTGTTTCTGCCACTCTCTCGAGCCCAGACTTTGCGGCTCAATTTCCGAAAAGCCGCTAGTTATGGAGCCTAGTTAACTTAGGAGAATTTCCACACAAGTTGCGAACAAGTCCTCTTTAGAATTGCAATTTTGCAGTCGCAAAAAGCTATAGCTCTGGAAACTTTAATCGAAAATCTCTAATCGAACATTTCCATTTGATAACTAACACCTGAAAGTTTGGAGACTCGATTGTCTAACATGCGATTGCACTGAGCTGAGTCGACACTGAGGAAGCTAACCGGTACAATTAGTTCCTTTACAGTTTTACATGGCAGGTGGAGGGGGACAGGAGGGCGGGAGCCCGGGAGAACAGGGGGCGGGAGGGGTACAGGAGACGGGAGAAGAAAGGGCGGGGGGGCGGGATCTCTACGATGGCGGGAAGCGGGAGAGAAATTCAAAAAGGCAAGCTTTTGCTATTTGTTACTGCTTACTTCCAGTCAAAGAAACGAACCCAAGAACGTTTCTTGACTGCCATTTAACGTTTTCCGAGGCTTACAGCAAAATTTTATACACGAGAAAAGTCAAAAAACGAAAATTCGTGCTCGGGATAAAAAAGAAAAAAAACGGCATTACTTCCTGTGAAATTGGAAACCTTTCCAAGTCGCTTACATCATAGGACATGAATGAGATAACATGACATATGTACACGTGTGTCGACTGTGTCAGTCGTGTCAGTGTCTCGTCTGTCTTGCTAGCTGTCGAAATTCTCCGTAAGAACGACAAAGCGAGTCACGTCATATGTCGTCAGAGACCATTTTTTTAGATGACACACACACTATACTTTATTTCATGCATTTTTAGATCGGTCTTAGTATTTTTCGGTTTGGTGGGGAAAAATCCGTCCATGGAAGACCTTCCTGGGAGCTCGCTCCTTACGACTGTAGTTCACAAAACACTGTTATGAAGATTTTGCCGCGAGGTGTAAACTTGTGTCGAAGGAATGCCGCTTCAATGATCGCACTGGAAAGTGCGGAGTGGTTCGATTTACAACACAATTTTTTATTTTGGACAAGGCCAAAGCACTCCCTATTAGAATCTGAATAGGGAGTCAAACAGCGTGATTTACATGATAACGTGAGAAACACAATAAAGGGCGGGAGTCGGGAAACAAAGGGACAAAAACGTACGGGAGGCGGGAGAACGAGGTACGGGAGGCGGGAGATTGTGACCCCCCTGTCCCCCCCTGGCAGCAGGAACTTGCTCTAAGGTTTAATGTGGTAATAAACAGATACTCAAAACAGTAGTCGATTATTGAACCTCACTGCCCTTCCATATCGGACATATCGCGACCTTGCACCAAAGAGAAAATTCGTCGATGCCCCTAATTCATCTTGCTGGCCCTGAGAATTGTTGTCATCTGCACTGTCTTCAACTTCTTCGTCACTACTTTCATCAAATTCTTGCTGGCCTTCGCTAGAGACACTAGCTTCCTCACTCACTTCACGCTCGTTCAGATCTTCATGGGGTCCTTCATCTTCATCAACTCCGAAGTTCAGATTAACCTTATCACCAACTTCGAGATGGCGTTGATAAAGATACTCTGGCAATGTTCCGTGCTTAGCCATTGTAGTTTCCCCTACCATGACATTTATTTTGTCACGCATTCCTCTAAATAACTTTGGCGTTTCGCGGCTATTCGAGATCAAGTGCTGCTCAAATCAAACAGAAACCGGAACCCAAAATAGGACAAAATAGGAAAAACCAAAAACCACATTAGGTACCCAAACCGAAAAACCGCTAGTATTTTTCACGAAAACCGAAAACTAGATGCTAAAAAACGAAAAATCCGCAAACCGCAATGAGCACCAAAACCGAAAAACCGAGGTCTTTTGCAGAAAAAACCGAAAAACCGATTTAAAAAATAGCCAAAACCGCGAAACCGATAGACTGTTCACAGTCCCCTATTTTTCCGTGGGATCGTTGAGATCGAGCGCGTCTTACCGTTAATAGCGGCCATCTTGATTTTCAGATGTACCGAGGGGGCGGGCGTCGGGATTATAGCTCTAGAGGGAGGGGGGCGAGAAAAATAGAGGGACTGTACCAACATTACTGCGACTCGCGTTCAAGGAGCGCGTTGCTCCAGCAACGCAGCCATCTGATTGGTCATTAGACAATAGAGGTTAATCTGCGTTGACAACACGTTTGCTTCACACTGACAAGCTGTTGACAAGTCGACAATTCTAAAAATGGCTTTCGCGCGCGGGGGATCAATTTCAGATGTATCGTTTTCAGATAGATTAACTGAGCGCCTTGGAGGTTTAGTTTTGAAGGACAAACAAGAAGAAGCTTTGAAAAGTTTGCTGGATGGCAAAGATGTGTTTGCTGTACTACCCACTGACTTCGGGAAGAGCTTAATATATCGAAGCTTTGTCATTGCAAAAGAAATGGACGGCTGTGTCACTGATCCGTGTTGTTTAGTTATCGTCCCGCTTCTCAGCATAGCAGAAGAGCAAGTTAACTACAACGATTTTGGCACGACAGCCAAAGTTTTCGAGAAATCCAGCGAAGCCTTGAAGGACATTAAAAGTAACAGATATAAGTTAATCTATGCCTCCAGATGTAAGTTAATCTATGGACTTGTTTTTCGAGACTGTTTCGGCATTGGCGAACTGTAGGGCCGGCTCTTCTTGACATTTCTCGGAGGAGAAATGACATTCAACCTTTTGAAGCGAGGATCTTCGCCACTTTCCACGCAAATGTCGTTTTCAGAATCCAATGCTGCCTTTATAAATTCGCATATGGTACTGGCATTCCTGATTTTCAGGGCGCATTTTGCGCAAACACGGGAAGACTTCTTCGTAGCTTGCGGGATAACTACTCCGACATGCTTTCCAACCAGCTCGGCTAGGAGAGTGCTGCTAACTCCCGATTTCTGCGGAATTTTAAACAAATTCTCCGTGGAAACACGGTATCTGCCAGAAGACTTAAAATCAACGTAACAAAGACGACACGTATTAGAAATATCTGGCTTCTTAGCTGGTGGTTTAACCGTTTTTTTTTTTTGGTGTTGAAGAAAGTGTGTTCACCGCCTCCATTGGAAAACGGTGATGTTTTGATCACGCAACTTTGATGTATCAAATGTACACGTGGGTATTTTTATTTGGCATGTTTTTCATCAGAAACGGAGTTTGTTAATTAATGGGGGATAGGCCACTAAGTAGATTTGATACTCTTCCCCAGGTTAGACTCGGTACATCTGAAAATCAAGATGGCCGCTATTAATGGAAAGACGCGCTCGATCTCAACGATCCCACGGAAAAATAGGGGACTGTGAACAGTCTACAAAACCGAAAATCCCACTGCCCCCCTCTTTATATCTTGATTTTGTTGCTTTAGTGAAGAAACTGTCTCTTTTGGCATAATTTCAGTGAAAATTATCAATAAAAGGACTGTGGAAAAACTGCAAAATAAACAGGAGGAAAAAAGGCGCTCTTACTTTCTTATTTAAGATAGGATTAAACTTAAACTTGCAGAGCGTCAAAAACATATTACCACTCCAGGGTTCATACTTCTGTTCTTGGGCGACTAGAAAATCTCAACTTTTGTATGGAAATCAATATGCTGGGCACCATGGATTTCACAGCTACAGAGCATTGGGCTCCTTTGAATTTTTCTTAGAGCACAGCCTTAAAAAGAGGAAATTCATGTATTGAAGGCCTTTCTGAATCAACTTGTTAATGTTCAAAGTACATACATGTACAGCTGTACATACAGTGTGTCTGCAGTTTAGCATAAAAAATTGTCATGGTAAGTATTTGATCGGTAACTGTTCAAAATCTCAACCTTTTAATTTTGACAGGTTGGTCACAAATTAGCCTGCAAATACATTAGCCATCTCTCTTCATTCCTCACCACTAAGAGACCTTTTCACAGGAAAGACATCTGCACAATGGCCCCAATAATTCCATAATGATGACGTGAATCAATGTTTACAAAATTCATCTGGTAGTCATGGGGTTCTAGATATACGTAAAATTATTTGAGTTAAAGTCTCTCTTGGTTTATTATCGTAAAGTTTTGTGTTCTTCTGCGAAGAAGCAGCAGCAAAACTTAAATTCTTCTTGTAAAAAAGATTATAATCCATGAATGATGACTTTTTTTAGTTATAATTCATTGCATTTACTGTACATCTTTGTAACCTTTTGTCTTTTTTCTGCCATTCGTAAACAATAGCTAAAAGAATAGAATGAATACTCTCCGGACAAATCCCTTTTCTTTGAGTAGGTTCCAGAGACAAATCTAGACAATGATAATCAATATGGAATCTTAGGGGTGAAATTGCAGACCTCTTTTCTGCGAAATATCTTTAGTGGCAAAGAGCAAGAAGAAATGGCATACAGTGAATTACTTGCAAAGACTGTATTTTAAAAAGATTTTTAAAAAGAAAGAACAAGATAATGGTTCAAGAGCTGATGTTGTCGCAAAAAGAAAAAAAAGATCATATCAATGATGTGAAGGAAGGTTCCACAACTGGGTAAAAAACTATATTGCTTGAAAACGGAACAATTTCTTCAATATATCAAACCTCTGCTTCTCGGTATGCCAAAGACTTCAACTCGTAAACAAGCTCCACCATGTGTAGACCCAACAACAAAACGCAAGTATCTGGCAAGAAATGCACTGAACAAGATTTGTTTTTCTACTGTGTTCTGATCAAAGTTTCCGTTGAATGTCTGGAAAAAATAATAAAAAACAAAACGCAAAAGGCTTATCATTTAGGAGGTAATTCTTAAATTTAGTAAAGATAGAGTTCGGTTTATTAAACCCTTGGCTGTCACTAAGATTTCAAGTTGCAAGACATATGCAAATTATAGCTAAGGATTTGAACAGCTAGGAAATTCTATTGGTTCAGTCTGCTTTCCTTTTCTTTCCTTTAAAAGTAGGGGTCATACTGGTAGCAGGGCATATCTAGGAAATTTCTGGTCTCTGGCCTTAAGTGACTTTCCTGTGAACCCACTGGGGCATCACCGCGTCACTCCCCACTTCTTCCTTCTGGATTCAATTAGCTTTACCACATGGCATTACTCCCTTAGATAACACACGTTGGTCATTTACATGCTTGCCATTTTTCAACCTCAATATATAAGTGCAACGAATTTCTGAATGTAAGCTTTGAACGGACTAGAGGAGAAAAAGAGGAGAAGCGGTTTATACTCCTAGGTGCAGGAAACAGCAGAAAATGGGTTTAGTTTTGGGATTTTAAGAATTTAAAGGTCTAGTCAACATAACTCCACTATCAATCAGACACTGTGTTTGCAGCCACGTGACATCATTCTTATCCTAAGTAAGTTGGTAGGGAGAGATAGACCTTTTTAGCGAAAAACTCTCGAAAGAAGCATTTTTCCTTTGTAAAGTGATGGACCAGGCCATTAATATATGCACCCTTAAACTTCAAATACCTTAACTTTTCCATTTTCTTTATAGTCTGTCCAATTTGTTCCATTTTTAGATGACTGTAGGGTGTAAGACTCCACCCATTGGCTCCCCTGAGAATTCCCCTGAGTGGATAGAGCACAGATGACATAAAGAATCTGTAAGTCAATCTGTAGATATGGACTGGTGTCACCTGTGGATGCACACCATGATGATCCCGCTACGAAGTTCAGTCGGCCGTTCTTTGTTTGTTTGCTGGCATTCAGTTCAGAAGAAGCATTTAACTGATTGTCGAGAATGTACCAGCTCACCCCTACATCAGCTTGTTCACATGATGCTACAAAAAGGGATAAAACATTAAAACATTACTGGTTGCCTAGAATCCATCCATCAGCTAGACAATAGTATCTTGTTCACACGAATGTTAAAACATACATCACACCCGCGTATAAGAACCAAGCATAGCTTTTGAGATGGGCGTTTTTGGATCTTTTTCAGTTATTTAACGGTCTCGCTCGATCGGCTTTTCGTTGAAAAAAATTCTTAACCGTTTAAGTTTTGCTTTGCCCGACTGTTCCACGCTTATCTTTATCCTTTTAAAGGGAAATGGAATCCATTTAAAAACTTGTGTTCAGTTAACCATAAACTGTTTCCGTGTCACCAGTATTAAACGGATGGTGAACACGGCTGGCTGTTTTTCTTTCCAGGTCATATTATTTTCTTAGTGGTCCCATTAACGGGTTTCCTTCCAAGATATGCCTTTCTTTATTTTTTAGGTACAAATAAAGTTACATCAATGCCTGCGATCTCATTTCCGCAGTGCGTGAAAAACGAAAGTTATTCTTCCGCCATTGTGATGCGACCAAAAATGCCTTTGAACTGAAGAGCAATACTAGACGAAATTGATCACCGTTCGGAAAAAGTCGGTGGAGATCGGACCACGGGGAAAATGCGAGGTTTATGGTTTATAAATGATATTCGTCGCAAATTAGATGAAAACAAGGCTCTTGATGAAAATAAATACTTCACTGTCTGACGTGCATGGTACTCATGGTCTCTAACTATGCTTCAGTACGTAAACATGCAAAGCATCGATATATTTTGGCTGCAAACTTACCTGATACCATTCGTTGTCCCAAAAGACAAATTGCCACGAAAACGTATAAGATGATTTGTTTGTCATCCATGTTTTATCTTAACCAAAAAAAAAGCAATGCAAAGTACAATTTTCGCACTGCCTTTCAGTAAATATTTGCCCCCGATTAATGATTCGATTTTTGACCTTTCTCGTATGGCGTGACACACTATTGACTTCCCTTTCAGTTGTCACTCCATCATGCTGCTGCCGTGTAGCACGGCAAGCCTTGCCGTGCCATGAGAATACATTTAAAAGTTGCTGAACCGTTTCTTTATTATTGTGTTTTGTTTTCGGCAACAGCCGTTCTATTCGACTGAATTAAATTGGACGTCTGAAACCAAGTCGCGCTAGTGTCGTGCTGCGGTCGAGCTATATCAGTCGAGCCAGCTTAGCAGACGCCAGTAGCACTACGTTTGAAACAGGCCTGTGTTTGTCGGATTTCAGCAGCAATCATTCATTGATCTTCCCAGGTATGTTGAGTGTCGTTTAGCAACGCGTCGGACATGATTTTGTTCACTTTCCATTCCAAATTCGGTATCCCGACGAACAGAACAAAACTTCATGCCATCTTTTCCATGTTTCTTACAAAATGTCTAGCAAGTGGTGAGGCAGTTGTATCTATTAATTTCTCTGCAAATTCTGCGAATCAGAATAAATAAGACTGAATTGAATAAAGAGAAAAAAGGCAAACATAGTGGAATAATACTTTGGCCTGATAGTTACAAAAATGAAAAACAAAATCTTCGTCTAGTTGATATTAAGAAGAAATGGGTTTTGATCTTTTCGTGACCATGCACCATCCCAGAGGCCGGTGCTGTCGTCGTGACACGTTGAGAACCATCCTGATGATTTTGGGCGTACGCTCCAGCAAGTCTTTCCATTGCGCAGAATGCCCATTGTTCTCGAGGCATTTACTTCCAGTTCAACAAAGTTCGTATGCCAGGATTTGAACCCTCGCCACATTGGTGGCGGGCGAGTACTCTCACCACTCATGCGCCATCCTTGTTTCTCTCGGCCGCTTAGGTCTACGAAAATCTTCCTGTTATTTACTAGGCCAAAATTCCTAATCTGGTCCTTGTTTTGTTTGAAATTACGCTATCCACCTTTATATAGCATTTACAGTTCTGGAGCAGGTTTCATTGCCGCTTCCAGTCATAATACATGCAGCTGTTTCTCTTCTTTGCCAGTTAAGAATCTTATGGTGTAACAGTCCATAAGCAACCCCTGAGTTGTTCGGTGAACTAAAGGTGAGTGCGCCTTATTTCTTTGGGCATTGATTTTCCAGCGAACAGAAGGACTGTTAGCCTGAGACTACAGCTGACATTTTTGCAAAGCTACCACTGGTTTTCCCACGAAATAACGTCTGAGGAACGAGCGCAGAAATTCCATACTGATTATACAGAGCTGGCTAGTGCTTCCGATTGGTCGTATCGCGAGGGAAATTTGCTTCCGCCATTTAGAAACACTACCCAGATCTGGGTAGTGACACGTCCTCAGTATGTAATTTTTGCAGTTGATCATCAGACGTCATTTCGCGGGGAAATCAGTGATGACGCTGCGAGGTGTCAGCTGTTGAGTACCTCTTTTGCGGTCAGACGGTTTGCGCCAAAAGAATGTAAGTGCATTGCTGTATTTCTTTTGCGCTCGCAGTATTTCTGAAGTTTTAATTTCACCTTGTATTTCAGTTTAAACCACAACACAACACATCAAATACGACAAATTACGGTACATCGGACCCCCCATTGTCAGTCGAGTCTCTGGGGTCAATAGTCTACTATCTTACTTATTGCTGTAACCCTCGAGGACTCAAATCGGAATAAAGTTGCTCAAGTAGTTTAAGGCCTGGGTTTAAGGGGTTACCTGTGGAAAATGATTTATTGGCTATAACTTCGGCATAGATGATGGCGCTGAATCAAAATTTGGCACACATAAAGAAATCATCGTCCTTAACACAACCAGCAAAATGCTGCACATGTCTTTACAATCTCAATTTTTTCTTAAAATCACCCTTGTAGTATTCAGCTAAAAAGTTAATCTTGTTGTTTATGGTTCACAGTCGACTTCATCGTTTGCACTTCAGTGGAACCCCGATTTTACGATATACCAAGGGAACAGTAAAATTATATCGTTATATCGAGGAATTGTTATATTGGCCGTAAAATAACCGAAAAATTCGTTATATCGAGGAATTGTTATATTGGCCGTAAAATAACCGAAAAATTCGTTATATCGAGGTAAACCTAAAATGTCCTTTTTACTGCATACATTTATTTCACTAATGAGCATCAAATGATTCACAAATGTAATATTTCAAGCAAGCAGCATTAATGTCCTAAAAGTTTGCAAAGCACTAGAAGTTTTGAAAGGTTACACAGACATTGGCCGGCAAGTAATGCATTGTTGTGAATGACACGCTAGCTTGCAACAGTCCTTCGCTAGTTCGTTTTTGTTGCAATGGTTTTTGTTTTATCAGAGTTATGTACAGCCCAAGTAAACCAAGTAACAGAAGCGTTGGAGATTACTGGATGTAACGTTAATGTTATTGTATTAATTGAATTCAATGCTTTGCTTAACTTGTGACTGCGTACTGATAATATCGTTATATAGGGAAAGATTTTACATTCGGGTAGCTAATTTCTCATTGTTATCTCGAAGATCGTTATATTGAGGTTCTGTCGCATACATTTTACTGTAACTTTTGCCGGGGCATAGAATATTCATCGTTATACCGGGAACATCGTTATATCGGGGATCGTTATATCGAGGATCGTTATATCGGGGTTCCACTGTACTGTTAAGGCATCTCTCCCAATTCATGACTAAATTTACTTTTGAACAATGCCTTTTCTTCTGGTTGTTGTTCAAACTGGCGAAGAAATCGTGCGGAAAGTTTTCCTGATCTTCTTACAAAGCTTTCTTCATTTTTCAGATTGTTGAAGTGTAGCAAAAGGAAGCCATTTTAGTTCCAAAGCATATGCTTTCAGCTGCATGAATTAGATTTCCATGTATGGAACGTAGGGCCCAGTAATTCCCTAACAAAGAGAACAGCTCAGAGAGGAAGACGAATACGATACGACGGATACTTGGACGTTTTCGAGTTTCCTCAAAATAGAGTCTTTCACTGGAATGCAGAGTATTTTTTTTTTTTTATCACAGCGTTTTACCTTTTAATGTTTTCGAAATCAACTCAAGGGTGTAAGAAAACCGTCTAAGACAAGAGCTAAGTCAAAGTGCTCAGACATTATGTCCGAAACATATTGCAATAATTAGTCGGACATTTACAGCTGCATTTTGGTCGGAAAATGTCCGATGTCCCACTGTAATTTCCAGCACTGAAAGCTGTCAAGGTATTTGTAATTTTCACGTATTTCATTTCCTTCTCGTTAAATATTTTGATATACTTTGCTTTCCCGCTGTTTAGGGAGCCGATGGAAGGCGGCATTAGCATAATCTTGTCTCCTTTTATCATCGTCACTATCTCCTTCCGGGTTCTTCATTAGAGATCCATATTCTGTCGTTTGCTGGATTTGAGTGGGCTGCAGCTCCATATAAAACGATTCCCCTTGAGGAGACGGGACTTCTGCATCGCCTAAGATTGAAAATGGTTGGAATCTTATCAAAATTGAGGAGATAAAGGAAGAATGGATATCTTAACAAATTAATATAAGTCTGTTTTTTTGTTTTGTTTATTTTTTTTTGGGGGGGGGGGGGGGGGTGGAAAGGTGGAGTTCTGTCGTCATTACAAAACAAGCCCACAGACATCAGACATAACAGAAGAGGTTTATTATTACCTTTTTAAATTCATTTGTTCATGTATTTAATTTTATCCCTGTGAGTATTTTTCTCCCACAAGTTACTTAGAGACAAGTGTAATTCTTTTTTACCCCTCCATCTTCTTCCTTTTTGGTGAAGACGTTTTCCTAAGTAGCGTCGTGTCTGTAGATGCGGAAGTCCCTAGCTTTTGCATGATCATAGCTATAACGAGATTTGCGGTAAGTTAATTTAGTTCATAATTATTCTCATTTTACTATTTGAGATATTTCACTTGAGGCCTGGTTATTAATATTACTTAGTACCCAGTACCCGTGCCCGATACCATAATTGTAAACTCAGTTCAAACTGAAAATGCTACTCATTATTTTACACAAACTCTACAAACCTCTTTTATTTTTGTGAGCTTTCACTTGTAATTCCTCGGTAGAATACTTTTTGTCTGTTTTGGAAATTCCCCTAGCACGCCATTGGTAAAGATGCACTCCAAGAGAAATGACCAATGCAATTCCTAATACGATGGATGACATTACGGATGCTGCAATGTTAAAGTTCCTGTCACTCAGTGACTCAACAGGCAATTTCTAAATACAACCTCGTTCCCATCCTTACGTCATCTCTCTTCTTTCCTCAAAGGGACGGAGGGAGAGGATTTTGGGAACTTGGTTGTTGTTTATAATGCATAGATATTTCAAAATTCAGCTCCTAAAACAAACCGTCTTTTACTTCGATTACAATTAATATCAGGAAACTATAAAAAATCAACTAACAAACCTGTGTTTGAAGGTTTGTCGCATGATAGCGAGCCGGTGTCCCCTCCCTGTCTGTCTGCATCATCACATTTGTAAACTAAAGGTTTGAATATAAAAATGAGTGAAAGAACATTCCAGCCAGTCATTCAGTCAGTCAGTCTGAAGATGGTTAGTTTTAATTAGCTGATCCGTCATTCTGACTATTTCTGGTAGGTGAACCCACGCACACGGTTGATCTATCAGTCATTACAAAGATTAAGAGTTACCTTTACGGCAAACGGAAAACGGCAGACGCAAGTTGAAAATTTCTCAAAATAGAGAATGTGTAGATAAAAATAGTCTAAGTAAACCAATTCTTTTGGACGAAAATAGCGTGAAACTACTTATTTGTTGTAGAAGCAAACAACAGTTGAAGACAAGTAAGGGGAAACTTCGTGACCGTGGCACAAATTCAAATTCACGTTTGCCACTTCCCGCAAACGGGATTCTAAATCTGTCGGTCTCTATTCTGTCTGTAGCTGAAAGAGAGTCATTGGTCAGAGAGTGAGTTTCAGGTTGAACAGTCTCTCACAGAATCATTCAGTCTGGGCAGTAGGAGAGTAAAAGTAAATTAGTAACAGTATAGTCTTAGAAATCTTGGATCATTATACGTTTTGGGAAACTGCCCACCTACCCTTCCCCTAAGCCACCATTTTGCCCTAAGAGCGAAGTAAGTGGTTATGTTGGCTTAGGGGAAGGGGTGGGTGAGCAGCAGTTTCCGAAATCTTGCCCTCCCTTCACTTCTCTCACGTCACCAAACTGTTTGTACGCACTGCACACATGCAGCTCTTCAGATTTTAGTGGAAATATATGTTAGATGATAACAGCAGTAGTTAAGATTTCATTACCCGATTGAGTGGATTCGCTACAACGATGCGGCGGTCAGTATTTGGAACAAGAAAGTATTATATAAATTATATTGTTCTTAGCACTGCATCAAAATTGCATCGTCACTTACTGGCAGTTTTTGTTGTGAAGTTCTGGAAATTACTCCATAGACTCTTTCCTAAGACACTTGTGGCTATCAACCTAACACTGTAGGCTGTGTATGGCTTGAGGTTGATAATCCGTTTACTTAATACAGCTCCCAAAGATATATCCTCTGTAGAAGTACTATTTCGATACTCAAGATTGTAGGTAGTCACAGGCATTTCATCCGCTCCAGGATTATACGACCATGTGACTAACGCTGATCTTGCTTTAACGTCACTTGATTTAACTTGAACAACTGGCTGGCCTGGTTTCTCTGAGAACAACAAAAATGTGCCTCATAATGAGCTTTGGAATGCGCTGATGAAAATAGCAATATTGATAACGGCGCTACATAATTATTGTTATTATTATTATTGTTGTTGTTATTTATAAGGTTATGTAATGCCCAGCACTTAAACCGTTGCACAAGTGACAAAATCAACGAATAAACGAACCCGATAAAAATACGTTACCCACTTAGAATACGTTAAAGGGTTGAGGCATTCTTTTAGAAGGTACTTCCTTGTTCATATAACACCGTTTATAGTCATGTATTGTTAGAATGCAATATTTTGTTGTCCTTATAAAGGACTTAATTTATGTTAGTTATTGAAAACCGCGTGATCCCGTGTATTAAATTAATTTTCACATTCACAATAACAAGCAAAAAGGCGTTCCAATGTAAACACAAATTGTTGCTTACTTAAGGACACTATAACATTTGCAGTGGTCAGATGACTGCCTTGTATTCCAGAAAGTGATGTAGAGCATTGGTAGGTTGAATTACACTGGACTCCACTGGCTGAAGGGACCTTTCTTGTACAAGAGTTACTGTAGATATTACTGGCATTGTTGTATGGTATTGTAAGAGAGGAGGTTGTGTCAGACAGCCCCGTTCCATCTTTCTTCCAACTATACCCAGAGGGTTGTCGAGGGCTGTAACTAGCCACACAGGTTAGGGTGACAGATTCACTAGGATCGGCTATCACACGAACATCATCAAGATCAATATTTAACGGTACCGAAGCTTGGTCTGAAAAAGACAAGCAAATATTTAATGTAAAGACGACAAGTTGAAATAACTTTGGCAAACTTACCAAATACAATATCTCAATTTTACACTCCATTAGGTTTATTGAATCTGATTGGCTGAGAGTAGTAATGCAGTTTCAAGATCGAGCCGGGGTTTATAGCATGTGGGGTTATGTGGGGGAGGGAGGCGAGAAAGTAGATTTTTAAATACAAATCCAAGATATATGGCCGCCCGTAATGCAAAGCGGTCGATCTCGATGAACTTACGGAAAAATAGGGGACTGTGAACAGCCTGTAAGTAAACAGAATGCAAAAACGAGGAAATATAATGCAATTATCAGAGAATGAAGCACTGTGATTGGCAAAAAACAATAAAATTGTTTAATAACCAATCAGGTGACGCAATCTTTATTGGCAACTTTGAGGTTGCGCGTGAGACTGGGTTCAAGTGTTGCGTCGATCGAATTGCACTGTGGAGATGTTTTGTGGACGAATCTTCATCCAGTGAATTTTTGCACGTTTGCTACTTATTTGAAAAACACACTCGTGCAAATAAATTCCAAATTGCACTCGAAATTGTATGAACAAACACTGTCTTCTGGCAGAAAGGTTTGCATTACCGTTTATGATTAAAAAAAATCACTTCTAACTGCAGATTCCGTCCTTCTCGAGATACATACATACATAGCTTTCTTTGTTAACGCAGGTTGGTAAAAGTCAGCCTGAGGCTGGTGTGGACCTGTCTATCTAAAACATTACGATCTAATTACATTTACTAGGATATATACAGGTGTGAGGTATACAAACAATAAAAAATATCTGCGTGAACACTGATTGATTAAAAAGATTACTAAGTCCATTGTCCCACCTCTTAACTTTCTTTGCAAGGTTCCAGAAATCTCTGTAACACTTAACCTGTAGATGACTCCTTGCGCAGGATGGAAAGTGCAGCTGTTGTTATATCACGGCTGGACGGCAAGATGACGCTGATTCGTTACCCGAGGAGGCAAGATGGAGGGGGAGTGTTGCGTGACGAGACAAAAACGGCTGCGTGCGAGACGAGCTACTAAGGACTTTAAGATACCGCACGACGGCGACGACAACGAGAACGTCAAAAAAGCAATTGGTTGAATAAGCAAAACAACATCTCTGCACGCGCATCCATTTCTTCTCCGTTACTGCACGACGACGACGGGAAAATGCCTAATGTCACGTTTTATAGACGACGTAGACAAGGGACGGCTAAATTTTCTTTCTCTTTCTGAACTTGAATATGATTCTTAAGAATTCGGCTCAAAAAGAGTTCGCTTGCATTTGACAAAGTAAATGAGTTGGAGTAATCCGTATAGAGATTGAAAGAACGCAAATTTACTTTTTTAGCCGCGTTTTCGTGGCCGTCGTCGTCCTGGTATCTTATACTCCCAACAGGTACTGTGATGGTCACAAGATCAAGCTCGTTTGTTTATTCAATTTTTTAAGCTTAATTTTCTTTTTAGCTTAAATTACTGTGTACATTTGAGCTTAATAAAAAAAGCCTGGCATATATTTTCTTCTTCAACATTTAAAGCACGGTAAGGAGCTTTTGATCATATTTGCAAGGAAAGGGCGCGTTATAAACTTTTCATCATTATTATAAATTATTGGCTGTATACGGCAGCACACGTATCCCATTAATTCAAATTTTTACAAATCCCCCTCTAACAAATTATACTTACAATCCTTACAGCCAAACAAGTCCATTCTCATACATACTGTTCCGGTGTATTTCTTGGGAACTATTCTGACGTATTGCGCTGCAAATGGGAGAGCAAACCAGTGGACAACAATGGTACTTCTATCGCTGTTTCCAGTCAAATGCTGAGTTGCAAATCAAGAACAAAGTAAGTGGAGATAAACAAATAATTTTATTTATAAGAGACTACATTCTGTGAGGTATATTCCCAAACCGGCTGAAGGGGAGCGCTAGAGGTGATGGGAAGGAGGAATTTTTCTCCTTTTTCTCCTTCCCATCACCCCTCGCGCTCCCTTCAGTCACCCTTCTCGTGACTGGGGACGAGTCAGCCAAAACGGGGTTGCAAATATCCGTTCAGGAGCCCGTTACTCGAAAGTCCCGATAATTAACGGACAAACAAGAAAAGTTGTCAGGGATACTTTAAGCACTAAGTAAATCTTCAGCTTTAACGTAATAATCTTCCTTGTTTGATCTGTCTTCTCATTATGTCCGACGAAAGGTAAGATTTAAACGTTCATTAGTTAAAAGGTTGTGTGATTTCGTTTTCACTCACTTGAAGTCTACTTGAAAGTTTAAAAGAGCTATAGATGTGAATGAATCTGCATTTCCTTTGAATATTTAGCACGTTAGATAGTCACACACAGTTACTGTACAAATAGGTTCATTGCTGAGCTTCACATTACAGGCTCTAATCCGACAATATCGGACTAGAAATTGGTATACATTGTTCGACTCCTTCAACCTACGTTAATATTATTGAGGCCAGAGACTCGTCACCGCTTACAACAAAGCTCGCAATATTATACTTTTCTGTCTCAAGCCGAAATACGGTAACAGACTGGATGACGGCAATTGGACGATAGCCAATCGTGAGACTTGTTCCTTCATAAAGCTTAATAATGCCTTACGGAAAACTTTGCTCCAGGCGGCCAAAACGAACTCTAGAAAATTAACCTTCTATCGCGCCCTGAATTCAAGTAGGATTATTGTTCTATCACAAGAACATGAGAATTATGGGAAATGAACGCTGGTAGTGGTGATCGTGGTAGGGCCGTGAAGTGGGGGGGGGGGGGGGGGGGGGATTTGGTGAGGGAAGATGTAAAAAACATTATAAACATATGATTTTACGTCTACTGCAGCTTGTTAGAGGATTTGTGTATTCAAAATATAATGTTATAACAAAAAAAAGCAAAGTAAAGTAAACAAGCCCCAAATGAGAATGTCTGCATGGGAAAAGATCATGGAGGTCCCTTTAAGCAAATCCAGACAGATATATGAATACATGTTGTAAATGCACCTGTCCAGCTCCATAACTAATCCATGTTTTACCGTCGTATCCATAGCGGATTAAATAACTTGTCACCCAGTTGTTCCTTTGAGCATCACCCTGAGTGGCCACGCCTGTGACTGTTACAATTTGATTGAAATCAGCCTGTAAGTACTGAGGTAGGCGGGATACTGAAGAGCTACACCAACCGTGAGTACCATAAAGGCGACTATAACTAGTTTTGTAACCACTATCTTCTGAGGATGCTGTTATTGTAAAATCCCTTGTTTTACCGCGTTCATTCTTGAACGATACAAAGCAACCTGTAAAAGCATCAAGAAATATGGAATTTTTATTAAGAACTTTTAGGTACTGTTTAAAAAACCAGCAGTTTCGATTATCAGGTTTTAACGGATAATACAGACTGCGAGTTCTTGATTGACTTCAAAATCTCTCAAATAGACCAACTCATTCTTACACTAATATTTAGATTTGGGATCATTTTGGTCTAAAAAGTTGGACGTAAAGTTTAGCCGTGTCTTTTATCAGATATAAACGCAGGGGCACCCGAAAGTTTAATGAGTGACTTTGTTTATGGCGTCGTAGTTTATGCTCAAACTTGGGAGTTGTTGACCCTGAACTGTATCGAGCCACCTTAAAATAACTGAGAAATGAAGGTACTACCTTTGCCCTCCAAATGGGTAGACCTTCGCGTGGCTCGAATGGACGCGTAAAGTGGTGGTCCCGTAAAAAATAGTGTCCGTCATTAGTACTTTCGTGCGAATACATTGACACAGAGTAAAAAGTGCATTTCTTTAATGCTCTGGTTTTCTTTTGAACTGCATGTATTGGGTATGTACTAAGAGACCAACCTTGCTTGGATCCATACACCTCCACCCTTAGTGTTTTGCTGTTGTAAAATGTAACTGGATAAAAACGAATAAATTTGGCAGCAACTGGCTCATATAGTTCACTTCTTACAATGCTGTTCCTGTCATCATTTCCAGTAAATATCTAAAAGCAAATTAACAAAACTTTCTATAAAATACTGATGAAAGACAAATTCGTGCGTTTAGGTGTTTCATTCGCACGGAAACACGCTAACCGGTAGGAAAATTTGAGCGCCTAGCCGTTCAAACATTTGAAATTTGGACCGCTACGGTCGAAGATTTGACCGGCAAGATGTGAACATCATAAAAATCTAAATTTTTGTGTAGCAAGCGCGTGGTTGCATGGATGCGTGGTGACTCAGCTGGGAGACATTATGCTGGATTTTAGATGACGTAGTGTTCTGCGCATGGGTAGATGGAAAAACAACTGAAAATAATTGATTCGTAAGTTCCCTGTCAAGAGTCTGGTGCCTTTTTAACGTAGCGTACGTCTAACCCTACCCGCTCACGGTTAACAGGAGAAAAAAAGAACGTATAAACAAATGATACTTATGATAGCCTGCGAAGCGCAGACGTATTTCCGGTCGTCGCTTCTCTCCCTCCGAAAATTAACGTCGTTAATTTTCGGAGGGAGAGAAGCGACGACCGGAAATACGTCTGCGCTTCGCAGGCTATACTTATGAGGATTGCAACTACATTTACGATGACTCCCGCAGGCAGAACAAAAGGCAAAGGATATTAAAAAGAAAACCACGTCTATGTCAGCTTCTTTTTACATTTTACTACTTATTTCACTAACGCTCCTTGCCTAGTCCCTATACGGCGTCTTTGCCTAGGGACTAGGCAATAACGTTCCCTATGTAAACAGCAAGAGACCAAGGAAAGAAGGATGTAGCAATGAGTGGAAAAAGAAAGCAATGCAGGAGGCAGGAAGAAAAGGAGGCAGCAACTAGAGACGGAGATGACGGGAGAAGAGAGAGGAGAGCGAATGGAAGGGAGAGAAAGAGGAATAAAGCAATTTCATGGGAATTTCTGGTTTGACGTGGCTAAGAGGTAAATACAACCCTTTATTACTTAGTGTCTCCAGGATTATAATTTCGCTATTACTTCACCTAGAGCAGAAAGGGATGTACCTTCTCGGAGCCACCCTCAGAGTAGAATGCCCACACGTCATTATCCAGGGACGTCTTTATCTTGTATGTTTTTGTCCATTGATCATTAGTTGGCCTTCCTTGTGTTGCTACTCCACAAACAAAGTAAAGAGATCCTAGATCGATCTGCAGGAAATCATCCTCATTGTTTTTGGCAGGAATCCAGGTATTGGATCCTTTTAATCGGCCATCAGATGGACTGAAGCCACAAAAATATGACGATGCTGAAAACCTCTGATCAGAAATAACGCTACTATCCGACACCCCTACTGGATCAAGTACACAACCTAAATAAATATATATATAAAAAAAAGTACACAAATTAAGTTTATGAAAAAGGAGGAAGAATTATTATCGTGTTATTATTCTTAACGTAGAAGGTACAGACTCACAAAACATTGCTATTACTTTGATCTGGGATTCCTTCCTGTTTTATTTAAAACAACAACAACAACAGCATAACAAAAGTATAAAAAGGATAATAGTGTAATGGCTTCCAACTACGCGCTCGATCAGATATTGCACACTTCGAGACATGGTTTCATCATTCGAAGCATTATGATTTCTATTTCAGAGGTAGCGATTGCGTCAGCACCAGAGGTAATGGCCTAATCGATATGAATTTTCTCTTTCAGCTGCGCTATTTCCTCCGAAAGAACGTCGACTTTATCCTTTATATCTTGATTTTGTTGCTTTAGTGAAGAAACTGTCTCTTATGGCATAATTTCAGTGAAAATTATGAATAAAAGGACTGTGGAAAAACTTCTCAGGTAAGAAGTGGAAGCTTAAGATTTAACGTCCATCTTGGATCATGACCGCTTAATCATCCATTCATACACTTCACTTTACAAGCTCAATAAAAAATACTCGCTACAGATCGACCGCTGGGTTCTTTCATATACAGCGACGTGAGGGTGCCCAGTTTACCCTATTCGCGGTTTTAGAATGAGTGTCGTATGA
This sequence comes from Porites divaricata, assembly GCA_038088405.1. Taxonomy (NCBI): domain Eukaryota; kingdom Metazoa; phylum Cnidaria; class Anthozoa; order Scleractinia; family Poritidae; genus Porites; species Porites divaricata. The sequence continues at coordinate 20,011,892 of JBBMOI010000012.1, read as the reverse complement.
ATTCAAATTAAAGCTGATACTCCGACCAAGCAGGACGCCGACAAATCCAGCTAATGAACCAATCAGCTGAACTTACTGAGTAAAACCATGTTGAGTCGAAACCAAAAAAGCGCGGGAACACTGTGCGAGCAGGACGTCACTCCAGATCAGCGGCGGAAAAAAAAATTTTCTTGGTGTTGCAAAACATATATTGTAGGTTAGCTATCTCGTTGTGGTTTGGGTTTTGTCATTGTCTTCTCAATCTTTTGTATTATGTCATTTGGTGATCGCACACGTCCGCAACTCACCAAGAAACTTTGAGCGGGGCCGAATTTCCTCATACTTAATCAAATCATATTTTTTTCACCGACGATATTATACAGTACACACGAATTAAAAGACGCCCCTTATTTGTCAGGGTTTTCTGCTTGTCGTGGACAATATTAAGAATGATCTAAAATGACAGATTGATTAAAAAAAAATACGTAATACAAAACGATTTTTAAAACAGATTACTTGTTTGGTAAAAGGCAAAAAAACAAAGATGCAAAAGATACACACAAGCATCATGCATACCTACAAAATAAACAGGAGGAAAGAAAAGCGCTCTTACTTTCTGATTTAAGATGGGAATAAACTTCAACCTCGCAGAGCGTCAAAAGCTTGGCACGGCCTAATGTGATGTACAAATATCTGCCATATGCTTTGGGACGACAGAAATATGTCTTGGAACTTCCTGCTGGGATTCGTATGTTGTCTGCCCAAAGATGGTTGTTTGCTCCTCCATTTCTTGTGTCATTTCCTTTCAAAGCGAATAAAGGAAAATATGAGGTAACATTTGCCGCAGTATTTGATCACAATTCATGTGCAATAATGGTTCAAAAGGTAACAAAGAAAATATCTTTGCATTCCCTTCAAGATCAGGGGAGTTCTGCGATCTCACTTACAAAACCTTTACATTGATATCAAATCATGCAGCGAGAACAAAACTTGAATTGGCAAAACTGCGGTTAAAACTAGCGAAAATACAAAAAAAATCTCAAAATTCAATTTACTAGACCTTAGAAAAGAGTAAAAATCACTTACATAACAGTCCCGCTTTACCGATCGTCCAGAACTTTCAGTATTCTTATTTCTACTTAACTGACACTCCTGATGAGTCCGGTAGCAAGAAAAAGGCCAACTAACTAAAGCGCGCTTTAGGGTAAGGCTATATCTATTTTGGAATCACGTGTATATTATCAGCCTAGCGGAAATAGATAAGATCAAACTTAAGAGTGTGTCCATGAGAGAACCAGGCAGGGGTTGATAATGCTCAAATCACGGATTTCGCTCAAACTTGGCACAATTCATGGGTGTGGTGAGATATTAACCTCGACAAAAAATAAGGTCGCAATATTGAATTCCCTGGGATTTACAGGGACCCCCCCTAAAAATCACAAAATCTACTTATTTTTGCATAATTAATTAGCTAACTTTGGTTTGGCTGTTCAACAAGTAGAAAAGACAACTTCAAATCTAATCAACTTTATCATCTTCTATGTTTATCAGACTTAATCCTCAGTAATTTATTTTTACTCTCTAATTCGATCTCTTCCTATTATTTAGCCTAAAGTAAGGTCATCTTCTCACTGTTTTGACCAAACCCTAAATTTAAGGCATTTTAGTCGCTAACATCTCCCATGAGCAACAACCTATCTACTTAATTCTCACATATTCTTTGAAAGACATCTTTAAGGTTATCAAATCAATCCTAAAATATTTGGGCAATCTCATACTTTATCAATAATGACGTATTATGTACATTTGACTTGATGATTATTTGTCATTTGACCAAAATTGGAAGAAACGTAACATTCGTTTTTTTAAACAAAAATAGCACAAAGTTGGCGAGAAGTCACAAATCAGATGCCTCATTATGGATACTAATGGCGGAATTGTTAGAAAGTGTCACCTGAGGCATGTTTTCTGTGTTATTTATGGACGTTTTGATGGATATTTTATGGAACGCTTGAGTAAACACAAGGAGCAAAAGATTTAGTTCAAAACTTCGATCGGTCCAACTTGTAGGTGCTGCAAGACCCAAAAACGATAAAAGATAGTGAATAAATGTTACATACACGTCTCTCAGATGCCTTAGTCCAGGTTGGCTGCTCCAGTTTCGTCTGGTCCTCTGTTACTCTGCGTTACTTTGTGACGAGGTAATGAAACGTCTTGAAACATTGCAAAATTAAAAGTGTCGGCTTTTCACCGAACATTCGAAGTCTTTGACATAAGTTGTAGTCAGAGGGAACAAAATGATTCTCAAAGGACAAGAAGGATCACTGATAATCCGTCTATATCTATGGAAAACAACCACCTGCTCGAACACCCTCCATCTTTGACTTTAAAATCTGCCTAAATGATGGAATCGGTTACGCTGGACTACCGGACTACGGAATGCGGAATACACTATCTATTGTTTGTACGCGCCAATATCCTGTTATAACTGGTGTGTTGAAAATAGGTTGTGAAAGTCGTGTTACTTGAAATTTTGAGTTTATTCGATGTTGACATTAATTACCATGAAAATAATTGTCCATAATAGCCCTTTTTATAGTCAGTCCGTGACATGCAATTTTCGACAATTAATGACTTGCCATTGGGTATACTTACTTACTTACTTATATTTTAATCCTCGTAGTCTTACAACTATACAGGATGGTATCTGTATCTGGGTAAATTATTGACTGCGAAAACATAATAATAACCGTTTAAAAGTGTTGAGGAAAATTAAACTTCTGAGAAATACAAAAGACCCAAAAGGGGGCACTAATACATTCATTTGCAAAAAAAGTCGGCTAGACTTCTTTAGCTATTCAAGGAAGGTGTAAATTAAGAACAGTTTTTTGAACACAGACTAATACACAATATTCACATCTCATTTAAGCTGTCAATTCCGGATTCATGCAGTATAGAAGTTCTCTTAACGGGTACTCTCGTATATAGCGAATAGCTGTACTTACGACCGCCATCACAAACCCCGTGTTAACTCCGACACAACCTCTGGATTTTTACATTCCCGTAGGCGGCCGCGGACACTCAAAGGGTTTACCGGTGAATTAGATGTTAGCTTTGATTTAAAGCTCTCGTAAGCAGACACCCGGAAGAAAATGTTATCCGCCTCTGGATGTTGTGGTTTTTTTTTATATTATGTCCACAGTCATATCGCTGTTTGTCACTGTTATGAATCATTCTTATATATCCGTTTCAGAGTTACCGTTTTTTCACATACACGTCCGGCTAGACTTGAAAATTTGAACTAAATTGTATGCCTTTACCTAATTTCAATAATGCAATGGTCTGATCTCTGCGTTCCCTGTATGTCCTGCGCTCCTCGGAGTATCAGAGGAACTTTAGAAACAAAATAAAACTCCAAAAAGTAGATGTTTCCACACTTTTCCTCGTTAGAGACCTCCTGCAGTTCGACTCTCGTAACACCCTAATTTTCCTTGAGCAACCCCACGGGCATTATTTACTGGGTGTCTTCCGACCACGCACGGACCGGAACATCAAATGTCTGTAACTTAATTGTTGTGTCTGTCCATAATTCAACATCTGCCTGCCTCAGCACGGCACACTAACCTGGGCACTAAACTGGTTTTGGTGCCCCAAGAGTACACAAAAAGGCCCTTCCGAGGATGTCTAGGATGAGAAAATTGACCTTACCTGGGTAGGGTGAGAAATTTGAAATCTAATTATCACAGTTGAAGTAGCTCTTGAAGGAATGTGGGAAGGGTGTTAAACATATGGAAGCGGTTGTTTGAGAAAAAGATCTAACTCAATGTGAAAGTGTGGTGTATTTTGAATTCTACTTGGGAACTCTACTGCCATAGTTAGGCTTTATAAGACCCCTAAAAGACCGTGCTAGGTAAAAAATTCAGTGTTTATGACAGTCAAATCTGGTGCCAGCAGGGTAGGGCATTTGTACGCAATTTGGCCACTCCCCCTGGGAGGGGGGGCTCCAATATGAAAACAAAATGGAGTTATTGTCGCAAGCTAATCTGGACGTGTCTCACGCTTTATTTGTCCCTTTGAGCTGGTCTGCACCAGGATCCGGCTTCACTTCGCCGCTATTTCACGTGCAACTAAAATAGACAAAAATATTTCTTTCCAAAACACGAAAGAAAAGCAACTTCTATCCCCGAGTTTGAAAAGAAATGGGATCATTTATAATCACAATCTGAATAGAGCTCCAAATAGATTTGGAATTTTAAAATTTTTATTAGCATACAATAACAATAAAATTATCTCAGAGAATGTCGGAAAGTCATATTTTTCATATTTTGTTCACTGGACTCTGGCTCCTGGCTCCTGGCTCCTGGCTCCTGGCTCCTGGCTCCTGACTCCCGATACAATGTTTCCGTATTGTGGCCAACCGCTGCTTAAAAATGCGGGCTCCAGTTAATGTCAAAGATGGCGGACGTTTCGTTGTTATTTGTAACATATGAATTGAGCTACAACTGTGGCAGAAATAATTCTCTCCATGGATTACAAATCGGCTTTCTACTTCTCGGGTTCTTTTCTCCTAAAACAACTTGATTTGGATTTTTGTGCGTAAACTGATGGCTAAGGAATTTTAGTCCTACAGCGAGTCACGACGCTGAACTACGCTGAACTGGGCATCGAAGGTGGCATGGGGAACAATCCAAGCGGGCACAAATTAGCAGTTGAGACATCCAAGAGATACGTATATGGATTTTATTGACCGTTTATATTGTTTTTAGGGCGAAATTATTAAAGTAAGTAAAACTGTGAATTAAATCTTTGTATGTTGTTTTTCCTTGAAAAGATCGCGTATATAGCTATCAAAAATCATCGTTAGAGTTTCTTGCACAATAATTTCAACAATTTTACCCTTATTAATGTTAAATCATTGTCTGATGAGTTTTTTGTTCGATTTCTCCTCATTCAGAGGCAAACACACGAATATTGTGAGGGCCTGAATTTTGATGAAATATGCAAAAGTCGTTCAGTCACATGAACAGTTTATGTCAACACATGGAAGAAAGTGAATTGCCCAAACTTTTTATGATCTTTTTCTGAACTTAAGTGATGGCTTTAACTACTCATGCAAAAGTTATAAAGATAAGCTGTTGCTCATCAGAGATATTGGGGAATAAAATACCCTAATTTTACGACTTACTCAAAACTTGGAAATGATGACCCACCTTAAGGGGACTAAGAGGGGGGAAATCGAATCGGCGACTTTAAAAAGTTTATTGTGCTTAAAGCCTTATGAACTCAGATCATCTCTCAGTGCATTTAAGTTCCAGGTAGCTTTTCTGTTTGTTGCACTGGCATCGTAAAGTTAGCTAATTAATTATGCATAAAACGGGCAAAATGGCGATTTTTACAGGGGATGCCCGGATCTCCCAGGGAATTTAATATTTTGACCTGAAATTCTGTCACATAAGTTAACTCCTGGTACCTAACATTTGTGCCGAGTTTGAGCGAAATCGGTGATTTGAGCATTATCACCCCCTGCCTGGTTCTGCCTGGTTTTCTCATGGACACACTCTTAAGATTAAATGTTCCGAAGGCGACTATCAAAGCCGTTAGTAATGAATGCTTTTTATACTAAATACATGTACACTTTTACAAAACACAGTGATCACATAATTTTCTTCTGAGAAATCTTAACTTAAAAGCCAATGGAAAATAATCTCAAATTAATTAAATTAAAATATTCGAAAATGAACAAGGAACACTTTTGAACAAGGTAAAGCAACTGATTACAGCATCTCCCACACTTACGACCTACCAACTCTTATCTTAGCTCCGTCCAATCTGTTTGAATTTGAGTCTCTGTTGACTATATTCACTTCAGCTACAGGCTCTACTCGCCCCAGGTCTACTCGCCACCAAGGAGGGTTATCTTGGCGAGTGTGTGTACACTTGCTGATGTGTGAATCTCTATTTCCATCCACTGCCTTACTCGCAGGGTAGGACATCCGATCACTGTATGTACTTGACTGACTTGTTGGTTTGAAAAGGGCAATATTGCTCTGAACTAAAACCCAAACAAATAACAAAAATTGCAGATACTATACGGCAGGGTTGCGGGCTGTGCCCTCGGTCCCAGCTCCTGGAGACCACAGCCTGGTCCTCACTTCTGCTCTTGGGCGACTAGAAAGTCTCAGAAATGATGCTGGCTACCCTGTATTTCACTAGTACAGAGCATTGGGCTCCTTAGAATTTTTCTTAGAGCACAGCCAACAAAGGAAAATCAAATATTGAAGGTTTTTCTGAATCAACTTGTTAATGTTCAAAGTGCATGTACAGCTGTACATACATGTAGTGTGTCTGCAGTGCAGAATAAAAAATGGTCATGGCAAGTATTTTTTAAAACAGATTACTTGTTTAGTAAAATTAGGCAAAAAAACAAAGATACAAAAGATACACGCACAAGCATCATGCATACCAACAAAATATACTGGAGAAAACATTATCACCCTTACTTAATGAATAAACTTCAACCTCGCAGAGAGTCAAAATTTTGTTACTGCCAGGTATTCTGATGTACAAATATCTGCCGTATACTTTGGGAGGACAGAAATATGTCTTGGAACTTCCTGCTGGGATTCGTATGTTATCTGCACAAAGTGTGTTGTCTGCTCCTCCAGTTGTTGTTTCATTTCCTTGCAAAAGTGAATGAAAGAAAATGGGTAGTTCCAGAAAATATCCACCACCCCCCCCCCCCCCCACAAGCCACGGAGGGCAACAGACATTCCGAGGGGAGGGGGTCCAAAAGGAGGCAATTTCCGAGGGGTGTGGGCTGCTTACAGAGTTTTTTTCCAGGGGGTCTGAGTAAGATTACTGTTACTGGTATTGCATTGATCATCTTTTATCTACGGTCTGCTTAATGCTTTTTTCACGGCTAACGCGACAGTTTTCATTGGTACAATTTTCATCGGCTCATGAATAAACTTCTAGTTATATGGCTGTTGAGTGGCTGTTGCTTTATTACACATTTGATTCACCGTAATTTGGTCATGTGCTAAGTCTTCTTGTAACATGTTCTTACTGAAATGAAGTGTAATGAAATTTCACGTGGTGTTTAGTTTGAATGAAACGGGTTCTTTTGCAGATGACATTATTCGTGTAGTCAGTAGTGAAAAGTATCGCCTCTATAATTACTTATAGACAGTCCTTGAGATAATTGGACACCGTTTTATGGTAAATGAAAGGATTTTATCTCATTTTATCACAGAAAAAAAATATCTTTCGCAAAATAATATAGCACTTGCCACAACATTTTTAACACAAATATTCTTTCCAGAGGGTACCCAACCCATTTGAATAATTACGGAAATTCCAGGTGGTGGGGGGGGGGGGGGTATGACAAGCAGTCAAAATTCCAGCAGGAGGGTGGGGGTCTTAAGCAAAATGCCCTTCATGGGGGGTATGGATATTTTCTAGAACGACACAATATGAGGTAGCATAAACTGCAGTATTTGAACACAATCATGTATAATAATAGCTGAAAAGGTAACAAGATCTTGGCATTCACTTCAAGATCAGGGGAGTGTTGCAATCTCACTTGGAAATCCTTTACATTGGCGTATATATTGCCTCACTCAAATAGAATCGGTGGGAATTTGACTTTACATGACTGTATTAAACTATGTAGGAAGAAAATGCTATTGATACACTTTTACAAAACACAGCGATCGATTTTGCATACTTTTCTTCTGAGAAATCTTAAATGGCAGTGCAACTGATTACAGCCAATGATCTCCCACCCTTACTACCTACCCACTCTCATCTCAGCTCTATCCAATCTGTCTGACAGTTGGTCTCTGTAGAGTATATTCACTTCAGCTACAGGCTCTACTCGCCCCAGGTCTACTCTCCACCAAGGATTATTTTCTACCTTAGTCTGTGTACACTTGAGGTATTGTGGACTCCTGTCACCATCCACCGCTTTGCTAGCATACAAATTATTGAATGTACTTGACTGCGAGGTGGGCTTTTCCTGCTTTGTGGACTCGTTCGTGCTTCGACTAATTAAACAAGCGAGACATTGTGGCTATGGAGTTAAGGAGCTCTAATTTGCAGTAAGAGACCAGCTGCTAGAGAAAGTGTCATCCCAAGAGTTACGGACCAAGCTATTTGAGGTTGCTAACATACAGCTTGCAGCAGCCGTCACTACAGCCAGAGCTTGGGAAATAGTGAGCCGTCAGGCAAACAAAATCGCAGGAGGAGAGGAAAAGAGCAGCGTGAATTTGGTGCAGCATCGAAGAAGCAAAGAAAATCCAATTGGACGAGGCATGCACAAGTGCTATGCATGTGGTAGACCTGGGCACTTTGCACGTGACAAGGTGTGTCCTGCGAGGGGAAAGTTGTGTGCTAAGTGTGGCAAGAGAGGGCACTGGGCAACGTGTTGCAGGAACGAGGCAGATGCAAAAGATAAATCGTGTACGAGTGATGGAAGAGGAACTGAGAGGAATAATTGGCGATCCTGTGGTGCTACCAGTGGACGTAATTTAAAACCAAAGGGCAAACAAGTTAATCAAGTGGACTACGACAGTGAAGAGGAACCATTTGCCTTCCCAATTAACTACAATGGGGAAAGGGCCTGCGAAGACAACGTTATTGCATGAAGATTAATGGCACCATGACAAGGATGCTTGTTTTCTCTGGAGCACAGTCAACCATGCTTGGTGAACAGCAGTTTCACAACCTAGTGAGGAATGGCCTCAAAGCAAATATAATGCCAGAAGAGAGGCCTCTTCATGTCTACGGCAATGGGTGTTTACCAGTGGTTGGTAAATTTGAGGCTATAATTGAATGCCATGGGCAAAAAGTGGTGGAAAATGTTCTCGTAACACAGGGAGAGGAGCGGTGTTTGCTTGGTAGCCCAGATGCTAAAAAGTTACACAAGTGCTGCAAGTTGGACCGGACCCGGTGAACATGACGACTGTTCATTCCATAGGCAATGATATCAACGGTCTTCTGGGACGTTTTCCAAAGGTGTTCTCTGGGACTGGCAAGTTGTCCGGGTACTAGCTTAGGTTGCACATTAACCGTGAAGTTACACCAATAGCACAGAAACCGAGGCCGATCCCTTACCCTTTCAAAGATAAAGTCCAAAGAAAGATTAAAGAGCTTCTAAACCTTGACATCATCGAGAAGGTTTCAGGCCCAACAACCTGGGTCAGCCCAGCTGTGATAGCTCCTAAGCCGAACAAGGATGATGTGCGTATACGCGTTGACATGAGGCGTCCAATGAGGTAATTCAAAGGGAGAAATTGCCGATTCCTACGGTGGACGAGATACTGGAGGAAATGAATGGTAGCAGGGTTTTCTCCAAGCTTGACATGAACATGGGGTTTCATCAAATTGAAGTTGAAGAGGGGTCGAGGGATATCACAACATTTTCAGCTGGTGATTCATTGTATCGTCACAAGAGGTTGAGTTTCGGTGTAAACAGTGCTCCTGAACAGTATCAGAACATTATTAGACAGACAATCGCTGATTACCCTGGTGCCACCAACATAGCTGATGACATTGTTGTATACGGACGGACAACTGAGGAGCATGACATCTAGTGACATTGCTAGAGCGATTACAGGAAAGAAACCTAACCCTTAACAAGGACAAGTGCAAGATTGGAATGAATCAAATCGTTTTTATGGGACTGCTTTTAAGTGAGCATGGCGTGGGACCAACGGAGTTAAAGGTCAGAGCAGTTCGTGAAACAGAGCCCTCTACGAGTGTTGCCGAGGTGTGGAGTTTTCTGGGACTTATCAGTTTCAGCTCAAGGTCCTTGCCAAGTTTTGCAACAACCGCAGAACCAATACGAACGTTGACACGACTAGACACCAAGTGGCAGTAGGGTAATGAGGAATATGAAGCATTTGAGGCATTAAAGAAGCAGTTAGCTGAGGCATCAATGATGGCGTTCTAAGACAAAAATGCTCCACTGCGGTAATCACCAAAGCGAGCCCGGTCGGACTTGGGGCAATACTAGAGCAGAAGCAGCGGGAAGTACAGACAGCAGTTGCATTTGCGAGCCGTAGCTTAAGTGAGGTTGAGCGTCGTTATAGCCAGACGAAAAAAGAGGCGCTAGCAGTGGTCTGGGGTTGTGAGAGATTCAGTCTCTATCTGTCAGGGCTAGAGTCGTTTCAGCTGGTTACCGACTGTAAAGCTGTAGAGGGTATTTATGGACCGAAGTCCAAACCATCGGCCAGGGTAGAGAGGTGGGTGTTGCGTCTCATACCTTTCAAGTACACCGTGCGACATGTACCATCAGGCCAGAATATTGCTGACTACCTAAGTCCTTTGATTAAGATACCTGCTTTATCACACCCTAACAGCACACCTGAGGAGTATGTCAGGATGGTGGCAATCAGTGCAACTCCACGTGCTATGACAACCAGTGAGATAGAGGGAACATCGGCTGAGGACGAGAAACTAACCAAAGTCCGCAAGTGTTGGAAGACAGGAGACTGGTCTAGTGCTGCAAACCCCTACAAGTTGCTGCGTGATGAAATTACTGTGGTTGGAAGGCTGGTCATGAGAGGTATGCATATTGTGGTGCCCTTGAGTCTGAGTGAGAGGGTGTTAGAGTTAGCCCATGAGGGGCATCAAGGGATCGTGAAAACAAAAGATCGCCTCCGAAGTAAAGTGTGGTGGGCAACGATGAATGCTATGGTTGAGAGACATTGCAAGAAATGCCTTGGGTGCCAGGCGGTGCCCCTGCTACCACCATGCCTCCTGCGAAGACAACAACCATGCTGACCATGCGTTGGAGGGACCTTGCAGTAGATTTGATGGGTCCAATGCCAACAGGAGAGAGCTTACTTATCACTGTTGATTATTACAGCAGATGGATCGAGGTGGATGTTGTTCCAAACACAACTAGCAATAGCATCATCAAGTGTCTAGAGAAGCACTTGACCCGCCACGGGATTAATTAAGGACAGACAATGGGTCAAATCTGGTAAGTCATGAGATAGAGGAATTCTTGGATGAGCTGGGAATCAAGCATAAGAGGACTGTCCTTTGTGGCCAAGGGCAAACGGCGAGGTGGAGCGAGAAAACAAGTCCCTGCTTACGGCAATGCGTGCGTCCCATGCTGAAGGGAAACCATGGTAACGAGAATTGCAGAATATCTGTTAGCTTACAGATCAACACCTCACACTACAACAGGTGGTAGCCCTGCAGAGCTGCTGTATTGAAGGAGAATCCGAACCAAAATGCCAGAGTTTGAAAGCACTGAGGAGGAGGGAGAGAGACCTGGTACTACAGACCAGCAGGCACGAGTCCAGGATGCTGAACATAAACAGAGAAGTGCTGATGATGCAAACAAAAGAGCTATGGAGTCTGATGTGTAGGAAGGAGACAAAGTCCTACTGATGAACCAGAAAGAGAAGAAGTTGTCTGCAACATATGACCCAGAACCATACAGTATAGTTTCTAAGAGAGGAGATCTGGTGGTCATTGAGAGAGGCGAAACCCTACTTAATAGGAATGTAGGCCATGTGAAAAAGTTCATCCAACCTGTACCAAGGGAATCTCAATAACAGCGAGAACCAACACAGCAACTGGAGCAGAGGCCAACAATGATCCCAGCCCCACTGCAGCACAGTGGCCCATGTCTGAGTCTACTGCTGAGCCTGGCTTGCCCCAGCCTACCCCCCAGCCTGCCCCCCAGCCTAGTGCTAAGAAGGCAGAACAAGCTGTTGAACCTCGAAGGTCTACCAGCATGAGAGCCGAGCCAAGCTGGCTTATTAAGACTATGTTGCTTAAGAGACTAGTTGATTTTGATATAAGGACTTTGCTAAGTTTTTGACCAAGAGACATTTGTTAAGAAGAAACTATTCGTTGGACTATTCAAACAGTTTTACTAACACACCTTAAGGGATTGTTACAGTTCTAGCTTAGAATTTATTTGTTTCGTCGTTATTACTTCATTTTCAAAAAGGGGGAGATGTAGTGATCGTATATTGGGTGTCCTGTACTCTTGCTTGTAATGCATTGTGGGAGGTGTGTGAATACATGGCGGGCTGAAAATGTGCGTTGTTTTTCTGAGGGTGTAATCCGTAATCATCGAGGACCAGTCTGGCGTGCAAACACTACACTTACTTATTACAAAGTCCTTGAGATAATTGGACACCGTATTAACGTAAATGAAAAGATTTTATCTCATTTTATCACAGAAAAAAATATCTTTCGCATGACAATATAGCACTGGCCACAACATTTTTGACACAAATATTCTTTCCAGAGGGTACCCAACCTAGTTGAATAATTACGGAAATTCCAGGGGGGTTGGGGTCTTAAGCAAAATGCCCTCAATGGGGGGTAATGTGGATATTTTCTGGAACTACATAATATGAGGTAGCATAAACTGCAGTATTTGAACACAATCGTGCTGAAAAGGTAACAAAGAAAACATCTTGGCATTCACTTCAAGACCAGGGGAGTGCTGGAATCTCACTTGCAAAACCTTTACTTTGGCGTATATATTGCCTTACTCAAATAGAACCTGTGGGAATGTAGGAAGAAAATGCTACTGATACACTTTTACAAAACACAGCGATCGAGTTTACATACTTTTCGTCTGAGAAATGTTAAAAGGCAGTGCAACTGATTACAGCCAATAAAAATGATCTCCCACACTTACTACCTACCCACTCTCATCTCAGCTCCATCCAATCTGTCTGACAGTTGGTCCCTGTTGAGTATATTCACTTCAGCTACAGGCTCTACTCGCCCCAGGTCTACTCTCCACCAAGGATTGTTTTCTGCCTTAGTCTCTGTACACGTGAGGTCTTTTGGAACCCTATGTCCATCCACCGCTTTGCTAGCATACAAATTATTGAATGTACTTGACTGCGAGGTGGGCTTTAAAAAGGCAGTGTTACTCTGAACTGAAAACCACACAAATAATTACAACTACAGACAAAAGCAGCAGGGTTGCAGGCTGTGCTCTCGCCCCCAGTTCCTGGAGACAATGTAGGGTTCTTGGGGTCCAGGGTTCTCACTCTTGGGCAACTAGAAAATCTCAGCTTTTGCATGGAAATCATATCCTGGGCACCCTGGATTTTACACATCTATACAGAACATTGGGCTCCTTAGAATTTTTCTTAGAGCACAGTCTTAAGAACCAACTTGTTAATGTTCAAAGTGCATGTACAGTTGTATATGTAGTGTGTCTGCAGTGCAGTATACAAAAATGGTCTTGGCAAGTATTGATCAGTAACTGTTCAATTTCACAGGTTGCATGGTCACAAACAAGCCTGCAAATACACTAGCCATCTCTCCTCATTCCTCGCAACTAAAGACCTTTTACAGGAAAGACATCTAAAAAATGGCCCCTAAAATTCCATATTGATGACATGAATCAACAGCTGGTAGTCATTGGGTTCTAGATATAAAGTCTCCCGTGGTCTATTTGCAGCAGCAAAACTCAAATTTTTAATGTAAAGGAGATTATATTCCATGAACAATGCTCTTTTAGTTGATTCATGGCATTTACTTTACATCTTTGTGACCTTTGGTCTTTTTTCTGTCATTCGTAAACAATAACTAAAAGAATAGAATGACAACTTTGGCCAATCCCTGTTCGTTGACTACATTATTCCAAACAAATCTACATATGATCATCAATATCAAATCTTTGGGCAAAATTGCAGACCTCTTTCCTGCAAAACGTCTTACAGTGAAGTACTAGCAAAGACTGTATTTTAACGAGATTTTTAAAAAGAAAGAAAAGGATAGTGGTTCAAGAGCTGATATTAATTGTTGCAAAAAGAAAAAAAAGATCTTTTCAATGATGCGAAGAAAGGTTGAATCTACAACTGGGTAAAAAACTATACCGTCCTTAAAAACTGAACAATTTCTGCAATATATCAAACCTCTGCTTCTAGGTGTTCCAGAGACTTCTACTCGTAAACAAGCTTCACCATGTTTAGACCCAAAAACAAAACGCAAGTATCTGGCAACAAATGCACTGAACAAGATCTGTTTTTCTACTGTGTTCTGATCGAAGTTTCCGTTGAATGTCTGGAAAAAATAAAGACAAAAAACAAAAAGGTTTATCATTTAGATGGTAATTCTTAAATAAAGAGAGTTCAGTATATTAAACTCAGGTTAACGTTTCAAGTTGCAAGTTATATGCAAATTATAGGTACGGATTTGAACAGGTAGCAAAATTCTATTGGTTAAGTCTGCTTTCCTTTTGTTTCCTGTGAAAGTCTCCAGGGCTCATACAGGTAGTAGGACATTATAAGCCAGAACATTCCTGGTCACTGGCCTTACAAACTGTAAGTGACTTTCCTTTGAACCCAGTGGGGTATCAACCTCTCACTACCCACTTCCCCACATGGCATTACTCCCTTAAATAACAATCTTTGCTCCTTTACACGCTTGTCATTCTTCCACCTCAAAATATAAGTGCGATGAAGGTAACCTTTGAAGAGACTAGTATTCCATTCACAGCAGAGAAGCAAGTCATATTGCTGGGTACTTGATGCAGCACAAAATTGGTTTAGCTCTGAAAGTTTGAGTATCCCACCTGCCCCTTCCCATCCAACATGCCCCACATCATCCCCACTGTTCCTTCATCTTACTCTTCCTAAAAACACCTGTAACGGCATTATTATGATACCAAAGTTCTATTGAACAATAAAAGGGTACCCAATTTACGACTCGAGGCTAGTGTTGCTTTAACACTTTGCGAAAGCAGACAGTGTCAGGAATGCCAAGGAAACCAGATGAAATATTGATATTTATTTACCCTCTAGGTGACTTAGTTACATTTAGTAATTTACAGCAAGTAGATCATTTGTCCATTGCAATCTTCTTGCAACCTCTAACAACACTTACACAACAAAAGTTGCCTTTAAATAAACTAAAAATATAAACAATTAACAACAAAAAGAAATAATTGCGATACTTGTCAATAAATTACAGTACATATTGCAGTCTTGCTTCAAAAGTACAGTAACATGCAAGTCGAATGTTGAGTATAACCTTAATAGTTGAATTAATATTGTTAACAAACAAACTTCTTCTCAATCGATCAATGCTTATTGCTATTTGTTTTTTTATCTCAGCTTTGTTTACCACTATAGTTAGACTAGAGGTAATCATTGATTACGGATCCGCGTTACGAAATCGAGTCGAAAGGAGTCCAGTTTCCCGGCCGAGATGCTCCTGTTAAAATTAACAGGGGCGGATAATTTGCAGTAGCCCGTGATAGCTCGAAAAATTTCCGCCTTTGTGCCACAGGAACACCAGCCGGATTAGAATACGTTCTGACGAACGCGATAAACACTTATTAATAACTAGAGGTAATCATTGATTACGGATCCGCGTTCGTCAATCGAGTGGAACTGGCAAAACATACCGCCTCTGTACACGGACAAACTTACATAAAACAATAAAAAGTAGAAAACAACAACAACGTTAACAGAAACAAAAACATATGTTTTGTAAAACCTTCCTAGGAGAATGTTGGTGTCAGCTAGGTGTGCAGAATCCACTCTAACTTAAATTCCTGGAATTTTAATTTATATAAGCATATTATGTAAAACCTACGCCCTAAACGGAGCGATAGAGTTCTGCTGAGGGAATAGAATTTCACGCAGTAAAAGGCTCCTTTTACCTATTTTTTTTTCCCATTTCGCTTTTGATCTTCTTGATTTTTTCGTCTCGCACTATTTTTTATTAGCATTCTCGTCTAGGTACCTCAGGGTGGTAAGCAATGGAAACCTTTCTTTCTTGTCCTAGTTTCTTCTATAGATATTCAATTTTTATAGGGAACGAGCTCCTTTCGTCGTTCTTGTGTTCTCTTTCCTTGAAAGGGATTATCCTTTAATCAAGCAGCGCCGTTTATCTATGTATTATAAGGACGCTACATATTTTTTTCTTTTTCCGGAGCATTATAGAACACAAAGTTGTTTCACCGAGACCTGTTGCATCATTCCTCAAATTCGTTTTCCAGTTCCTCAAGCTTCTCTTTCCCCGCTTTCTTCTTCAAGTCTTGTTTTACACCTGCCACATCACTGTTGACAGAGTTGAGGTCTTCTTCCAACTTGGCGACGACATTACCTCTGATGTCCTTTATATCGTATTCAATTTTACTTAGCCGCTCATTAATTTTGTCAAGCACCCTTCATCTTTTCTAGCTTCAGCCGGCTGAATGTCCTGAATCAACAACAGCGTCCTCGGCTAGCACGCTGGACTGGTTGTCTTCTTCCGAGCTCGAAACGTTTTTCACTCGGCCGGTTTTCGTGGAATTCTGCAGATTTTGGGGGTAAAATAGGTTATAGAATGCGATGTACTTGCTTGTCAACTTGAATTGAAGCCAAATTTATCTTCTGAACCGTTTATGCTGGAGCGCTAAAAACACACGTCTATTCCATCACCTCTCTCGTCCCAAATCTTCTTGGAAAAGCAGAAAGCTGTGTACTGATCAGTGAAATTTTGCTTCAAGTCCTTTAATCGGGCTATTTTACTAGTAAATGTTGCCCAACAAATGATCCTCATGCACATTCAAAGATGATGAAGAACCAGTCAAGTGGCAAGTTAAATGGGATAAAACATGTTCGTTTCTGGACAAACACACAAGCGTTGTATTAGGATCACTTTATACCTGTGTAAAAATATACTTTAATTTTCTTATCTGTTTACTAGTTGATTCACAAGAATGATCTTACACTGCGCTGTCTACTACAGGCCTACATGTACCTCAGAAATGAAGCTCAAATTAAAACGATCTCGCTGGGCATTTCCCCTATACATGATTGTCAACTAATACCACAAGTAGAACTGCAACTCAACAGCTGTGGTGTAAATTTAAAAAAAAGCTATCAGTTTAGGATGATTAATTACTACTGGTTAAAACGGGCAAGCGAGAAAGGTCCAGTTAACATAATTCCACTATCAATATCAGAACAGTGCTTGCAGCCAGACCATTCTTTTCCTAAGCAACAAAAGCATTTTTCCTTTTTGAAGTGATGAGCCATGCCATTTATGTATATGCACCCTTTAACTTCAACTACCTTAACGTGTCCATTTTCTTTATAGTCTGTCCAAGTTGTCCCATCTGTAGATGACTTTAGGGTGTAAGACTCCACCCACTGACTCCCCTGGGAATTCCCCTGAGTGGATACAGCACAGATGATATAAGGTATCTGTAAGTCAATCTGTAGATATGGACTGGTGTCACTTGTGGATGCACACCATGATGATCCCCCAACGAAGTTCAGTCGGCCATTCTTTGCTGGTGTGCTGGCATTCAGTTCAGAAGAAGCATTTAACTGATTGTGGAGAATGTACCAGCTCACTCCTACATCAGCTTGTTCACATGATGCTAACCAAAAAAGGATAAAACATTGAAATGACTGGTTGCCTAGAAGCCATCCATCAGCTAGACCAATAGTATCTTGTTCACACGAATGTTAAAACATACGTATACATCACACCCGGGTATAAGAACCTAGTTTTTTAAAGTCTGGCAAACTGGGTTCTTGTATTTTGGGGTACTTATACAGTATATATTCACAATTGTACATTACAAAACTTGCATTTTTTGGTATTAGAGTCATTACAGTTAGTAGAATACTACGCGCTCTGATTATGCACTAATTCCATTACCTTCTTTTGTTTACTTGTAGCTATTTTTGCACTAGTTAATATTCTCTGTTTCACAGGGCAGGGGCAAGTAAAATCAGTGTAAAATGCCAAATTTCTGCCAGAGGCTCTTAATCCAATAGGTTCCTATACCCAGATGTTCACTGTATTACGTAGACGTAGTAATTCAAGTTTTCTCATGTAAATAATAGTCTCTATGTTTTCCTTTTCATGAACTTCTATTAAATTTATAATTGGAAACAAATTTGATTCTATTCTCCGCTGTGTGGGTGTACCTGGCTTCCCGTTGAAAAATATAATTCTTAACCGTTTAATTAAGTTTTTCTTTGCCCGACTGTTCCACGCTTATCTTTATCCTTTGATAGGGAAATAGAATCCATTAATTAAGATTCAAAAGCTTGTGTTAACCGTCTACTATTTCCGTTTCTGCGGGTTTTGAGCTGTATTCTCGTTGGGTGCCCCTGTGTTTTTGCTTTCCAGGCCACATTTCTTAGTGGACCCTTTAGGGGCTTTCCTTCCAAGATATGCCTTTCTTTATTCTTTAGGTACAAATAAAGGTACATTATTGCCTGCGGTCTCATTTCAGCAATGCGTGGAAAATGAAAGTTATTATTCCGTGTCATGCGTTGAACTGAAGAGCAATGCTAGACGAAATTGATCACGGTTCGGAAAGAAGTCGGTGGAGATGGGACCACGGGGAAAATGCGAGGTTTATGGTTTATAAATGATCTTCGTCGCAAACTGGATGAAAATAAATACTTCGCTGTGACGTAAACATGCAAAGCATCGATAAATTTTGGCTGTAAACTTACCTGATACCATTCGTTGTCCCAAAAGACAAATTGCCACGAAGAAGTGTAAGATGATTTGTTTGTCATCCATGTTTTATCTTAACCAAAAAAAAGCAGTGCAAAGAACAATTTGCGAACTGCCTTTTAAAGATTTGGCCCCCGATTAATGTTTCGATTCAAGTCAATTTTTGACCAGTTCTCGTATGGCGTAACACACCTTAGCAAGCAATAATGCAATAAGCCCTTAATATGTAAATGTTCATTCTTAGTGAAATAATGAAATAATTTTTATTTTGTTTTCTACCATGTACGACAAAGGGAAAGGTAAATGAAACATGAAGTTATCATTCAATAAAATCAAAGAGTGTGGAGACACATTTTAAGATTAACGACAGAACCTATCGTGCGTATAATTGTTTTTAGGAGTCCTTTGAAGCGTTTCTTTTGACGGTTGGTATCATCGGTAACGGGCGCTGCGGCAGATGCCAGAGCCCGGGGGGCACTTGGGTATTTTTTGGGTGGGTATGTGCCGCCCGGGATTCCAAATTAGCACTCCGTTCTAAAAAAAATTTCCCCTAAAATTGATACCCCGTTTTAGAAATGGGCCAATTTTTTTCTAATTCAATTTTTTAAGCAAGGACCAGCTTACAAAAAAGAAGGACCGGATCCTAATAAGGGATCTAATCAGCAATAAGTGAAAATATAGGACAAAAAAAGCAAGGCTGATTTTACAGTCGGGAATATATAATCGTTTATCCAATATTTCGGAAGGCACGGCCTTCCTTCTTCAGGGTCTATTATTCCCTGTTCTAGAATTCGCCCTAAAACTGATACCCCGTTCTAGAAATAGAAAATACGCCCGCCCTGCACGCTAAAACACAGGGTGCAACAAGAGTACAACAGTTTGCTTGTTAACGCATTGAACCGTATTTTTAAAAGCAATCTGTCCTTGAATAATTTCAAATGGCTGCTTACAAAATTGGAGCTTTCGTACGTTCGAAATATTATACCCTGTTCTAGAGAAGGCCTCTGAAATAGATACCGCGTTCTAAATCAGGAGCTTCAAAATCACGACCCCGTTGGGCGGCACATACCCATAGAGGTATTGTATGGGAGTATCCCCCCCCCCCCCCCCCCCCCACGGTGCCAGAGGACGACGTAGACTTGTTCATCGCTCCAAAAATTTTCACGCATCATTCATTAGTTCTTTGACGGCGTCCTCCAAGTTTGCAAAATTGACTGCTATCTTGATCTTTTAAACTGTTGAACCAGGACGTACGGTATTTTTCCTTTCTCTTTGAATGCTGGGTTTTTGAAAATTTTTTTTTTTTTTCAAAAAGCGCGGAAATTCAAAACGCGTGAAGTGTGACGTGTTTTGCGAAAT
This sequence comes from Porites divaricata, assembly GCA_038088405.1. Classification (NCBI taxonomy): domain Eukaryota; kingdom Metazoa; phylum Cnidaria; class Anthozoa; order Scleractinia; family Poritidae; genus Porites; species Porites divaricata. Next base: position 19,992,089 of record JBBMOI010000012.1, on the reverse strand, counting down.
CTCGGATGGGAACAAATGACGTCACAAAATTGCTCTGACTTTAGTCTGCTCTGCAATGGCGGAAGACGTGTCGTTCACAGTGATTCTTTGTTTCCGGGTGTTTTTTGGCCTTTTGCTCGTTCATTTCTCTACAGGTTAGTTTCAGTTCTACTAAGTTCTATGAAATGGCAAAGTATAGGTACATTCCTTTGCAATTTATTGGTAAGTAATTTATTTTACGCTTTCTTTTCCGGGTAATTGACGTAGTTGTGTTCGGCTGATTAAGCATTGTGGAGTCCTTTACTATTTGTATGTCTTGTCTTGTCTTGGAATTCCTTTCGTTTATCTTATAGTGCATTTAACACGATGCATCAATGGAAAAGGTGACAAATGATTTGTCTTTTATGTTCTTCCTTTGCTCTCCTCTGCACGCGCGCTACTTCGGCTTAGATAAAAAGTTGCAAGAAAACAGATATGTAAACTGAAACTACGCTCACAGTGCAAATCAGCTTAATCAATATAAAAAATGTTTAAAATCTTCAAAGCTGTCAGCGTGGATGACATTAACTTTGGATATTGAGTTGGCTGTCTTGATAAATAAATGATATTGGTGAATAAATAATTCTTAATGTCTCCCGTTGCGGGCCATATTATTAATAGATAAATTAGTCTTTTATAGTTAAATTCTTCGTTTGTTTTACCCATTGTCTAACCTGCAAGCAAGCTTTCTAGGGCGCTCTGGCGGCAGGGTGGCAAAAGGAAGCAGAGAATGAATTCCACCACCAATTCTCCTCTGGCTCCCCATCAGAGCGAGAATTTATTTAAACAAACATTGAAAAACTCGTGCCATGGGTAATGATATCATAATAAATGTCATCTCCACTAATCAGCATTTCACATCAACTTTTTCAATGAAGGCGTGTGTAACCGAGTGGTTAACTCCTCAAACTCTGATCTGGATCTGGAGATCCGGGGTTCAAAGCCTCGTCTGTCGCGTTTTTTCCTTAGAGAAGGACCTTTACCCCACTTTGTCTCTCTCCACCCAGGTGTATAAATGGGTACCGGCAACATACTACCAGGCGGTAACCCTGCAATGTACTAGCATCTCATCTGGGGGAGGGGGGGGAGGCAATACTCCTAGGCATGCTTCATGCTACGGAAACTGGTATAAGCTCCGGCTGTTTGGACCTTTGGCTTGTGTGCGCCTTTACTTACTTCACCTTTTCAGTGCAGATATTTAAATTCCAGAGACATAGTTGTAAGCTCTCCTTCCTTTTCCCGCCTCGCTGCCAGGGCACCCTGGAGAGTTTGCTCGCAGGCTACCCATTGTCTCAAGTATGGTGAATATCAAAAGGGTATTTCTCTAGGTACTGTATTCACAAAAAAAACAAAGCAACCAAACATTTGAGTAGTCTGCTGGGGAATTTTTGTTGTTGTTGTACATTTACAATCTGTTACTGTAAAGTCACCTGTTAAGTAGTATATACAGCATACTTGGTCTACCTCCAGTACATCATCATATATGCCTCTAAAACCAAAGAAACCCTGAGTTTTATTCAGATGCAAATAAGTGTCTGTTTTAGCTTCATTAATGGAAGAACATTTCCTTATCACTACTTTAAAATGCTGAACTGTGTGCCGAAGAATAGGCTAATAATTCTGAGTTGCATGAAACCTCTGTTTTGAAGTGAGGCTGCTTAATGCACATTCATTGATATGAAAATGATTTTTTATTCTTAAGAACATGAAACTTATTAGCATCACAAGAAAGGTTTTGCACTTTTAATACCCTCGTTTATAAAGTGAGGGTGAGGGTTAATTTTGGAACTCGGAAATACCCTATCTGGAAGGCTCCTCCCTTGTGACTCTTTTTTAAAAGCAAGTACGTTCTTGCATTGAATTATTGGACACCCTGTTTGTAGATGGAGGTTTTCTGGGCCGAAGAGAAATGATGGTATAAGAATAACACAATTTTTTTCTACGGAATAATGCAACCATTGAGGAAATAATCTGATGACAAATTTCTTTTGTTGGAATAAGTAGATCGCTAAAATGGAATAACGATTTATTTAGCCCCTTCCCCCAGAGGGGTTGATTTCAGTGGTTTTTTATTGCTCAAGATCATAGCAATGAATGTGATGAATTATCAAACCTTATAGTCATCATTCTTATCTGCTTCTAACTGACGGTGACTATGACGACAATGATGAAGATGGGTTGAGGGGTACAGATAATAGGAAAATTGGTGAGAAATACTAACAAATGTAGCAATGTTTTTATTTATCTACATTTCATCCTTTTTATTTAGCATCATGTGAACAGGTTGGTGTAGGGGTGAGCTGGTTAAATGCTTCTTCTGAGCTGAATGCCAACACACCAGCAAAGAACGGCCGACTGAACTTCGTAGCGGGATCATCATGGTGTGCATCCACAAGTGACACCAGTCCATATCTACAGATTGACTTACAGATACCTTATATCGTCTGTGCTGTATCCACTCAGGGGAATTCCCAGGGGAGTCAATGGGTGGAGTCTTACACCCTACAGTCATCTAAAAATGGGACAACTTGGACAGACTATAAAGAAAATGGAAAAGTTAAGGTAGTTGAAGTTTAAGGGTACATATCTTAATGGCATGGTCCATCACTTTAAAAAGCAAAATTGCGTTTTTTGTGAGCTTTTTTGCAAAAAAGACTATCTCTTCCTACCACCCTACTTAGGATAAGAATGGTCTGGCTGCAAGTACAGTTCTGATTGATAGTGGAATTATGTTGACTGGACCTTTGTTTCTTTCCAGTTTTAACCAATGGTAATCATCCTAAGATAAAGTTTTTTTTATTTTTTCCACCACAACTGTTGAGATGCAGTTCTAGTGGTGTAGATTGACATCTACATCTACATAATTTATTTCCAAAATCCTATAAGGACATCTAGCAAATTCCAGTGCAATTAGTGCAAGAATAAAACTGAATAAATAAATATGTGCAAATAAGGTAATAAGTAATTGTGGTATAGTAATGACTATGAAAAAAATAACAATCAGTTATTAATTAAGTTGATATAAAACTTAAGCAGAGATATAATTATTTACAGCAGCTTTAAAGTTACTTATTGAGGTCATGTTTATGATATTTGGCGGTAAACTGTTCCAGTCATTAATTGTTCTAGGCCAGAAGCTGTATTTATACTCATCACATGATGTTTGTACTGGAATAAACTTCATTGGGTCAGAGTTTCTAGTTTTCATTGCAGTTTTATGTTTCACATAAGGTGGTATATTGATTGCTGCTTGGCCATGTCTTGTACATTAAAGTTAGTCTGTTCACTTTCCTTCTATGCTCCAGTGTTGGCCAATTAAGATGGTTTAGTGCTTGCATAACACATCCTTCTTGTCTTGAATATGGTTTAGTAGCAAAAAATGCAGCACGTCGCTGTACTTGTTTGAGCCAGGATTTTAGATACATCCTGTAAGGATCCCATGCAGTACCTCCAAATTCTAGGATAGGTCTCACTAAGGAGGTGTGTGCTTGTGCTTTAACTCCTTCCGGACATGAGTGGAGATTCCTTTTAATGCAGCCTAAGGTCTTATTTGCTTTATTCTTCACTTCCAAGATATGAGTTTTCCAGTTACGTGTTTCTGAGATGGTAATGCCAGATAAGATTGGTGGTCAGCAGCTTTTAGTGTTTGACCTAGCATGGTGTAATGGTGTATAATAGGGTTCTTCATCCTGTTAATCCGAAGAACATAACATTAATAGAGGGGTGGAAGTTCATTTGCCATCCCTGTGCCCAGGTAACAAGACTGTCTGGGACTCGTTGAAGATGAAGAGCATCACTTGCATTATGGACTTGGATACAGGAGGGTGTCATCAGCAAAAAGTTTCAGATTGGATGAGATGTTATTGCCCATGTCATTAAATAGATGTTGAGTAAAAAGCAGAGGGGCCCTAAGACTGTTCCTTGTATGACTCCTGATTTTACATTTGACCTCTTACTATGTTCACCTTCAAGTACTACTTGTTGAGTGCTGTTTAACAGCTGTGATTGCATCCAGTTTAGACGGTGGCCACAGGTGACATAATATTCAAGTTTCAGGTGGAGACACTTGTGCACAACAGTGTTGAATGCCTTTGAGAAACCCAGTATCAAAAGGTCAGTTTGGTTTCTGTAGTAATTGAGTGTACCAAGTGTTCTACTGCATTAATAAGTTGTCTCTCACATGAAGGGTTACTCCTGAAGCCATGTCGATGATCAACTAACACATGTGCATCCAGGTGTGTCATAATGTGTCGAAACATAATATTATGTTCTAGTAATTTGCACGGTACAGATGTTAAAGAAACAGGTTGATAATTATGCGCTTCCGTCCTTGAGCCTTTCTTGTATACACCTATTTCAACATTAAGGTTGCCTCTGAGAAGAATGATGTATGATACATGTTTCATGGCCCGCGGTGCATTATGGTAGGAAGTCTAGTAAATTATGTGCCCACAACGAGCCTAGAAACCCAGAAAGCAAACACTGCTAATGCTTCTATGCTATGTCAGCAGAACGTTAAGACAATGCATTTCAAAACACTGAATCCTTGGCTTTTTAATTTCAGACAGTGATTTGAGGTTAGGTTTTTCTCTGTGGTAATATGCAAATGCTGCAAATTTTCAACGAGTTTGCTTGGCTTGTGCACATGGGAGTTTTGGATGGAGTTTAAAAAAAATCAAATTCAAGGTGTTTGTTGAACAACAATAAATGACTTAACATTGTGTTTATCTATTTTTGAGGCAAACAAGTTTTTTTAAAACTGAATAAAAAAAGAATTCAAATAACCAGCATTCTGGCCCATGCAAAAACGCAGCTTAATCAGGCGGTAAAACCCTATTCATTTAATGTTGTTAAAAGAAAAGACTTCTAATTTTCTTTCTATGAGATTTTAAAAATGAAATTTTTCAGCTCGCTCATGCTTAAGAATTTCAGCAGCCATTAATGACTTGAAAGCTCTCTTGAACGCCTTTTCACAAACTGTCTCCATTATTTCAATGAACGTGAACAAGACTAATGTGAACTCCTGCTACAAAAGGGTTTACCACACTGCACTGCAGGCCATGAAACATGGTTCACGGGGTCAACCTTAATAGGTGTATACTGCTATGATATTTGCATGTTTCCAGTCAGCTGGGACAGTCCCAGTGTCGATTGATTGTTGGAAAATGAAGGATAAGTAGGGTGCGATAGCTGATGTTGCCTCTTTAAGGACACGCATTGGAATCAAGTCTGGTCCTGTTGCCTTGGATGGATTGATTCTCTGGAGTAGTGTAGTAACACCATCAACATCTATTGTAATATTTGGCATGTGTGGGATATCTGACTGTAACCCAAAGTTGGTAATATGGGGTTTTCATCTGTAAAGACTCTGTTGTACTGATTATAAAAGAATATCTGCCTTCTGTTTTGAGTCAGTGACTTCCTTTCTGTTGGATTTAAGGATGGGAATTCCAGAAGAGTCTTTACTTTTGGCTTTAATGTACTGCCAGAAGTGTTTAGTTATGCTGGGTTTGGTGTTCTCACGAACAACATCATCGCCAATGTCTAGAAGAATATTGTTGATGTAGTTTTGGTGATTGAATATCATTTATCGGGAAGATGCCCTCTGGAACTTGAGAGCAAGAGTTTCAATTCATGTTAATATGAAGAAAATGTTAAGAGCTTCATTACTGAGGTACATTTACCTGCAGTTACTGTCAGCAAAGCACAGTACACTTGACTCCCAAAGCTTAACCCATTTTCTGCTACATGAAGCACCTAGGAGTATAGATTGCTTCTCCCCTGTGAGTGGAATGCTACTTGCTCATAAGTCTGTTCAAAGGTTACCTTCAGAAATTAATGTGTTGCACTAACATCAGACAAGCATGTACACCTGTAAAGGACCAATGTGTGTTATCTTTAAAGGGAGTAATGCCATGTGGTAAAGCTAATTGAATCCAGAGGGGAGAAGTGGGGAGTGACGGGGTGATGCCCCAGTGGGTTCACAGGAAAGTCACTTAAGGCCAGAGACCAGGAATTTCCTAGCTATGTCCTACTGCCAGTATGACCCCTGGCTACTTTCATAGGAAACAAAAGAAAAGTAGTGAAATGAAGGTATGATCGTCGCAGTGAAACGCAATTTAAGCAATTGCGTAAAGAAGCCTGAAAAAAATTCAGGACTTCAACGGGGTTTGAACCCGTGACCTCGCGATACCGGTGCGATGCTCTACCAACTGAGCTATGAAGCCACTGACGTTGGGAGCAGGTCAATTATGGGTTCATATGTTCCCGTGAAAGAAATGAGTGTTAATGATATATGAAATGAATCATATATGAACTGCGGAAACGAAATGAAATGAAGGTATGATCGTCGCAGTGAAACGCAATTTAAGCAATTGCGTAAAGAAGCCTGAAAAAAATTCAGGACTTCAACGGGGTTTGAACCCGTGACCTCGCGATACCGGTGCGATGCTCTACCAACTGAGCTATGAAGCCACTGACGTTGGGAGCAGGTCAATTATGGGTTCATATGTTCCCGTGAAAGAAATGAGTGTTAATGATATATGAAATGAATCATATATGAACTGCGGAAATGAAATGAAATGAAGGTATGATCGTCGCAGTGAAACGCAATTTAAGCAATTGCGTAAAGAAGCCTGAAAAAAATTCAGGACTTCAACGGGGTTTGAACCCGTGACCTCGCGATACCGGTGCGATGCTCTACCAACTGAGCTATGAAGCCACTGACGTTGGGAGCAGGTCAATTATGGGTTCATATGTTCCCGTGAAAGAAATGAGTGTTAATGATATATGAAATGAATCATATATGAACTGCGGAAATGAAATGAAATGAAGGTATGATCGTCGCAGTGAAACGCAATTTAAGCAATGGAAAAGTTAAGGTAGTTGAAGTTTAAGGGTACATATCTTAATGGCATGGTCCATCACTTTAAAAAGCAAAATTGCGTTTTTTGTGAGCTTTTTTGCAAAAAAGACTATCTCTTCCTACCACCCTACTTAGGATAAGAATGGTCTGGCTGCAAGTACAGTTCTGATTGATAGTGGAATTATGTTGACTGGACCTTTGTTTCTTTCCAGTTTTAACCAATGGTAATCATCCTAAGATAAAGTTTTTTTTATTTTTTCCACCACAACTGTTGAGATGCAGTTCTAGTGGTGTAGATTGACATCTACATCTACATAATTTATTTCCAAAATCCTATAAGGACATCTAGCAAATTCCAGTGCAATTAGTGCAAGAATAAAACTGAATAAATAAATATGTGCAAATAAGGTAATAAGTAATTGTGGTATAGTAATGACTATGAAAAAAATAACAATCAGTTATTAATTAAGTTGATATAAAACTTAAGCAGAGATATAATTATTTACAGCAGCTTTAAAGTTACTTATTGAGGTCATGTTTATGATATTTGGCGGTAAACTGTTCCAGTCATTAATTGTTCTAGGCCAGAAGCTGTATTTATACTCATCACATGATGTTTGTACTGGAATAAACTTCATTGGGTCAGAGTTTCTAGTTTTCATTGCAGTTTTATGTTTCACATAAGGTGGTATATTGATTGCTGCTTGGCCATGTCTTGTACATTAAAGTTAGTCTGTTCACTTTCCTTCTATGCTCCAGTGTTGGCCAATTAAGATGGTTTAGTGCTTGCATAACACATCCTTCTTGTCTTGAATATGGTTTAGTAGCAAAAAATGCAGCACGTCGCTGTACTTGTTTGAGCCAGGATTTTAGATACATCCTGTAAGGATCCCATGCAGTACCTCCAAATTCTAGGATAGGTCTCACTAAGGAGGTGTGTGCTTGTGCTTTAACTCCTTCCGGACATGAGTGGAGATTCCTTTTAATGCAGCCTAAGGTCTTATTTGCTTTATTCTTCACTTCCAAGATATGAGTTTTCCAGTTACGTGTTTCTGAGATGGTAATGCCAGATAAGATTGGTGGTCAGCAGCTTTTAGTGTTTGACCTAGCATGGTGTAATGGTGTATAATAGGGTTCTTCATCCTGTTAATCCGAAGAACATAACATTAATAGAGGGGTGGAAGTTCATTTGCCATCCCTGTGCCCAGGTAACAAGACTGTCTGGGACTCGTTGAAGATGAAGAGCATCACTTGCATTATGGACTTGGATACAGGAGGGTGTCATCAGCAAAAAGTTTCAGATTGGATGAGATGTTATTGCCCATGTCATTAAATAGATGTTGAGTAAAAAGCAGAGGGGCCCTAAGACTGTTCCTTGTATGACTCCTGATTTTACATTTGACCTCTTACTATGTTCACCTTCAAGTACTACTTGTTGAGTGCTGTTTAACAGCTGTGATTGCATCCAGTTTAGACGGTGGCCACAGGTGACATAATATTCAAGTTTCAGGTGGAGACACTTGTGCACAACAGTGTTGAATGCCTTTGAGAAACCCAGTATCAAAAGGTCAGTTTGGTTTCTGTAGTAATTGAGTGTACCAAGTGTTCTACTGCATTAATAAGTTGTCTCTCACATGAAGGGTTACTCCTGAAGCCATGTCGATGATCAACTAACACATGTGCATCCAGGTGTGTCATAATGTGTCGAAACATAATATTATGTTCTAGTAATTTGCACGGTACAGATGTTAAAGAAACAGGTTGATAATTATGCGCTTCCGTCCTTGAGCCTTTCTTGTATACACCTATTTCAACATTAAGGTTGCCTCTGAGAAGAATGATGTATGATACATGTTTCATGGCCCGCGGTGCATTATGGTAGGAAGTCTAGTAAATTATGTGCCCACAACGAGCCTAGAAACCCAGAAAGCAAACACTGCTAATGCTTCTATGCTATGTCAGCAGAACGTTAAGACAATGCATTTCAAAACACTGAATCCTTGGCTTTTTAATTTCAGACAGTGATTTGAGGTTAGGTTTTTCTCTGTGGTAATATGCAAATGCTGCAAATTTTCAACGAGTTTGCTTGGCTTGTGCACATGGGAGTTTTGGATGGAGTTTAAAAAAAATCAAATTCAAGGTGTTTGTTGAACAACAATAAATGACTTAACATTGTGTTTATCTATTTTTGAGGCAAACAAGTTTTTTTAAAACTGAATAAAAAAAGAATTCAAATAACCAGCATTCTGGCCCATGCAAAAACGCAGCTTAATCAGGCGGTAAAACCCTATTCATTTAATGTTGTTAAAAGAAAAGACTTCTAATTTTCTTTCTATGAGATTTTAAAAATGAAATTTTTCAGCTCGCTCATGCTTAAGAATTTCAGCAGCCATTAATGACTTGAAAGCTCTCTTGAACGCCTTTTCACAAACTGTCTCCATTATTTCAATGAACGTGAACAAGACTAATGTGAACTCCTGCTACAAAAGGGTTTACCACACTGCACTGCAGGCCATGAAACATGGTTCACGGGGTCAACCTTAATAGGTGTATACTGCTATGATATTTGCATGTTTCCAGTCAGCTGGGACAGTCCCAGTGTCGATTGATTGTTGGAAAATGAAGGATAAGTAGGGTGCGATAGCTGATGTTGCCTCTTTAAGGACACGCATTGGAATCAAGTCTGGTCCTGTTGCCTTGGATGGATTGATTCTCTGGAGTAGTGTAGTAACACCATCAACATCTATTGTAATATTTGGCATGTGTGGGATATCTGACTGTAACCCAAAGTTGGTAATATGGGGTTTTCATCTGTAAAGACTCTGTTGTACTGATTATAAAAGAATATCTGCCTTCTGTTTTGAGTCAGTGACTTCCTTTCTGTTGGATTTAAGGATGGGAATTCCAGAAGAGTCTTTACTTTTGGCTTTAATGTACTGCCAGAAGTGTTTAGTTATGCTGGGTTTGGTGTTCTCACGAACAACATCATCGCCAATGTCTAGAAGAATATTGTTGATGTAGTTTTGGTGATTGAATATCATTTATCGGGAAGATGCCCTCTGGAACTTGAGAGCAAGAGTTTCAATTCATGTTAATATGAAGAAAATGTTAAGAGCTTCATTACTGAGGTACATTTACCTGCAGTTACTGTCAGCAAAGCACAGTACACTTGACTCCCAAAGCTTAACCCATTTTCTGCTACATGAAGCACCTAGGAGTATAGATTGCTTCTCCCCTGTGAGTGGAATGCTACTTGCTCATAAGTCTGTTCAAAGGTTACCTTCAGAAATTAATGTGTTGCACTAACATCAGACAAGCATGTACACCTGTAAAGGACCAATGTGTGTTATCTTTAAAGGGAGTAATGCCATGTGGTAAAGCTAATTGAATCCAGAGGGGAGAAGTGGGGAGTGACGGGGTGATGCCCCAGTGGGTTCACAGGAAAGTCACTTAAGGCCAGAGACCAGGAATTTCCTAGCTATGTCCTACTGCCAGTATGACCCCTGGCTACTTTCATAGGAAACAAAAGAAAAGTAGTGAAATGAAGGTATGATCGTCGCAGTGAAACGCAATTTAAGCAATTGCGTAAAGAAGCCTGAAAAAAATTCAGGACTTCAACGGGGTTTGAACCCGTGACCTCGCGATACCGGTGCGATGCTCTACCAACTGAGCTATGAAGCCACTGACGTTGGGAGCAGGTCAATTATGGGTTCATATGTTCCCGTGAAAGAAATGAGTGTTAATGATATATGAAATGAATCATATATGAACTGCGGAAACGAAATGAAATGAAGGTATGATCGTCGCAGTGAAACGCAATTTAAGCAATTGCGTAAAGAAGCCTGAAAAAAATTCAGGACTTCAACGGGGTTTGAACCCGTGACCTCGCGATACCGGTGCGATGCTCTACCAACTGAGCTATGAAGCCACTGACGTTGGGAGCAGGTCAATTATGGGTTCATATGTTCCCGTGAAAGAAATGAGTGTTAATGATATATGAAATGAATCATATATGAACTGCGGAAATGAAATGAAATGAAGGTATGATCGTCGCAGTGAAACGCAATTTAAGCAATTGCGTAAAGAAGCCTGAAAAAAATTCAGGACTTCAACGGGGTTTGAACCCGTGACCTCGCGATACCGGTGCGATGCTCTACCAACTGAGCTATGAAGCCACTGACGTTGGGAGCAGGTCAATTATGGGTTCATATGTTCCCGTGAAAGAAATGAGTGTTAATGATATATGAAATGAATCATATATGAACTGCGGAAATGAAATGAAATGAAGGTATGATCGTCGCAGTGAAACGCAATTTAAGCAATGGAAAAGTTAAGGTAGTTGAAGTTTAAGGGTACATATCTTAATGGCATGGTCCATCACTTTAAAAAGCAAAATTGCGTTTTTTGTGAGCTTTTTTGCAAAAAAGACTATCTCTTCCTACCACCCTACTTAGGATAAGAATGGTCTGGCTGCAAGTACAGTTCTGATTGATAGTGGAATTATGTTGACTGGACCTTTGTTTCTTTCCAGTTTTAACCAATGGTAATCATCCTAAGGTAAAGTTTTTTTTATTTTTTCCACCACAACTGTTGAGATGCAGTTCTAGTGGTGTAGATTGACATCTACATCTACATAATTTATTTCCAAAATCCTATAAGGACATCTAGCAAATTCCAGTGCAATTAGTGCAAGAATAAAACTGAATAAATAAATATGTGCAAATAAGGTAATAAGTAATTGTGGTATAGTAATGACTATGAAAAAAATAACAATCAGTTATTAATTAAGTTGATATAAAACTTAAGCAGAGATATAATTATTTACAGCAGCTTTAAAGTTACTTATTGAGGTCATGTTTATGATATTTGGCGGTAAACTGTTCCAGTCATTAATTGTTCTAGGCCAGAAGCTGTATTTATACTCATCACATGATGTTTGTACTGGAATAAACTTCATTGGGTCAGAGTTTCTAGTTTTCATTGCAGTTTTATGTTTCACATAAGGTGGTATATTGATTGCTGCTTGGCCATGTCTTGTACATTAAAGTTAGTCTGTTCACTTTCCTTCTATGCTCCAGTGTTGGCCAATTAAGATGGTTTAGTGCTTGCATAACACATCCTTCTTGTCTTGAATATGGTTTAGTAGCAAAAAATGCAGCACGTCGCTGTACTTGTTTGAGCCAGGATTTTAGATACATCCTGTAAGGATCCCATGCAGTACCTCCAAATTCTAGGATAGGTCTCACTAAGGAGGTGTGTGCTTGTGCTTTAACTCCTTCCGGACATGAGTGGAGATTCCTTTTAATGCAGCCTAAGGTCTTATTTGCTTTATTCTTCACTTCCAAGATATGAGTTTTCCAGTTACGTGTTTCTGAGATGGTAATGCCAGATAAGATTGGTGGTCAGCAGCTTTTAGTGTTTGACCTAGCATGGTGTAATGGTGTATAATAGGGTTCTTCATCCTGTTAATCCGAAGAACATAACATTAATAGAGGGGTGGAAGTTCATTTGCCATCCCTGTGCCCAGGTAACAAGACTGTCTGGGACTCGTTGAAGATGAAGAGCATCACTTGCATTATGGACTTGGATACAGGAGGGTGTCATCAGCAAAAAGTTTCAGATTGGATGAGATGTTATTGCCCATGTCATTAAATAGATGTTGAGTAAAAAGCAGAGGGGCCCTAAGACTGTTCCTTGTATGACTCCTGATTTTACATTTGACCTCTTACTATGTTCACCTTCAAGTACTACTTGTTGAGTGCTGTTTAACAGCTGTGATTGCATCCAGTTTAGACGGTGGCCACAGGTGACATAATATTCAAGTTTCAGGTGGAGACACTTGTGCACAACAGTGTTGAATGCCTTTGAGAAACCCAGTATCAAAAGGTCAGTTTGGTTTCTGTAGTAATTGAGTGTACCAAGTGTTCTACTGCATTAATAAGTTGTCTCTCACATGAAGGGTTACTCCTGAAGCCATGTCGATGATCAACTAACACATGTGCATCCAGGTGTGTCATAATGTGTCGAAACATAATATTATGTTCTAGTAATTTGCACGGTACAGATGTTAAAGAAACAGGTTGATAATTATGCGCTTCCGTCCTTGAGCCTTTCTTGTATACACCTATTTCAACATTAAGGTTGCCTCTGAGAAGAATGATGTATGATACATGTTTCATGGCCCGCGGTGCATTATGGTAGGAAGTCTAGTAAATTATGTGCCCACAACGAGCCTAGAAACCCAGAAAGCAAACACTGCTAATGCTTCTATGCTATGTCAGCAGAACGTTAAGACAATGCATTTCAAAACACTGAATCCTTGGCTTTTTAATTTCAGACAGTGATTTGAGGTTAGGTTTTTCTCTGTGGTAATATGCAAATGCTGCAAATTTTCAACGAGTTTGCTTGGCTTGTGCACATGGGAGTTTTGGATGGAGTTTAAAAAAAATCAAATTCAAGGTGTTTGTTGAACAACAATAAATGACTTAACATTGTGTTTATCTATTTTTGAGGCAAACAAGTTTTTTTAAAACTGAATAAAAAAAGAATTCAAATAACCAGCATTCTGGCCCATGCAAAAACGCAGCTTAATCAGGCGGTAAAACCCTATTCATTTAATGTTGTTAAAAGAAAAGACTTCTAATTTTCTTTCTATGAGATTTTAAAAATGAAATTTTTCAGCTCGCTCATGCTTAAGAATTTCAGCAGCCATTAATGACTTGAAAGCTCTCTTGAACGCCTTTTCACAAACTGTCTCCATTATTTCAATGAACGTGAACAAGACTAATGTGAACTCCTGCTACAAAAGGGTTTACCACACTGCACTGCAGGCCATGAAACATGGTTCACGGGGTCAACCTTAATAGGTGTATACTGCTATGATATTTGCATGTTTCCAGTCAGCTGGGACAGTCCCAGTGTCGATTGATTGTTGGAAAATGAAGGATAAGTAGGGTGCGATAGCTGATGTTGCCTCTTTAAGGACACGCATTGGAATCAAGTCTGGTCCTGTTGCCTTGGATGGATTGATTCTCTGGAGTAGTGTAGTAACACCATCAACATCTATTGTAATATTTGGCATGTGTGGGATATCTGACTGTAACCCAAAGTTGGTAATATGGGGTTTTCATCTGTAAAGACTCTGTTGTACTGATTATAAAAGAATATCTGCCTTCTGTTTTGAGTCAGTGACTTCCTTTCTGTTGGATTTAAGGATGGGAATTCCAGAAGAGTCTTTACTTTTGGCTTTAATGTACTGCCAGAAGTGTTTAGTTATGCTGGGTTTGGTGTTCTCACGAACAACATCATCGCCAATGTCTAGAAGAATATTGTTGATGTAGTTTTGGTGATTGAATATCATTTATCGGGAAGATGCCCTCTGGAACTTGAGAGCAAGAGTTTCAATTCATGTTAATATGAAGAAAATGTTAAGAGCTTCATTACTGAGGTACATTTACCTGCAGTTACTGTCAGCAAAGCACAGTACACTTGACTCCCAAAGCTTAACCCATTTTCTGCTACATGAAGCACCTAGGAGTATAGATTGCTTCTCCCCTGTGAGTGGAATGCTACTTGCTCATAAGTCTGTTCAAAGGTTACCTTCAGAAATTAATGTGTTGCACTAACATCAGACAAGCATGTACACCTGTAAAGGACCAATGTGTGTTATCTTTAAAGGGAGTAATGCCATGTGGTAAAGCTAATTGAATCCAGAGGGGAGAAGTGGGGAGTGACGGGGTGATGCCCCAGTGGGTTCACAGGAAAGTCACTTAAGGCCAGAGACCAGGAATTTCCTAGCTATGTCCTACTGCCAGTATGACCCCTGGCTACTTTCATAGGAAACAAAAGAAAAGTAGTGAAATGAAGGTATGATCGTCGCAGTGAAACGCAATTTAAGCAATTGCGTAAAGAAGCCTGAAAAAAATTTAGGACTTCAACGGGGTTTGAACCCGTGACCTCGCGATACCGGTGCGATGCTCTACCAACTGAGCTATGAAGCCACTAACGTTGGGAGCAGGTCAATTATGGGTTCATATGTTCCCGTGAAAGAAATGAGTGTTAATGATATATGAAATGAATCATATATGAACTGCGGAAACGAAATGAAATGAAGGTATGATCGTCGCAGTGAAACGCAATTTAAGCAATTGCGTAAAGAAGCCTGAAAAAAATTCAGGACTTCAACGGGGTTTGAACCCGTGACCTCGCGATACCGGTGCGATGCTCTACCAACTGAGCTATGAAGCCACTGACGTTGGGAGCAGGTCAATTATGGGTTCATATGTTCCCGTGAAAGAAATGAGTGTTAATGATATATGAAATGAATCATATATGAACTGCGGAAATGAAATGAAATGAAGGTATGATCGTCGCAGTGAAACGCAATTTAAGCAATTGCGTAAAGAAGCCTGAAAAAAATTCAGGACTTCAACGGGGTTTCATTTCATTTCTTTCACGGGAACATATGAACCCATAATTGACCTGCTCCCAACGTCAGTGGCTTCATAGCTCAGTTGGTAGAGCATCGCACCGGTATCGCGAGGTCACGGGTTCAAACCCCGTTGAAGTCCTGAATTTTTTTCAGGCTTCTTTACGCAATTGCTTAAATTGCGTTTCACTGCGACGATCATACCTTCATTTCATTTCATTTCCGCAGTTCATATATGATTCATTTCATATATCATTAACACTCATTTCTTTCACGGGAACATATGAACCCATAATTGACCTGCTCCCAACGTCAGTGGCTTCATAGCTCAGTTGGTAGAGCATCGCACCGGTATCGCGAGGTCACGGGTTCAAACCCCGTTGAAGTCCTGAATTTTTTTCAGGCTTCTTTACGCAATTGCTTAAATTGCGTTTCACTGCGACGATCATACCTTCATTTCATTTCATTTCCGCAGTTCATATATGATTCATTTCATATATCATTAACACTCATTTCTTTCACGGGAACATATGAACCCATAATTGACCTGCTCCCAACGTCAGTGGCTTCATAGCTCAGTTGGTAGAGCATCGCACCGGTATCGCGAGGTCACGGGTTCAAACCCCGTTGAAGTCCTGAATTTTTTTCAGGCTTCTTTACGCAATTGCTTAAATTGCGTTTCACTGCGACGATCATACCTTCATTTCATTTCATTTCCGCAGTTCATATATGATTCATTTCATATATCATTAACACTCATTTCTTTCACGGGAACATATGAACCCATAATTGACCTGCTCCCAACGTCAGTGGCTTCATAGCTCAGTTGGTAGAGCATCGCACCGGTATCGCGAGGTCACGGGTTCAAACCCCGTTGAAGTCCTGAATTTTTTTCAGGCTTCTTTACGCAATTGCTTAAATTGCGTTTCACTGCGACGATCATACCTTCATTTCATTTCATTTCCGCAGTTCATATATGATTCATTTCATATATCATTAACACTCATTTCTTTCACGGGAACATATGAACCCATAATTGACCTGCTCCCAACGTCAGTGGCTTCATAGCTCAGTTGGTAGAGCATCGCACCGGTATCGCGAGGTCACGGGTTCAAACCCCGTTGAAGTCCTGAATTTTTTTTTTTTTTTTTTTTTTTCAGGCTTCTTTACGCAATTGCTTAAATTGCGTTTCACTGCGACGATCATACCTTCATTTCATTTCATTTCCGCAGTTCATATATGATTCATTTCATATATCATTAACAAAAGAAAAGTAGACTGGACCAATAGAATTTCGTAGCTGTTCAAATCCTTACCTATAATTAAATTTGCATATATCTTGCAACTTGAAATCTTAGTGACAGCCCTGGGTCTAATAAACTGAACTCTATCTTTATCCTCCTAAATGATAACTTCCTTTTGCATTGTGATTTTTATTATTTTTTCCAGACATTCAGCGGAAACTTTGATCAGAACACAGTAGAAAAACAGATCTTGTTCAGTGCATTTCTTGCCAGATACTTGCGTTTTGTTGTTGGGTCTACGCATGGTGGAGCTTGTTTACGAGTAGAAGTCTTTGGCATACCTAGAAGCAGAGGTTTGATATATTGCAGAAATTGTTCCGTTTTCAAGGAATATAGTTTTTTACCCATTTGTGGAACCTTCCTTCACATCATTGATATGATCTTTTTTTTCTTTTAGCGACAAAATCAGCTCTTGAACCATTATCTTGTTCTTTCTTTTTAAAAATCTTTTTAAAATACAGTCTTTGCAAGTAATTCACTGTATGCTATTTCTTCTTGCTCCTTGCCACTAAAGACATTTCGCAGAAAAGAGGTCTGCAATTGCACCCCTAAGATTCCATATTGATCATCATTATGTACATTATTTTGTTTCTGGTACCTACTCAAAGAACAGGGATTTGTCCGCAAAGTATTCATTCTATTCTTTTAGGTATTGTTTACGAATGGCAGAAAAAAGACAAAAGGTCACAAAGATATACAGTAAATGCCATGAATTATAACTAAAAAAAGTCATCATTCATGGAATTATTATAATCTTTTTTACAAGAAGAATTTGAGTTTTGCTGCTGCTCCTTCGCAGAAGAACACAAAACTTTACGATAATAGACCTGAGGACAGACTTTAACTCAAACAATTTTATGTATATCTAGAACCCCATGACTACCAGATGAATTTTGTAAACATTGATTAACGTCATCATTATGGAATTATTGGGGCCATTGTGCAGATGTCTTTCCTGTGAAAAGGTCTCTTAGTGGTGAGGAATGAAGAGAGATGGCTAGTTTATTTGCAAGCTAATTTGTGACCAACCTGTCAAAATTAAAAGGTTGAGATTTTGAACAGTTACCGATCAAATACTTACCATGGCCATTTTTTTGTACTACACTGCAGACACACTGTATGTACAGCTGTACATGCATGTACTTTGAACATTAACAAGTTGATTCAGAAAAGCCTTCAATACTTGATTTTCCTCTTTTAAGGCTGTGCTCTAAGAAAAATTCAAAGGAGCCCAATGCTCTGTAGCTGGGAAATCCAGGGTGTTCAGCATATGATTTCCATACAAAAGCTGAGATTTTCTAGTCGCCCAAGGACAGAAGTACATTGTATGGACCCTGGAGTAGTCTCCCGGAGCTGAGGCCAAGAGCACAACCCTGCTGCATTTATCCGTAATTTTTATTATTCGTTTGGTTTTTAGTTCCGAGTAATATTGCCCTTTTTAAGAACGCAAGTCAGTCAAGTGATGTGGCGTCCTACCGTGCTAGCAACGCAGTGGATGGAGATAGGGGTACTGACATCAGCAAATGTACACACACTCTCCGAGACAACACTGCTTGGTGGCGAGTAGACCTGGGGCGAGTAGAGCCTGTAGCTGAAGTGAATATAGTCAACAGAGGAGACTGCTGTGGGGACAGGTTAGACGGAGCTGAGATAAGAGTTGGTAGGTAGTAAGTGTAGGAGATGCTGTAATTAGTTCCTTTACCTAGTTGTTCAAATCTGTTCCTTGTTCATTTTGAAATGTTTCAATTACAGTGTAATATGAGATTACTTTTCGTAATTAAGTTACGATTTCTTAAAAGAAAATTATGTGAAAGTGATCCCTGTGTTTTGTAAAAGTGTACATGTATTTAGTATCAATATCATTTTCTTCCTATATAGTTACATTCATGGAAAGTCAAATTTGCAGATTCTATTTGAGTGAGCCAATATATAGAGTGTTTTCACATGACGTCACAGCGGCCATATTGGTGTCCCAAAACAATGAAACGGCGGCCTTGTTGGTGTGCAAAACCAGTCCTCTGGAAGTTGAACTCTTTTCTTATGCAAACGCTTTCTTTTGTTCCAATAAATTTGCATATATGCTGGCCACGTGAGAAAAAACACTCTTCTATATATCAATGTAAAGGTTATGCAAGTGAGATTGCAGCACGCCCCTGATCTTGAAGCGAATGCAAAGATCGTTTCTTTGTTACCTTTTCAACTATTACTATACATGAATTGTGTTCAAATACTGCAGTTAATGTTTCCTCATATTTTCTTTTATTCGCTTTGCAAGGAAATGAAACAACAAATGGAGGAGCAAATAACCATCTTTGTGCAGATAACATAAAAATCCCACAAGGAAGTTCCAAGACTTATTTCTGTAGTCCCAAAGCGTATGGCAGATATTTGTACATCAGATTGCCTGGCCGTAATACGCCTTTGACGCTCTGCGAGGTTGAAGTTTATTCCTATCTTAAATCAGAAAGTAAGAGCCCTTTTTTTTCTCCTGTTTATTTTGTAGGTATGCATGATGCTTGTGGGCTTTTTTGCCTTTTACTAAACAAGTAATATGTTTTTAAAATCCTTTTGTATTGTTTACATATAAAAAGTTTCTGTATTTTTTTAATCAATCTGTTCATTTTTCTTTTGTTGTGTTTGCCTAATTTGATACAGTTATGTGATAAATTCTTCTTAGGCTGCATTCATTATGTATGCTACGGGGGGGCCAGAGGATTTTTTTTTCAGTGGCTCGTTTTTTTATATCCCCCCCCCCCCCAAGCTCCATACAAATTTTCATAATCCCCCCAAGCAATCAGCCGAAAAATGAATACCCCCCCTCCTCCCTCACAAGAAATATCAAAATAAATATCTGTATAATAGTACACTACCGGTATATATGTTTGAAATTTCAAGAGACTTGTTTAATAAGAACATCGAGAGAGCTTTGATTGTTTATGTCATACCTATGCCAGCCAGTCTAAGTAGCGCGAATTAGGTATATAGATAGCCTGCCAGCTCGTGTACGAGTACTACCAGGAGTATTGACAGGAACCTCTGTTTCACTGTCACTCTCGTCGACAAAAGCAACAACCTCATCATCACTCTCACTATCCACGGATTCATCTCCGCTGTTGCCATCCTCTTCACCCTCGTTTTCCGGCCGTTCAGCATCATTCCTCTCAAGTGCGACATGTGCACTGGAGGATGATGATGCGGAGGATATTGATGGTGATGACAATAATGGTGATGACAATGATGATGATGACAATAATGATGAAGATGACAATGATGAGGATAACAATGTTGCTGGTGACAAGGCTGCTGATGATGATGATATTGACAATGATGTTGGTGACTGATGAGATTGACAGTGTTGAGGATAATGACAAAGATGAGTGAAAATGACAATGTTCTACATTTTATGGTCATATCTTTTTCTTTTTAACCTTAATGGCTTAATTATTTGTTGTCTTGACAAGTGGCAGATATAGCAGGGGGTGCACTGGGTGCATGTGGACCCCTTTCAAAATGGTACAGAAAATTCATTGCTGGTTTTCAGCACGGTCACGCCATTCAAAATAGATGAAAATAAAAATCAAAACCATTCAATAGCTGGAAAGTGAAAGGAGGTGCATAGGGAAAGACCCTCGCCAAGATTCAGGTCAGAGGAATATTTCGTATACGAGATATCCGAAGAAATGTTTTCCCCAAATTTATAGAGATTTGTATGGAGACGCCATGCTGGTGCTCACCTAGGTGAGCTCCAACATGGCGGACTGAAAACCAACAGAAACATCTGTTACCGAGTTTTGCTGCAGAAACGTGAATTTATTCTTTGAGAAACTCATAAACATTAAAATAATACTTTTTCCAGTACATGAACTGTTTAGATGGCAAAATTTCCTGAAATAAGTCAATTTTTAACCTATATGACAGCTCTCTTGGCCGTCATGTAAATGCCGCGTCACGCAAAAGCTTAGAAATTCAAGCGTACTCTATCACAAAACAAGAACCCTTTTGAAGCGAAAATTTGTTTGACAATTAGTTCTCAGCTGCTCTAATGCATCGTGAGAGTAAAATCTCGGTAGGATGGATAGTTTTAATGTTTCCATTTTAGATGTTTTACTTTCTATACTGTATCGAAACATTACATCTACAGGCCAGGCACACTGCTTGAAAAACTTCAAAATAGGTACTATAGTCTCTCAGAATAATAGAGGTACCCTTGTTGCTTACAATCCTTGCTTATTATTTCTTTTTTCACTTTTTAAAACTATTACAAAAGCTAGACAGAATCTTACAAAAAATAAGCATCCCCCCAGGAGATATTTAAACAGTTTTCATATCCCCCCTTTTTTTGCTCTAAAAATTTGAGAACCCCCCCTAAAATCCTCTGCCCCCCCCCCCCCCCCCCCCTGTAGGATACATAATGAATGCAGCCTTACCAAGGGAATTCAGTTGTTAACAACAGTTTCAACGGTGTAAACTCAAAAAAAATTAAGTTTACTAAGATGCATTGCATTTTTTGTCATTTTACATTATTCTTAATATTGTCCATGATAATCAGAAAACCCTGAGACATATTAAAAGGGGCGTCTTTTGTGCATACTGTATTGTATCTGAGGCGGTATTCAGTGAATATCATTTGATTAAGTGTGAGGAAATTCACGCCCCTTTTGCCGCTAGTTTCTTGGTAAGTTGCGGACGTGTGCCAGCAATCACCAAATGACATAACAGAGAAGACTGAAAAGACACTGACAATATCCAAACCACAACAAGACAACCTATATACAATAAAAATTATATGTTTTGCAACACCAGCAAAAACTGTTTTTCCGCCGCTGATCAGGAGTGACGTCCTTCTCGCTCAGTGTTTCCGCGTTTTTTTGGTTTCGACTCAACATGGTTTTACTTTAAGTTCAGCTGATTGGTTCATTAGCTGGATTTGTCGGCGTCGTGATTGGTGGGAGTATTATAGCTTTGGTTTGAATTCATATGTCACTCATTCCACAATAGCGGATAGGGTAAACAACAACTTTGCGTCGCTGTATATGAAAAACCAGCGGTCGATCTGAAGCGAGTATTTATTGAGCTTGTAAAGTGAAGTGTATGAATGGATGATTAAGCGGTCGGGAGCAAAGATGGACGTTAAATCTTAAGCTCTCACACTTCTTACCTTAAATGAGTCGTTTTCCACAGTCCTTTTATTGATAATTTTCACTGAAATTATGCCAAAGAGACAGTTTCTTCACTAAAGCAACAAAATCAAGATATAAAGAATAAAGTCGACGTTCTTTCGAAGGAAATAGCGCAGCTGAAAGAGAAAATTCATGTCAGTCGATTGGGCCATTACCTCTGGTGCTGAAGCAACCGCTACCTCTGTAAACGTTTTTTAGAAAAGCCAGTGGATCATGGCCATAATCTAAGATCTTGTAAGACTAACCCAGCGCACCTCAGAATACCTGTATCACGTACTGTTAGGCACAAACAATCATTTATTCCTAGAGGTGCTAAACTTAACTTAATTTAATATGTATATAATATGTAGTGTTTTGAATTTCTACTGTAATATTACCGTAATTCTTATCGCCAAAGGTAGTAAATAAAGGTTATTATTATTATTATAGCAATTATTATGCTTCGAATGATGAGACCGTGTCTCGAAGTGTACAATACCTGATCGAGCGAGTATGGAAGCATTACACTTTTATCCCTTTTATACTTTTGTTATGCTGTTGTTGTTGTTGTTTTATTAGATAAATCAGGAAGGAGTACCAGGTCAAAGTAATAACATTGTTCTGTGAGTCTGTACCTTCTACGTTAAGAATAATAACATGATAATAATTGTTCCTCCCTTTTGTCATAAACTTAGGTTGTGTACTTGTTTTTACATTTAGGTTGTGCATTTGATCCAGTAGGAGTGTCGGATAGTAGCGTTATTTTTGATCAGAGGTTTTCAGCTTTGTCATATTATAGCGGCTACAGTCCATCTGATGGCCGATTAAAAGGATCCAATGCCTGGATTCCTGCCACAAACAATAACAACAGGGATTTCCTGCAGATCGATCTCGGATCTCTTTACTTTGTTTGTGGAGTAGCAACACAAGGAACGTCAGCTAAGGATCAATGGACAAAAACATACAAGATAGAGACGTCCCTGGATAATGACGTGTGGGCATTCTACTCTGAGGGTGGCTCCGAAAAGGTACATCCCTTTCTACTCTAGGTGAAGTAATAGCGAAATTATAATCTTGGAGACACCAAATAATAAAGGATTGTATTTACCTCTTAGCCACGTCAAACCAGAAATTCCCATGAAATTGCTTTATTCCTCTTTCTCTCCCTTCCATTCGCTCTCCTCTCTCTTCTCCCAACTTCACCGTTTCTAGTTGCCTCCTCCTTTTCTTCCTGCCTCCTGCCTTGCTTTTTTTTCCCCTCGCTACTACAACCTTCCTTTCTTGGTCTCTTGCTGTTTACATAGGAACGTTAGTGAAAAAAGTAGTAAAATGTAAAAACTGACATAGACGTGGTTTTCCTCTTAATATCCTTTGCCTTTTGTTCTGCGGCGCGAGTCATCGTCCATGTAGTTGCAATCCTCATAAATATCGTTTGTTTATATGTTCTTTTTTTCTCCTGTCAACCGTGAGCGGGTAGGGTTAGACGAAACGTAACTTACAAACCAATTTTCTCAGTTGTTTTTCCATCTACCCATGCGCAGAACACTACTTCATCTGAAATCCAGTTTAGTGTCTCCCAGCTGAGTCACCACGCATCCATGCAACCACGCCCTTGCTACACAAAAATTTAGATTGTTATGGTGTTTACATCTTGCCGGTCAAATCTTGGACCGTACCGGTCCAAAATTTGACCTCGATTTTGCTCATTTCAAATGTTTGAACGGCTAGGCATTGAAATTTTCCTACAGTTAGCGTGTTTCAGTGCGAATGACTAACACCTAAACGCACGAATTTGCATGTCTTTCTCTAGCATTTTATAGACTGAATTTTTGTTAATTTGCTTTTAGGTATTTACTGGAAATGTTGACAGGAACAGCATTGTAAGAAATGAACTATCTGAGCCAGTTGCTGCCAAGTTTATTCGTTTTTATCCAGTTGAATATATGGACAGCAAAGCACTAAGGGTGGAGGTGTATGGATCCAAGCAAGGTTGGTCTCTTAGTACATACCCAACACATGCAGTTCAAAAGACAACCACGGCATCAAAAAAATACACTTTATATGAGGGTCAATGTATTTAGCACGAAAGTGCCAGGCGAAGGTCTACCTGTTTGCAGGGCAAAGGTAGTACCTTCATTTCTTAGTTATTTTAAGACCCTGAGTATTGGCCCGGCCCCGGGAATCGAATCCGCGACCTCCCGCTCTGCATTCGAACGCTCTACCAGAAGTGTTCTCCGAGAAAACACAACACACACTCAAGATGGCGGATGCGTAAGAACACACTTTATTACAGTAGGTGTGCGCTAAATATAACCGCTGACCTGATGCTTAACTACCGACTGAGCTAACCCTGCCGCTAAATTCTGGTTTGTACATACGATGCAAGGAAACTGACTGACTTACCACTTGGTTCAATAGGGAGCCCACGGCGACGGTATCAAAAACCTCACTTAAGAAAAAGAATCGGCGCTCTTTCAAATTTCATCGCTTTTGTTTCATTACGCTAAATTTGTCAAATGTTAGAGAATTTTTCGGGAGTTGAGTTTTAAAGGTCTGTATCTCATTTTTAAAAACAAGGAAAGGAAAGTTGATATCTTGCGTTCACATTCTCCATGAAACGTGAAATTAAGAAGTTTCACGTCGTTGTCGTGCAGTGACAGCAAAGAAATGTACGAAAATACCTAATGCACGTGCAAAATTGTTTTTTTTTTATTGCCAATTTAAACCTATTGCTTGTTTGTCGTTGTCGTCGCCGACGTCGTTGCTTAAGGTCGCGAGGGACACCTTGGGCTGTCACCTTGGACTCATTGTTAAGCAGTTATTAAAAAGCGGATGCACGATATACAACAACTGATCTCGAAAGGGTTACGAGAAAGAACGTGTTCATGTGCACGTGTGGCACACAGACTTCGAACTAACTGTTTATTCAAAAGTAACCAACGGGCTCTGATTCAAACCTTGTTTCAGTGGCTTTTTAACTATTTGAAAATAAAAATAAGGAAATTTCAAGCAAATTTAATACCTAAACTCGTTGTCGTTTTTTTTTTTTTCGCCTCAAAAATCCTTGAAAACATTTCGGCTTATGAGCAAAATTAAAGCGTGGATTGTAACCAACCATGATTAACATAACTGCATGTCTTGCTTGGAATTTGTGCTTTACCTTCAGGAATCTCAAAATTTTACTTTTCCGATACTTTTGTATCCAAGAATTCAGCGCAGATACAAAACTTCACGAGCTGGCCGGCACCGCAGAGGGGAAAACTTTGCAGACTGTAGTGTGTAATGCATTGACCGAAATTCTAAAAGAGCGCCTTTATAAAAATATATAGGACGTAAATTTCGAGGATAAAACGATTGTATCTTGCTGTCAAACTTTAAATTGTATAATCTGCTCAATACATTGCACAACAGAAGTCTTGATCGATCATTTATTAATAAAAACACAGGATGCTGTCTTCTATTCTTTCTGCAAACTTGGACACAAAATCACGATTTCTCGATTTAGTACAACTGTGGCTTAAACCATCGTTGTAAAGCGCGATCTACCAAATAAAAAACAACCCTCCTAAAATTCCATCATTTCCCATTGTCTCGGTAAAAGTTTATGTAAATCGCCTCTTACACAGCTGAGATATAAGCGTTATAAAAAGGTTTAGCACAAGCAAATTAATTTTACCTTTTGAATTTATTCATAGGTTGGTGTCCCCCGCAGCGTTAGGCTTTCTAATTACTGCCTGACAAATCTTTGTACATCTATGTTACTTTGATGTTTTCTTCTTTCCTCAATGTTTGTTTTTCTCCTTTAAATTAGAAAAAAGAGCTTTTAATAATTAGTTTCACTATATTTTGTCCCTCCTCGTTTGTTTCTCTTTCTCATTCTAGCTGATATGGAATGGAGGGAAATTAAAAAAAAGATACAAATTCTTAAACAAAATTATTTCCTTACGTTTTACTTAACAGGTTGCTTTGTATCGTTCAAGAATGAACGCGGTAAAACGAGGGATTTTACAATTACATATTCCTCAGAAGATGGTAATTATAGAGCTAATTTTAGTCGCCTTTATGGTACTCACGGTTGGTGTAGCTCTTCAGTATCCCGCCTACCTCAGTACCTGCAGGCTGATTTCGGACAAATTGTAACAGTCACAGGCGTGGCCACTCAGGGAGATGCTCGAAGGGACAACTGGGTGACAAGTTATTTAATCCACTATGGATATGATGGCAAAACATGGATTAGCTATGGAGGTGGACAGGTAAATTTGCAAAATGGAGTTTTTTCTTTCATATTTAGGGATTTAAAGCTCGTTAGTGAAACGTCGTACGCTTTTGTTTTAAATCACTTGAAATCTACCGGAAAGTTTAAAAGAAATATATATGTGAATGAATTTGCATTTTCCTCGAATATTTAATTACTTAGCTAGTCACAAACAACCGCTGTACAAATAGGTTCATTGTGGAGCTTCAATTTACAGTTTGTCATCCGACAAGGTGGGAGTAAAGATTGGCCCATTGTAAGACGAAATCTTGCCTTTTGTCGGAGATGATGACCAGACAGATCAAACAGAGAAGATCACTATTTTGAAGTTGAAGATTTACTTAGCGCTAAATGTTTCGCTGACAACTTTTCTATTTTGTCCGACTGAAAAGGTACCCTGGGGCTCATTTCTCGGTAACTCGGTAAGTCCCGGTAACCTTTCAGGCCCGGAAACCTGTTTTACGTTTGCCGTGTTTGTATTCAGGGTCCAACTTTCGCTAATTTTAAAAAATGATAGAATGAAATTAAAAGTTAACGGAGCAAAATTGACCGGTTTGTGTGCTAGGGACAGTTGTATTATTCAGGTTTTGATTTTAAAATCTGCCTTCCGACTCAAAAAGTTACCGGGGCCTTTCGAAACACGGGCCCCTGAAACTGATAGTGAAGAATTTTATCTCGATCTTAAGCAACAACAGCTTTACGGACCCGTTAATTATCGGGACTTTCGATCGAGAAACGTGCTCTTTAACGAACATTTGCACGCCCCGTTTTGGCTAACTCGACCCCAGTTGCGAGAAGCGTGACCGAAGGGAGCGCTAGTGGTGATGGAAAGGAGGAAAAGCAGAAAAATTGCTCCTTTACATCAAGCCTAGCGCTCTCCCTGACCGAGAGACGACTGGTGACGAGGTTTGAGAATATATCGCACAAAATGTGGTATCTTGTAAATAAACTCATTAATTTTCTTTACCTTTTTTTTATCACCACTTACGTTCTTAATGACATGCTCTTCTACATCACTTAGCATTTGACTGGAAACAGCGACAGAAATACCACTGTAGTGAACTGGTTTGCACCCCCGTTTGCAGCGCGGTACGTAAGAGTAGTTCCGAAGAGATACACTGGAGCCGTATGTATGAGAATGGACTTATTTGGCTGTAAGAATTGTAAGTATAATCTATTAGACCCGGCGTAGTCAAACCAAAAACCGAACCAAAAATCAATCGAACCCAATCGGTCGGATTGTTGTTCGATTGGTTCGGTAATCGAACATAATCGAACTGGAACTTTTCGGTGAGTTCGATTACCGAACTCAATCGAACCAATCGAACTCAATCGACGCGATTATTTCGATTTTGTTTGGCAGAAAGACAAAACTCATCCAGTTTCAATTGAATCGGAAAGATCTCCCTCTAGTATGTATTTGAAGCAGTTTGAAAACAAAAAAATTTTCATTTTATTAACTCGGAATTAACTAAATTTTTTACTGTTTAAATGACATCAAAATCGATAGGGTTGCAAGCACAGGTACCCAGTTCAGGTTGCAAATGTCCAGAGCTGGATCTCCCTTTTTCTTCTTAATAATAAACTTTTTACTGTTACGGCGAAAGCGGGCACTCGTGGTAGCCTTTAACCATCGTTTCCAGAATTTTTCACGTTTTCAGTCCTCTATGACATCTATGTATACTCGTGTTTGAAATTGAAGCCAATACATAACTAATTCGAACGTAACGCCTTTTGTTTCAAACCAGATGAAACTGGCTTTATGTTCGATTGTTGCATGCACTGTTCGATTATGTTCGATTGGCAAAATTTTTGGGTGAGTTCGATTAAGTTCGATTACTGAACCCAATCGAAGTCAATCGAACGATTGGAGTTCGATTGGGTTCGATTACCGAACGTTCGATTGATTACGCCGGGATTAGAGGGAGATTTTTTAAATTTTGCATGACTTAATGGCATACATGTGCTGCTGTTTTGAGCCAACTTGAAGGTAACAAACGATCTGAAATTCCTGACCATCACATAGCAGTTTTTGTCTCGTCGCGCAACCTCCTCCCCATCTTGCCTCCTCCGGTAGCCAATCAGAGCATAGAATTTGCCTCATCTTGCCCGCCAGCCTTATAATAAATGCTTTAGTGTTATTTGGTATGATGCAGCACTTTCGAGCCAGCGCAAAGGAAATAGGATCCTTACATCTACCGGGAGAGAACGGCTGAATCTGCTGTAAGAAGTGAAGTTTATATCGTAATGCAAACCTTTCTGCCAGTTGACAGTGTACTAAGTTATTTTTTTCTCGTGCTGACATTTATTATTCGCTTGTCTTTTTCAGTCCAAGTTTCGTTACCGTTAAACATTGATCTTGATGATGTTCGTTTGATAGCCGACCCTAAAGAATCTGTAACCCTGACCTGTGTGGCTAGTTATAGCCCTCGACAACCCTCTGGGTATAGTTGGATTAAAGATGGAACGGGGCTGTCTGACAACACCTCCTCTCTTAACATACCATACAACAGTGCCAGTAATATCTACAGTAACTATTGTGCAAGAAAGCTCCAATCAGCCAGTGGAGTCCAGTGTAATTCAAGCTACCAATGCTCTGCGTCGCTTTCTGGAATACAAGGCAGACATCTGACCACTGCAAATGTTATAGTGTCCTTAAGTAAGCAACAATTTGTGCCTTTTTGCTCGTTATTGTGTATGAAACGCGCAGTTCTCGATAACTAACAATTTAAGTCTTTATAAGGACACGAAAATATTGTATTCCAACAGTACATGACAGTAAACTGTATTAGATGAAAAAGTGCTTTCTAAAAAAACATCTCAACCTTTAACGTATTCTAAGTGGGTTGAAGTACTTTTTAAAGTTATTCTCTTTTTGTTCTCGCGTTTGTTTATTCGTTGATTTTGTCACTATTTCGACGGTTTAAGGGCTGAGTATTAGATAACCTTATAAATTAGGCTCATTATGAGGAACATTTTCGCTGTTTTCAGAGAAACCACGCCAGCCAGTTGTTCAAGTTAGGTCACGTGACGTTAAAGCAAGGTCAACATCAGTCACATGGTCTCATAATCCTGGAGCGGATGAAATGCCTGTAACTTCCTACAATCTTGAGTATCGAAATAGTACTTCTACAGATGATATAACTTTGGGAGTTGTATTGAGTAAACTGATTACTAACCTCAAGCCATACACACCCTACAGTGTTAGGTTGGTAGCCACAAGTGTTTTAGGAAAGGGTCTGTGGAGTAATTTTCAGAATTTCACAACAAGAACTGCCAGTAAGTGGTGATACAAATTTGATGCAGTGCTAAGAATGATAATTTATATAATACGTTATTTTAATTATTTCCAAAATATTGACCGTTACATCGTTTTAGCGGCTTGAGTCAGTCAGGTAGTAAAATATTGATTACTGCTGTTATCATCTAATCGATATTTTCATTTCAAAAAATCTGAAGAACTCTGACAGATAAAGGTGTGTACGGTAAGCAAATTTATTCAGCGATTTTTCATGTCATAATCAGGCGTCCGGTCATAGGACAGAGCTATTTTGTTTGAGTATCAATCAATCTAAAACTTAACTTGTTATTTTCCCTTTTTAGAGCCTGAAGTCGATGTCCAGATCGTGAGTGTGACAAGTGTTACTTCGCAGTCAATTCTTGTGAAATGGCAGGTAAACATCAGATTTATTTTAACAAAAACCCTTTCGTGTCCATAAGTACTTCGTTTCTCAAGAGGGTTGCCTATTATTTCCATGCTTCTCCAAAGACTATTACCCAGTCGATATTAAGGCGCGCGGAGCTTCTCCTCGCCGCCTTCCCCCATCCCCCCCCCCCCCCCCTCCCCCTCTCCACGCCTCCATCTTCTCTTACCTCGAAGCTCATAAATGGCGACTGTGTAGGAGTCTGGTTCCCTCAGACAGAAAAATAACGTGTGTAACCAATGCCATCTTTGTTCATTCAATATGTTCACGGCTTTGTGTAAACAGGAGAAAAAATTAGTTTAGGTTTGAAATTGTTTGCATTAATCCCTCAAATTTATCATTTTGAGATCTTAGCGTTAAATGGAGTTTACTGTCAAAAGGTTTGAAAATGAACATTATTAGGTAATGGGGAAGAGACTGGTTATTAAAGCCAGCGAACATCACTGGAAAGATAAAAATAACTGGGCTTCAGTTTATAAAGTTAGGCCTGGGACAGTGCACAATCCATTGTTTTTTGTTCATGAATTATGACTCAGTAAATTAATGCGATTTGATGGAAATGATATCGAACGTTATTCGTCGTCAAGCCCCCAAAAAGCTAACCAAAGCATATTAAAAAAAGCTTTGACAGGCTTCATATACTCCACTTAATTGACTATGGTATAAAGTATATAAAGTATGTTTGCAATAGCTGTGGATTCACAAGTATGTCAAAAAGAACGAAGGACGACCAAAGAAAAAAAGAATAACAGCAACATATTACACGGAGGAGGGTCTTCTTGTTAGATATTTGCGGCGTTCTCCTAATTCTGGTCTCGCAGTTGTGACAGAATTGACTTGCAAACAAATGTTAGTAGATATCCACGGGTATGTCCGTATGAGCATGCAAGGTTAAACTGGGAGGAGAGGTTACTAAATGATGTATTACTTGAACACTAACTTAGTCATGTTCATGTTGCAGACACCAAGCATGACCAATTTAAACGGACCCTTTAGAGGGTACAGCATTGAATACAAGGAAGAAGGGAAACCTTCATGGAAAAAAGTCAATGTCAGGTACTCATCAACCGATAAGACTTTACAGAGCCTGAAGAAATGGACAGTATATTTCATTAGAATTGCAGTCAGTAATGGCGACTTTCTTGGTCCACCGGGTCCTGAAAAGCAAGTTCGGACGCTAGAAGATGGTTTGTATACTCCTTAACTTAAGCTTGTTTTACTTCAGCTTGTTTTTTCTACAAGTATCTGCTTCTTTTCTCCCTTGAACACTTCCAAAACAAGAAATAACTAAAACAAATGCTAACAAAAGGGGTGCAGTTGACTTTCACCTCTGTCTCTTCTTTTATTTAGCTCCCAGCAAACCGCTGATGTTAGGCATCAAGTTCACAGAGCCAAGTGAAACTACAATGCCCAGAATGACAATCAACTGGCAACAACCTGCTGAACAAAATGGTATCATCAAGAAATATAGATTGGTTTTCACCTATACCATTGATGGAAGACAAACTACCATTACAAGTGAAACAAATAATCAGACCTTTTGGTACAGTTTAGATGTTCTCGGGGGAATTCAGTACGGTATTGAAATTTGGGCAGAAACTGTTAAACCCGGGCCAAGGCTAACTGGAACTCAACAAGTACCAGAATACAGTAAGTATCTGTTTTTCAGTTCCCTGCTACTATTGCTTTGTGTGTAGATGATGTGTGAATAGAATGCACAAAAAAAATTATTATGGGTACTAATGCAGTGGCGGATTCAGACCTGGGCCCAGTTGTTGGAACGCCGGTTAGCACTAACCCGGGGTTAAATTTTAACCCGGGTTTCTTGATCTTTTTATCAAAAGCACTCTCTCGAATAATCTTTCTCTTTTCTTTTTAGAGTATCCAATCATCCAATTGTAGGCAAAGAGAATTAAACTAAATTTGCTTTTTAAGCCCTCATATCTGAGTTAAAATTCGCACTAACCTCAGGTTATCTTAACCCAGCTTCGAACAACCCGGCCCTGGAGGTAAGTATCTATGAACAAAGTCGTATCTATGAAACAACTCGTGAACTGATTCCAGTGTTAATATGTGGCGGGGGTGAAAGGACGTAAATGGTAAAAAGAGACAATCTTATCGACGGTACTTTCAACTGTGACTGTGAACGACAAACTTTGCAAAAGTAAGAAAGACGTTTTCTCTTACTTTAAAAGCCTTAACGTGTACAAACAGTTTGGTGACGTGAGAGAAGTGAAGGGAGGGAAAGATTTCGGAAACTGCTGCCCACCTACCCCTCCCCTAAGCCAACATAACCACTTACTTCGCTCTTAGGGCAAAATGGTGGCTTAGGGGAGGGGTAGGTGGACAGTTACCCAAAATGTATAATGATCCAAGATTTCCAGTCCAAGACAAAATTTTTACTAATTTATGCCAATCGTGGTCAGTGAACTTTATGGTATGTATTATAAATATGCTTATTTTTATTTTTATTACTGTTTTTATTTATTTTTTCCCTCCTTATTGCTGGGGATAAGTACTTGTTATTGTACAAGGGAGCAATTTTATCTTTGGGGTATCACACAAGTTTATATTTTTATCCGTTGTTTTTTCTCTCAGAACCAAGCGCGTCACCTCACAACATAACCTCTGAGAAGATGAACGAGACAACTTACAGAATAAGCTGGAATCCCCTTCCCAGAAACATAAGTAATGGTATAGTGATCGCTTACGAAGTGAATCAGACGAAGCTTTTTACTTCACGCACTGTAAGATCCGTGTCTACTCCCTCAATTCTACAAAATATATCCGACACATTTATCGTTTTAACTGGTCTTACATCGTGCTCTGTTTACAAAGTTGAAGTACGTGCCTACACTTCTGCTGGCCCAGGAGTCTTTGGTAGACTTACTGGTAACATCGCGACCACAGGTATTTCGATATAGTCAGATCTGCTTAATACAAACACAAAATCGGGACAGAGCCGAGCGTGCGCGTTACAGGGATTGTCCCTTTATAGTCGGGGAGATAGACTAGAGATAGGTAAAGTTTTGCATCATGAGAAGAACTGTCCGAAAAAGAGAGGTGTTGGGATTAGGTATCTCCAAGGGAAAGTGATTGGCTTCTATGGCAGTTAAAACTACCATTAAGCTATCCAAGGAAACTTTCCGTTCCAAAGAAAGCACATTACGCAGTTTTGAGTGATGTTTCGATAATGTTCTTTGCCGGAAGGGCGATGTATTTGACTCGTTCTCATATATTGTAAGTGTGTCCATCCCTTAGAATCATTGCAAATGATCATTGCCGACTGTTGTAGTTCCTGGTGAACCAACTGAAGTGAAGACGGAAAATCCTGGTAAACGGAGCATAACCTTGCGGTGGGGTAAACCGAAACTACACGGGGATGATGTAAGACGTTACAAGGTAACCTCTCGGCTTTGACTTTTTTTCTAAAGAAATTTTATGTTTTGTTTATAATGGAAGTGCACTTAGCTTATCCAGCTGGTTTACAAGCACTTAACTCAAATAATTTGAAACAATCTAAATAGAGGAGGCAATCGTTTGGCTATTTAGGCACGAGGGACGTCCCTCGCTCTCGTGTGTCCTCTCGCGTATTCCTCGCGCGTGTCTTCTCAATATATCCACTAAAAGAAGGGCATGCTCGTATGCTATGACATACGTTTATGGGCTAAGGGTGGATTTCGTCCCTCGCTCTCGTGTGTCCTCTAGCGTATTACTCGCGCGTGACTTCTCAATATTTCCACTAAAAGAAGGGCATGCTCGTATGCCATGACATACGTTTATGGGCTAAGGGTGGATTTCGTCCCTCGCTCTCGTGTGTCCTCTCGCGTATTACTCGCGCGTGACTTCTCAATATTTCCACTAAAAGAAGGGCATGCTCGTATGCTATGACATACGTTTATGGGCTAAGGGTGGATTTCGTCCCTCGCTCTCGTGTGTCCTCTCGCGTATTACTCGCGCGTGACTTCTCAATATATCCACTAAAAGAAGGGCATGCTCGTATGCTATTGACCACTCCAGAAAATACCATAACATACCATGATACTCTTTGTTTGTCACCCAAAATTTTGCATAAGCATTGTTTTCAGTTTCTCTTGGGGCCTTTTTAACTCCCAAGAGAAACTGAAAACAATGTTTATGCAAAATTTTGGGGTGACAAACAAAAAGTATTATGGTATGTTATGGTATTTTCTGGAGTGGTCAATAGCATACGTTTATGGACTAAAGGTGGAGAGGCAATGTATGAAAGATCGCGCGTAAAAGTAGAAGTTGAGCCCCGTTCAACTTCACGTTTAAGCTTAACACGTATTAGAGGGAGTAAGCATCGTGTTTAAGGCACGTAAAATTAACACGAACGTAAAATTTACGAGACCTTGGAAATCCACCCTAAGGATCATTAACACACTCATGTTATTTGTGGATCACCGTATTTTTTAATATTCGATCAAATTAAATCCGGTGGGGCGTTTATTCGAGGGCAGCGTTTATTTTGAAAATCACATTTCTAAAATCACTGACAACATTTATGATAATTCATTTGTAAATATTATGTAGAACGGAGAGATGAGTACTGATGCCTTGCCTTTTCTGCTGAGATGGAATCGTAATTGTCTGGAAGGTGTAGATTACCAAGTTGTGTCGAGTTATTTTTTTTTATATTATCCACGAATTAATACTCCATTCTTTTGACTGGGTGCGGCGAAGGCGGCATTCAAGCGATTGATGTAACTGTAAGACCGACTACACACTTCACCCCAGTCCTCTGACATTATATACAATGTAAATATGTAACTAAAGCTATGTTCACAGGGCACCGCACGTATTTTCGACCAGTCAAAAATTCTCGCCTTAGGTGTCCCGTACACACGAAGCCAGCTTAACCGTACGCTTAGTGGTTCTAAGTTCCGTGTGAACAGAGCGAAAACATTAACGGTTCCGTGCGAACAAAGTATCCGGTCAAATTTTTCAACCGGTCGAAAATTCGTCCGTTGCCATGTCAACGTAGCGTTATAGACAACCATATAATTACGTAACAATTATTTATGTATGCCGCAGATAATCTATAAAGGTACAAAGGATTATTATCCAGAATTTGAACCGCATATTGGAATTCAAGAAACGGAGTCTCCGACGTTAACAATGAAAATCACCGATCTTTACCCTGGAACAAAGTATACTTTTGTTGTGAGGGCTGAAAATCACTGCGTTTATGGAGGCAACAGTTCTATGGCGCAGGGAAGCACAAAAGTCGATGGTAAGTTATCTACTGTTTGTTTGTGGGTCTGTTTTGTTCAATAATGATATCCTCTAGGAATATCGTTTAGGAATCCTGATCATCAATTACTCAAACCGTGATCCGATTAAAAATAAAACAACCGTCAAATTTGGCCTCGGAGCAGGGAGGGTTACAAAGTACAAGCAATCAGCTGAAGAGACTAAAATCCTTACCCGGTGAACCACAGCCAAAAATTATTCCCAGAATCTTTTCAGATAGAATGAAGCGAATAACTTGAGTTTGCACTCGATCGAATTTCCAGTTTCCCCGTGTAAACGCTTTTCTAGTTAGTTTTTTGTTTACCTAACAGCTCCTGTGGCGCCTTTTTACCACGAAGTCCAAGTTATCGTAACAAAGGAAACGCCTGTGAATGTCACGGTGTGGCCTGCAAAACAAACTAATGGTCCCATTAGGTATGAGCAGTCATTTTATTAACCCTTATATCACTCCCAAACCACGTTATGAACAATATTATTATTTGCAAGATTTGGGTTATTGCAAGATTGTTACTCTGCCTTTTAGCTTTTAGTACGAAATTGTCAGTGACTCTAAATCTCTCTATTATAATTAATAATCACAATCACGTTCCCAGGTTTCCTCTCCTACCCGTCGGTCTCAGTCTCTCTCTCTCTCTCTCTCGCTTCGTAGGGAGCCTGGGAAAGAGGTTACTATTATCACAGTGCTATTTATTATTACTAAGGATTTTACAAAAAAAACCCGTCCCTTTGTGGTTATTATTTCAATAAATACAACACACATGGCAAAGGAAACTGGAAAGGTTTCCTTTGCTTTGTCTTTTCTTTCAAACTAAATTGTCTTTAAAATGTTACAGTTCAGTGACGACTTTTTACTGCACTTCAAGACTTGCAAAACCAATGTGTTACTGAATCATGTTATCACGTTATCACTCGACCGGATCGTAATGTGTGATAGTGTTACAAACATGAAGATGTTCCTGGCTGGAGGTTCATTTTAACTTTGATTTTGGACAGACTTACAGTATTTGTAAGGATAATTTTATGAGCAGTTAGAAGTAAAAGCTTTCTAACAAGTGTCTTTCTATTTTGCTTTAATTTTTTCTGATACTGACAGTGATTATCAAGTTTTGGTGCATCAAGTGAATGACTGGACTGACGAGGTCTCTGACTGGAACACACTTGGAACAGATGTGTACATTGCTGCTCAAATTCCCGCTAACTCTATTAATCCATCAATTGTTTTTGTTGTGGGAGATGCTAAGACATACGATGGTTATGAAAACAAGCAACTGTCAACTGGTCACAAGTACAAGATATATTCTAGAGGATTGGCTCTCCGCGTAACCAAGGTAACCGCCTAATTAGAAGAGTACATGGCTGATTTAAGATACGGGAAAACTGGCTACAAAAAACGTGCAACTTGTTTTTCAACATTGCTGTAAAACGAGGTGGGGAATAGCGATGTTGCGCGTTTTACCACCATCGTTCAAACGTATCTTACAACAAGAAAGGGTGGTAAAACACGGAACATCCCTATTCAACTCGTTTTCCAGCAATGTTGAAAAACAAGTAGCGCGTTTTTTGTTGCCCGTTCTACCGAACTTTTAAGCGTGTGATGAAAAGCTATCAAGGGTCTTAAACCTTCATCACGCAAACTTCACTAGAGTGTACACATTTCATTTTGTAAATCCGCGAAAAACAAATGCTTCTATGTAAAATTCAGTTGCCGAGGAGAGTTCGTTTGAGTCGCCGCACAAAAGAATTTCAGTTGATATCGTTTTTCCAACATCAACTGCTTTATTTACGATTACGCGCGACCCAAGGAGCCCACAATCCTAGTCTCAGGTTGCTATCACGCATGCGTGGTACGTATGCAGCCAGCATTGGACGGTAATTATCCTCTTTTTCAGAAACGCTCTTTGAATCAAAACTATTTGCTTGGTAAAGCAAGTCTAATTGCCAAAGTTCAAATAGGTAAGAGTGTTTTATTTTTCATTTGGTCTTGAGTTAGCCTTTCTTTAAAATGTTACTTTTATTTATCCTACTGAATCAGAAACAAGAAAGGTTAAGCATATTCTAGTCTCCTTTTTAGCGTTCATTTTATTCCTGTTACAGAAAATTAAATGCCAGTTGTCCCGCTTCGTTAACTGTAAGGTAATTATAAGTCAATACCGAGAACCAGAAGTTATTTTGAGTTGCGTAAAGGTGCAGCGATCACAAATGATGTAATGCAGCTGTCCCCCATTAGTAGGCTACTTGTGACCAGCTAGAAGATTTTGACACGTTAATAAAGTTGTTCATTCATTAATTTATGCAGAAGGTTGAAAAAACAATGGCACCAAAAATAGTTTCTGCTAAACCCAGAAACAGCCCAATAACCCCTGTTAATTTAATCAATCACCCAGGGACCACGGATATCTGTAAGTAATGAGGAGGTTTTCTACGGTGTGACCGGCCACTCAAGCGAAACCTCTTCAGTAGTACTTTTAGATGGAACTATTAACTTTTCATTACTGCTGACAGGATCATACATGTAGTTGACAGACAAACCAAATGACAAACTATGATTGGCTTATTGACTTCAGACTACTCGACGGAATGATTCAGTGAGAGTGTACCTGACCTGAATACCCGAACAATGACTCACGTTTAGCTACCTACACTATGACAGATGGATTAACCGAGGTCAAACGCAAGAGCATGCGCAATGCACTCGTAGGATAGCTGCCCAGCTCCAAATGATGGCTGGTCAGTTAGAGCACTTGGCTAACAAGATTTCTGAAAAACAGTCTAAAGTAGTGTAGGAAAGAAGACAAAATTGCAAATAAAATTGAGTGGAACCTTTCTTTGTCTTTTCAGTAAAATTAGGTGTTAGAGAAGTTTACTCATACTTACATTTCATGTTATACGTTCCTCTTATTCTTCGTATTCATCGCTAGTGAACTCCCTTGAAATACAAAGAAAATTTCCCTGTTCTTGCCCGCAAGAAGACGTAGCCACAGGTGTGTAGCTTTTCCAAATCGAACGAAGCGATCCCCTCGTAATTCTTCGCGCATGCTCAGACGTTTGACCGCGGTGTGACTGATGGATCAACCGTGTGCTTGATCCACCTTAACAGAGAGAATGTGGGATCAGCTGAATTCCTCACCTTCAGACTGAATGACTGACTCTTTGGAATGTTCTTTAACTCAATTCCTGTTCAACCCTGCAGTTCACAAATCTGATGATGCAGGCAGACAGGGAGGGGACGTGAGCCCGCAAACGTGCGGCAAACCTTCAAACACAGGTTTGTTCCAAAGTTGATTGGAGTAGTTTCCCTCTCAATATTAATTGTTCACGGTCGAGTGAACCATCGAACTAAAAGACGGTTTATTTTTGCAGCTGAATTATCTGAGACGTCAATATAAGGGGAGACAAAAAGTCTTCTTACTCTACTCTAAAGTCAGGTTGAAAAGAATGGGGGGGGGGCACAGGCACCTTAGGACCCCCAGGTTACGCCCCCCCCCCCCCCGTTCAGCTTTCATGATGTCGGGTTCTGAAGTTCTTCTCCGTTAGTTTGAAACCCGTATAAAGCTTAAATCTTTTAGCTCCCTAATTGTGCCGTTTTAGTAGATAATTTTGGAATATCTATGCATTAAAAGCAACAACCAAGTTCCCAAAATCCTCTTTCTCCGTCCCTTAAGGCCAGGCGTTGTTAACCGATAAATCGATAATCGATAACAATCGATATTAATGGATATCAATCATCGATGAATATCGATTTTCCCCTCTTGAGTCACTGACCGGAACTTTAACATTTCAGCATCTGTAATATCATCCATCGTATTAGCAGTTGCATTGATCATATCCCTTGGAGTGAATCTTTACCAATGGCGTGCTCGGGGAATTTCCAAAACAGGCGAAAAGTATTCCGCCGAGGAATTCCAAGTGAAAGCTCACCAAATTGAAGGAGGTTTGTGGCTTTTTTGTGAATAATGAGTTGCATTTTTAGTTTGAAC
This sequence comes from Porites divaricata, assembly GCA_038088405.1. Taxonomy (NCBI): domain Eukaryota; kingdom Metazoa; phylum Cnidaria; class Anthozoa; order Scleractinia; family Poritidae; genus Porites; species Porites divaricata. The sequence goes on along the minus strand of JBBMOI010000012.1, from coordinate 19,953,105 downwards.
TGAGTTTACAATTATGGCAGCGTGCTAAGAAAGTAGTGTCCGATAGCCCGATGCTAGTGGATTTTGCTATCGGGCTAGTGAATTCTATTATTAACTTGCCCGACGGGCAAGTGTAGCCTGAATTTCATGCTTCGAGTCGTTTTCCCCTCTCAGCAACTGAGAGGAGAAATTGACTCGAAGCAATCGGATGAAATTCAGGCTAGGGTAAGTGAAGTTTTTTTGAGGAATTCAAATTACAGAAGAACTGTGATATCAATCTGCTCATCAAAACGTTTTGGGGACTAGTTGAAATGATGTTCAGTTGGGCTAGTGAATGTGAATGGAGTACTAAGTAAATTAATAACCAGACCGCAAGTGAAATATCTCAAATAGAAAATGAGAATAATTATATATAAATTTACTCACCTTAAACCTCGTTATAGCCTTGTTCATGCAAAAGCTAAGGACTTCCACATCTACAAAGACGACGCTGCTAGGGAAAACGTCTTTACCAAAAATGAAGACAAAAAAGGGATTACCTTTGTTCTGACTAACTAGCGCCGGAAAAAATTCACAGGGATAAAATTCTATACATTAATAAATAAATTACTAAAAAATAATACTAATTAATTTCTTCTGTTATGTCTGATGCCTGTGGGCTTGGTTTGTAATGACGACACAACTCCCCCATCCCCTAAAAATATAACACAAAAACAAAACACACTTACATTGTTAAGATATCCAATCTTCCTTTTCCTGCTCAATTTTGATTAGATTCCATGCGACCATTTTCAATCTTAGGCGATGAAGAAGTCCCGTCTCCTAAAGTGGAATCATTTTATATGGAGCTGCAGCCCATTCAAATCCAGCAAACGACAAGAGATTCAGAATATGGATCTCTTGTGAAGAACCCGGAAGGAGATGGTGATGATGATGAAACGAGACAAGATTATGCCAATGTGGCCTTCCATCGGCTCCCTAAACAGCGGGAAAACAAAGTATATCAAAATATATAAAGGAACGGAAATGAAATACGTGAAAATTACAAATACCTTGACAGCTTTCAGTGCTGGAAATTACTGCCGGACATCGGACATTGTCCGACTAAAATCCTGTCAATGTCCGACTAATATTGCAATCTGTTCGGACATAATGTCCGAGCACTTTGACTTAGCTCTTGTCTTAGACGGTTTTTTTACACCCTTGAGTTGATTTCGAAAACATTAAAAGGTAAAACGCTGTAATAAAAAAAATATATACTGTGCATTCGTCTGAGAAATGTTAAAAGGCAGTGCAACTGATTACAGCCATTAAAAATGATCTCCCACACTTACTACTTACCCACTCTCATCTCAGCTTCATCCAATCTGTCTGACAGTTGGTCTCTGTTGAGTATATTCACTTCAGCTACAGGCTCTACTCGCCCCAGGTCTACTCTCCACCAAGGATTGTTTTCTGCCTTAGTCTGTGTACACGTGAGGTATTTTGGAACCCTATGTCCATCCACCGCTTTGCTAGCATATAAATTATTGAATGTACTTGACTGCGCGGTGGGCTTTAAAAAGGCAATGTTACTCTGAACTGAAAACCACACAAATAATTACAACTACAGACAAAAGCAGCAGGGTTTCAGGCTGTGCTCTCGCCCCCAGTTCCTGGAGACAATGTAGGGTTCTTGGGGTCCAGGGTTCTCACTCTTGGGCAACTAGAAAATCTCAGCTTTTGCATGGAAATCATATCCTGGGCACCCTGGATTTTACACATCTATACAGAGCATTGGGCTCCTTAGAATTTTTCTTAGAGCACAGTCTTAAGAACCAACTTGTTAATGTTCAAAGTGCATGTACAGTTGTATATGTAGTGTGTCTGCAGTGCAGTATACAAAAATGGTCTTGGCAAGTATTGATCAGTAACTGTTCAATTTCACAGGTTGCATGGTCACAAACAAGCCTGCAAATACACTAGTCATCTCTCCTCATTCCTCGCAACTAAAGACCTTTTACAGGAAAGACATCTAAAAAATGGCCCCCAAAATTCCATATTGATGACATGAATCAACAGCTGGTAGTCATTGGGTTCTAGACATAAAGTCTCCCGTGGTCTATTTGCAGCAGCAAAACTCAAATTTTTCATGTAAAGGAGATTATATTCCATGAACAATGCTCTTTTAGTTGATTCGTGGCATTTACTTTACATCTTTGTGACCTTTGGTCTTTTTTCTGTCATTCGTAAACAATAACTAAAAGAATAGAATGACAACTTTGGCCAATCCCTGTTCGTTGACTACATTATTCCAGACAAATCTACATATGATCATCAATATCAAATCTTTGGGCAAAATTGCAGACCTCTTTCCTGCAAAACGTCTTACAGTGAATTACTAGCAAAGACTGTATTTTCACAAGATTTTTAAAAAAGAAAGAAAAGGATAATGGTTCAAGAGCTGATATCAATTGTTGCAAAAAGAAAAAAAGATCTTTTCAATGATGCGAAGAAAGGTTGAATCTACAACTGGGTAAAAAACTATACCGTCCTTAAAAACTGAACAATTTCTGCAATATATCAAACCTCTGCTTCTAGGTGTTCCAGAGACTTCTACTCGTAAACAAGCTTTACCATGTTTAGACCCAACAACAAGACGCAAGTATCTGGCAACAAATGCACTGAACAAGATCTGTTTTTCTACTGTGTTCTGATCGAAGTTTCCGTTGAATGTCTGGAAAAAATAAAGACAAAAAACAAAAAGGTTTATCATTTAGATGGTAATTCTTAAATAAAGAGAGAGAGTTCAGTATATAAAACTCAGGTTAACGTTTCAAGTTGCAAGATATATGCAAATTATAGGTAAGGATTTGAACAGGTAGCAAAATTCTATTGGTTCAGTCTGCTTTCCTTTTGTTTCCTGTGAAAGTCTCCAGGGGTCATACAGTTAGTAGGACATAGCCACAGAATTCCTGGTCACTGGCCTTACAAACTGTAAGTGACTTTCCTGTGAACCCAGTGGAGTATCAACCTCTCACTCCCCACTTCCCCACATGGCATTACTCCCTTAAATAACAATCTTTGCTCCTTTACACGCTTGTCATTCTTCCACCTCAAAATATAAGTGCGATGAAGGTAACCTTTGAACAGACTAGTATTCCATTCACAGCAGAGAAGCAAGTCATATTGCTAGGTACTTGATGCAGCACAAAATTGGTTTAGCTCTGAAAGTTTGAGTATCCCACCTCCCCCTTCCCATCCAACATGCCCCACATCATCCCCACTGTTCTTTCATCTTACCCTTCCTAAAAACACCTGTAACTGTAGTATTAATGATACCAAAGTTCTATTGAACTATAAAAGGGTACCCAATTTACGACTCAAGGTTAGTGTTGCTTTAACACTTTCCGAAAGCAGACAGTGTCAGGAATACCAAGGAAACCAGATGAAATATTGATATTAATTTACCCTCTAGGTGACTTAGTTACATTTAGTAATTTACAGCAAGTAGATCATTTGCCCATTGCAACATTCTTGCAATTACCTCTAACAACACTTACACAACAAAAGTTGCCTTTAAATAAACTAAAAATATAAACAATTAAGAACAAAAAGAAATAATTGCGATACTTTTCGATAAATTACAGTACATATTGCAGTCTTGCTTCAAAAGTACAGTAACATGCAAGTCGAATGTTGAGTATAACCTTAATAGTTGAATTAATATTGTTAACAAACAAACTTCTTCTCAATCGATCAATGCTTATTGCTATTTGTTTTTTTATCTCAGCTTTGTTTACCACTATAGTTAGACTAGAGGTAATCATTGATTACGGATCCGCGTTACGAAATCGAGTCGAAAGGAGTCCAGTTTCCCGGCCGAGATGCCCCTGTTAAAATTAACAGGGGCGGATAATTTGCAGTAGCCCGTGATAGCTCGAAAATTTTCCGCCTTTCTGCCACAGGAACACCAGCCGGATTAGAATACTTTCTAACGAACGCGATAAACACTTATTAATAACTAGAAGTAATCACTGATTACGGATCCGCGTTCGTCAATCAAGTGGAACTGGCAAAACATACCGCCTCTGTACACGGACAAACTTACATAAAACAATAAATAGTAGAAAACAACAACAACGTTAACAGAAACAAAAACATATGTTTTGTAAAACCTTCCTAGGAGAATGTTGGTGTCAGCTAGGTGTGCAGAATCAACTCTAACTTAAATTCCTGGAATTTTAATTTATATAAGCAAATTATGCAAAAACTACCCACTAAACGGAGCGATAGAGTTCTGCTGAGGGAATAGAATTTCACGCAGTAAAAGGCTCCTTTTACCTATTTTTTTTTTCCCATTTCGCTTTTGATCTTCTTGAATTCTTCGTCTCGTACTATTTTCTCATTAGCATTCTCGTCTAGGTACCTCAGGGTTGTAAGCAATGAAAACCTTTCTTTCTTGTCCTAGCTTCTTCTATAGATGTTCATTTTTTATAGGGAACGAGCTCCTTTCGTCGTTGTTGTGTTCTCTTTTCTTGAAAGGGATTATCCTTTAATCAAGCAGCGCCGTTTATCTCTGTATTATAAGGACGCTAAATAATTTTTTCTTTTTCCGGAGCATTATAGAACACAAAGTTGTTTCACCGAGACCTGTTGCATCATTCCTCAAATTCGTTTTCCAGTTCCTCAAGCTTCTCTTTCCCCGCTTTCTTCTTCAAGTCTTGTTTTACACCTGCCACATCACTGTTGACAGAGTTGAGGCCTTCTTCCAACTTGGCGACGACATTACCTCTGATGTCCTTTATATCGTATTCAATTTTACTTAGCCGCTCATTAATTTTGTCAAGCACCCTTCATCTTTTCTAGCTTCAGCCGGCTGAATGTCCTGAATCAACAACAGCGTCCTCGGCTAGCACGCTGGACTGGTTGTCTTCTTCCGAGCTCGAAACGTTTTTCACTCGGCCGGTTTTCGTGGAATTCTGCAGATTTTGGGGGTAAAATAGGTTATAGAATGCGATGTACTTGCTTGTCAACTTGAATTGAAGCCAAATTTATCTTCTGAACCGTTTATGCTGGAGCGCTAAAAACACACGTCTATTCCATCACCTCTCTCGTCCCAAATCTTCTTGGAAAAGCAGAAAGCTGTGTACTGATCAGTGTAATTTTGCTTCAAGTCCTTTAATCGGGCTATTTTACTAGTAAATGTTGCCCAACAAATGATCCTCATGCACATTCAAAGATGATGAAGAACCAGTCTAGTGGCAAGTTAAATGGGATAAAACATGTTCGTTTCTGGACAAACACCCAAGCGTTGTATTAGGATCACTTTATACCTGTGTAAAAATATACTTTAATTTTTTTATCTGTTTACTGGTTGATTCACAAGAATGATCTTACACTGCGCTGTCTACTACAGGCCTACATGTACCTCAGAAATGAAGCTCAAATTAAAACGATCTCGCGGGGCATTTCCCCTATGCATGATTGTCAACTAATACCACAAGTAGAACTGCAACTCAACAGCTGTGGTGTAAATTTAAAAAAAAGCTATCATTTTAGGATGATTAATTACTACTGGTTAAAACGGGCAAGCGAGAAAGATCCAGTTAACATAATTCCACTATCAATATCAGAACAGTGCTTGCAGCCAGACCATTCTTTTCCTAAGCAACAAAAGCATTTTTCCTTTTTGAAGTGATGAGCCATGCCATTTATGTATATGCACCCTTTAACTTCAACTACCTTAACGTGTCCATTTTCTTTATAGTCTGTCCAAGTTGTCCCATCTGTAGATGACTTTAGGGTGTAAGACTCCACCCACTGACTCCCCTGGGAATTCCCCTGAGTGGATACAGCACAGATGATATAAAGAATCTGTAAGTCAATCTGTAGATATGGACTGGTGTCACTTGTGGATGCACACCATGATGATCCCGCTACGAAGTTCAGTCGGCCGTTCTTTGCTGGTGTGCTGGCATTCAGTTCAGAAGAAGCATTTAACTGATTGTGGAGAATGTACCAGCTCACTCCTACATCAGCTTGTTCACATGATGCTAACCAAAAAAGGATAAAACATTGAAATGACTGGTTGCCTAGAATCCATCCATCAGCTAGACCAATAGTATCTTGTTCACACGAATGTTAAAACATACGTATACATCACACCCGGGTATAAGAACCTAGTTTTTTAAAGTCTGGCAAACTGGGTTCTTGTATTTTGGGGTACTTATACAGTATATATTCACAATTGTACATTACAAAACTTGCATTTTTTGGTATTAGAGTCATTACAGTTAGTAGAATACTACGCGCTCTGATTATGCACTAATTCCATTACCTTCTTTTGTTTACTTGTAGCTATTTTTGCACTTCTAGTTAATATTCTCTGTTTCACAGGGCAGGGGCAAGTAAAATCAGTGTAAAATGCCAAATTTCTGCCAGAGGCTCTTAATCCAATAGGTTCCTATACCCAGATGTTCACTGTATTACGTAGACGTAGTAATTCAAGTTTTCTCATGTAAATAATAGTCTCTATGTTTTCCTTTTCATGAACTTCTATTAAATTTATAATTGGAAACAAATTTGATTCTATTCTCCGCTGTGTGGGTGTACCTGGCTTCCCGTTGAAAAATATAATTCTTAACCGTTTAATTAAGTTTTTCTTTGCCCGACTGTTCCACGCTTATCTTTATCCTTTGATAGGGAAATAGAATCCATTAATTAAGATTCAAAAGCTTGTGTTAACCGTCTACTATTTCCGTGTCTGCGGGTTTTGAACTGTATTCTCGTTGGGTGCCCCTGTGTTTTTGCTTTCCAGGCCACATTTCTTAGTGGTCCCTTTAGGGGCTTTCCTTCCAAGATATGCCTTTCTTTATTTTTTAGGTACAGAGAAAGTTACATCATTGCCTGCGGTCTCATTTCCGCAATGCGTGGAAAATGAAAGTTATTATTCCGTGTCATGCGTTGAACTGAAGAGCAATACTAGACGAAATTGATCGCGGTTCGGAAAGAAGTCGGTGGAAATTGGACCACGGGGAAAATGAAAGGTTTATGGTTTATAAATGATCTTCGTCGCAAATTGGATGAAAATAAATACTTCGCTGTGTGACGTGCATGGTCTCTAACTATGCTTCAGTACGTAAACATGCAAAGCATCGATACATTTTGGCTGTAAACTTACCTGATACCATTGGTTGTCCCAAAAGACAAATTGCCACGAAGAAGTGTAAGATGATTTGTTTGTCATCCATGTTTTATCTTAACCAAAAAAAAGCACTGCAAAGAACAATTTGAGCACTGCCTTTTAAAGATTTGGCCCCCGATTAATGTTTCGATTCAAGTCAATTTTTGACCAGTTCTCGTATGGCGTAACACACCTTAGCAAGCAATAATGCAATAAGCCCTTAATATGTAAATGTTCATTCTTTGTGAAATAATGAAATAATCTTTATTTTGTTTTCTGCCATATACGACAAAGGGAAAGGTAAATGAAACATGAAGTTATCATTCAATAAATCAAAGAGGGTGGAGACACATTTTAAAATTAACGACAGAACCTATCATGCGTATAATTGTTTTTAGGAGTCCTTTGAAGCGTTTGGTTTGACGGTTGGTATCATCGGTAACGAGCGCTGCGGCAGATGCCAGAGCCCGGGGGGCACTTGGGTATTTTTTGGGTGGGTATGTGCCGCCCGGGATTCCAAATTAGCACCCCGTTCTAAAACAAATTTCCCCTAAAATTGATACCCCGTTTTAGAAATGGGCCAATTTTTTTCTAATTCAATTTTTTAAGCAAGGACCAGCTTACAAAAAAGAAGGAGAGGATCCTAATAAGGGATCTAATCAGCAGTAAGTGAAAATATAGGACAAAAAAAGCAAGGCTGATTTTACAGTCGGGAATATATAATCGTTTAACCAATATTTAGGAAGGCACGGCCTTCCTTCTTCAGGGTCTATTATTCCCTGTTCTAGAATTCGCCCTAAAACTGATACCCCGTTCTTGAAATAGGAAATACGCCCACCCTGCACGCTAAAACACAGGGTGCAACAAGAGTACAACAGTTTGCTTGTTAACGCATTGAACCGTATTTTTAAAAGCAATCTGTCCTTGAATAATTTCAAATGGCTGCTTACAAAACTGGAGCTTTCGTACGTTCGAAATATTATACTCTGTTCTAGAGAACGCCTCTGAAATAGATACCCCGTTCTAAATCAGGAGCTTCAAAATCACGACCCCGTTGGACGGCACATACCCATATACGTAATGTATGGAGTACCCCCCCCCCCCCCCGGGTGTCAGAGGACGACGTAAACTTGTTCATCGCTCCAAAAGTTTTTCACGCATCATTCATTAGTTCTTTGACGGCGCCCTCCAAGTTTCCAAAATTGACTGCTATCTTGATCTTTTAGACTGTTTAACCAGGACGTACGGTATTTTTCCTTTCTCTTTGAATGCTGGGGTTTTGAATTTTTTTTTTTTCAAAAAGCGCGGAAATTCAAAACGCGTGAAGTGTGACGTGTTTTGCGAAATCTCGGATGGGAACAAATGACGTCACGAAATTGCTCTCACTTTAGTCTGCTCTGCAATGGCGGAAGACGTGTCGTTCACAGTGATTCTTTGTTCCGGGTGTTTTTTGGCCTTTTGCTCGTTCATTTCTCTACAGGTTAGTTTCAGTTCTACTAAGTTCTATGAAATGGCAAAGTATAGGTACACTCCTTTGCAATTTATTAGTAAGCAATTTATTCTACGCTTTCTTTTCCGGGTAATTGACGTAGTTGTGTTCGGCTGATTAAGCATTATGGAGTCCTTTACTATTTGTATGTCTTGTCTTGTCTTGGAATTCCTTTCGTTTATCTTATAGTGCATTTAACACGATGCATCAATGGAAAAGGTGACAAATGATTTGTCTTTTATGTTCTTCCTTTGCTCTCCTCCGCACGCGCGCTACTTCGGCTTAGACAAAAAGTTGCAAGAAAACAGATATGTAAACTGAAACTACGCTCACAGTGCAAATCAGCTTAATCAATATAAAAAATGTTTAAAATCTTCAAAGCTGTCAGCGTGGATGGCATTAACTTTGGATATTGAGTTGGCTGACTTGATAAATAAATGATATTGGTGAATAAATAATTCTTAATGTCTCCCGTTGCGGACCATATTATTAAGAGTGTGTCCATGAGAAAACCAGGCAGAACCAGGCAGGGGGTGATAATGCTCAAATCACCGATTTCGCTCAAACTCGGCACAAATGTTAGGTACCTGGAGTTAACTTATGTGACAGAATTTCAGGTCAAAATATTAAATTCCCTGGGAGATCCGGGCATCCCCTGTAAAAACCGCCACTTTGCCCGTTTTATGCATAATTAATTAGCTAACTTTACGATGCCAGTGCAACAAACAGAAAAGCCACCTGGAACTTAAATGCACTGGGAGATGATCTGAGTTCATAAGACTTTAAGCACAATAAACTTTTTAAAGTCGCCGATTCGATTTTCCCCCTCTTAGTCCCCTTAAGTTGGGTCATCATTTCCAAGTTTTGAGTAAGTCGTAAAATTAGGGTATTTTATTCTCCAATATCTCTGATGAGCAACAGCTTATCTTTATAACTTTTGCATGAGTAGTTAAAGCCATCACTTAAGTTCAGAAAAAGATCATAAAAAGTTTGGGCAATTCACTTTCTTCCATGTGTTGACATAAACTGTTCATGTGACTGAACGACTTTTGCATATTTCATCAAAATTCAGGCCCTAACAATATTCGTGCGTTTGCCTCTGACTGAGGAGAAATCGAACAAAAAAACTCATCAGACAATGATTTAACATTAATAAGGGTAAAATTGTTGAAATTATTGTGCAAGAAACTCTAACGATGATTTTTGATAGCTATATACGCGATCTTTTCAAGGAAAAACAACATACAAAGATTTAATTCACAGTTTTACTTACTTTAACAATTTCGCCCTAAAAGCAATATAAACGGTCAATAAAATCCATATACGTATCTCTTGGATGTCTCAACCGCTAGTTTGTGCCCGCTTGGATTTGTTCCCCATGCCACCTTCGATGCCCAGTTCAGCGTTGTTCAGCGTCGTGACTCGCTGTACGACTAAAATTCCTTAGCCATCAGTTTACGCGCAAAAATCCAAATCAAGTTGTTTCAGGAGAAAACAATACGAAAAGTAGAAAGCCGATTTGTAATCCATGGAAAGAATTATTTCTGCTACTGTTGTAGCTCAATTCACATGTTACAAACAACAACGAACCGTCCGCCATCTTTGACATTAACTGGAGCCCGCATTTTTAAGCAGCGGTTGGCCACCATACGGAAACGTCGTATCGGGAGTCACGAGCCAGGAGCCAGTAGCCAGAGTCCAGTGAACAAAATATGAAAAATATGACTTTCCGACATTCTCTGAGATAATTTTATTGTTATTGTATGCTAATAAAAATTTTAGAATTCCAAATCTATTGGCAACTCTATTCAGACCGTGATTATAAATGATCCCATTTCTTTTCAAACTCGGAGATAGAAGTCGCTTTTCTTTCGTGTTTTGGAAAGAAATTTTTTTTGTCTATTTTAGTTGCACGTCAAATAGCAGCGAAGTGAAGCCGGATCTTGTTGCAGACCAGCTCAAAGGGACAAATAAAGCGTGAGACACGTCCAGACTAGCTTGCGACAAGAATTCCATTTTGTTTTCATACTGGAGCCCCCCTCCCCGGGGGAGTGGCCAAATTGCGTACAAATGCCCTAAACAGCTGGCACCAGATTTGACTGTCATAAACACTGAATTTTTTACCTAGCACGGTCTTTTGGGGGTCTTATAAAGCCTAACTGTGGCAGTAATGCTCCCAAGTAGAATTCAAAATACGCCACACTTTCACATTGAGTTAGATCTTTTTCTCAAACAACCGCTTCCATATGTTTAACACCCTTCCCACATTCCCTCAACAGCTACTTCAACTGTGATACTTAGATTTCAAATTTCTCACCCTACCCAGGTAAGGTCAATTTTCTCATCCTAGACATCCTCGGAAGGGCCTTTTTGCGTACTCTTGGGGCACCAAAACCAGTTTAGTGCCCAGGTTAGTGTGCTGTGCTGAGGCAGGGAGATGTTGAATTATGGACAGACGCAACAATTAAGTTACAGACATTTGATGTTCCGGTCCGTGCGTGGTCGGAAGACACCCAGTAAATAATGCTCGTGGGGTTGCTCAAGGAAAATTAGGGTTTTACGAGATTCGAACTGCAGGAGGTCTCTAACGAGGAAAAGTGCGGAAACATCTACTTTTTGGAGTGAATGTACTGATGCAATTTTTAAGTTACAATATACTATAGACAAATCTATTTTGTTTCTAAAGTCCCTCTGATACTCCGAGGAGCGCAGGACATACAGGGAACGCAGGGATCAGACCATTGCATTATTGAAATTAGGTAAAGGCATACAATTCAGCTTGTATTTTCAAGTGTAACCGGACGTGTATGGGAAAAAACGGTAACTCTGAAACGGATATATAAGAATGATTCATAACTTACAGTGACAAACAGCGATATGACTGTGGACATAATATAAAAAAAAAAGCACAACACTCAGAGGCGGATAAGATTTTCTTCCGGGTGTCTGCTTACGAGAGCTTTAAATCAAAGCTAATTCACCAGTAAACCCTTTGAGTGTTCGCGGCCGCCTACGGGAATGTAAAAATTCAGAGTCTGTGTGGGAGTTGAAACGGGGTTTTGTGATGGCGGTCGCAAGTAGAGCTATTCGCTTTATACGAGTGTCCGTTAAGAGAACTTCTATACTGTATGAATCCGCAAATGACAGCTTAAATGAGAAGTGTATATTGTGTATTAGTTTGTGTTCAAAAACCTGTTCTTAATTTACACCTTCCTTGAATAGCTAAAAAAAAAAAATAGCCTACTCTTTTTGCAAGTATTAGTGCCCCCTTTTGGGTCTTTTGTATACCTCAGAAGTTTTTCCTCAACACTTTTAAACGGTTATTATTATGTTTTTGCAGTCCATAGATACAGATACCATCCTGTATAGTTGTAAGACTACGAGGATTAAAATATAAGTAAGTAAGTAAGTATACCCAATGGCAAGTTGTTAATTGTCGAAAATTTGCATGGCACGGTCTGACGATAAAAAAGGGGTATTATGGATGATTATTATCACGGTAATTAATGTCAACATCGAATAAACTCAACATTTCAAGTAACACGACTTTCACAACCTATTTTCAACACGCCAGTTATAACAGGATATTGGCGCGTACAAACAATAGATAGTGTATTCCGCATTCCGTAGTCCGGTAGTTCGGTAGTCCAGCGTAACAGATTCCATCATTTAGACAGAGTCTTAAGTCAAAGATGGAGGGTGTTCGAGCAGGTGGTTGTTTTCCATAGATATAGACGGATTGTCAGTGATCCTTCTTGTCCTTTGAGAATCATTTTGTTCCCTCTGACTACAACTTATGTTAAAGACTTCGAATGTTCGGTGAAAAACCGACACTTTTAATTTTGCAATGTTTCAAGATGTTTCATTACCTGGTCACAAAGTAACGCAGAGTAACGCCACAGATGACCAGACGAAACTGGAGCAGCCAACCTGGACTAAAGCATCTGAGAGACGTGTATGTAACATTTATTCACTATCTTTTATCGTTTTTGGGTCTTGTAGCACCTACAAGTTGGACCGATCGAAGTTTCGAACTAAATCTTTTGCTCCTTGTGTTTACTCAAGCGTTCCATAAAATATCCATCAAAACGTCCATAAATAACACAGAAAACATGCCTCAGGTGACACTTTCTAACAATTCCGCTATTAGTATCGATAATGAGGCATCTGATTTGTGACTTCTCGCCAACTTTGTGCTATTTTTGTTTAAAAAAAACCGAATGTTACGTTTCTTCCAATTTTGGTAAAATGACAAATAAGCGTCAAGTCAAATGTACATAATACGTCATTTTTGATAAAGTATGAGATTGCCCAAATATTTTAGGATTAATTTGATAACCTTAAAGATGTCTTTCAAAGAATATGTGGGAATTAAGTACATAGGTTGTTGCTCATGGGAGATTTTAGCGACTAAAATACCTTAAATTTAGGGTTTGGTCAAAACAGTGAGATGACGACCTTACTTTAGGCTAAATAATAGGAAGAGATCGAATTAGAGAGTAAAAATAAATTACTGAGGATTAATTCTGATAAACATAGAAGATGATAAAGTTGATTAGATTTGAAGTTGTCTTTTCTACTTGTTGAACAGCCAAACCAAAGTTAGCTAATTAATTATGCAAAAATGAGTAGACTTTGTGATTTTTAGGGGGGGGGTCCCTGTAAATCCCAGGGAATTCAATATTGCGACCTTATTTTTTGTCGAGGTTAATATCTCACCAAACCCATCAATTGTGCCAAGTTTGAGCGAAATCCGTGATTTGAGCATTATCACCCCCTGCCTGGTTCTCTCATGGACACACTCTTAATAGATAAATTAGTCTTTTGTAGTTAAATTCTTCGTTTGTTTTACCCATTGTCTGACCTGCAAGCAAGCTTTCTGGGGCGCTCTGGCGGCAGGGCGGCAAAAGGAAGCAGAGAATGAATTCCACCACCAATTCTCTTGTGGCTCGATCGCCATCAGAGCGAGAATGTATTTAAACAAACACTGATAAACTCGTGCCATGGGTAATGATATCATAATAAATGTCATCTTTCACATCAACTTTTTCAGTGAAGGCGTGTGTAACCGAGTGGTTAACTCCTTAAACTTGGATCTGGATCTAGAGGTCCGGGGTTCAAGCCTCGTCCGTCGCGTTTTTTCCTTAGACAAGGAACTTTACCCCACTTTGTCTCTCTCCACCCAGGTGTAGAAATGGGTACTGGCAACATACTACTGGGGGGTAACCCTGCAATGTACTAGCATCTCATCTGGGGGGGGGGGGAGGCAATACTCCTAAGCATGCTTCATGCTGCGGAAACTGGTATAAGCTGGCTGTTCGGGCCTTTTTTGTCTGCGCCTTTACTTACTTCACCTTTTCAATGCAGATATTTAAATTCCAGAGACATAGTTGTAAGCTCTCCTTCCTTTTCCCGCCTCACTGCCAGAACGCCCTGGAGAGTTTGCTCACAGGCTACCCATTGTCTCAGGTACTGTCCTCACAAAAGAATCCAAGCAACCAAACAATCAAGTAGTCTGCTGGGAAATTTTTGTTGTTGTTGTACATTTACAATCTGTGCCTGTAATTAGTCACCTGTTAAGTAGTAAATACAGCATACTTGGTCTACCTCCAGTACATCGCCATATTTGCCTCTAAAACCAAAGAATCCCTGAGTTTTATTCAGATGCAAATAAGTGTCTGTTTTAGCTTACTTAATGGAAGGAAATATGAATATTTACATTCTTTATCACTGCTTTAAATTGCTGAACTGTGTGCCAAAGAAGAGGCTAATAATTCCGAGTTGCATGAAACCTCTGTTTTGAAGACGTGAGGTGTAGTGCAAATTAAGCCATTGATATAAAAATGATTTTGTATTCATAAGAAAATGAAACTTAGTATCACAAGAAAGGTTTTGCACTTTTAATACCCTTGTTTTGGGAGGGGAGGGTTTTTGGAACTCAGAAATACCCTAACGGGAAGGCTCCTCCCTTTGGAACAGTTCAAACAATTCTCACTATTTTGTAACAAATCGTGACTCTTTTTTAAAAGCAAAGTTCTTGAATTATTGGACTTCTTGTTTGTAGATGGAGGTTTTGTAGGTGGAAGGGAAATAATGGCATAAGAATAACACAATTTTTTAGAATAATGGGATGATGCTCTTTTCAGGAAATAATCTGATGACAAATTGCTTTTTCTAGAATAAGTAGATCTTTAAAATGGAATAATGGTTTGTTTAGTCCCTTCCCCCAGAGGGGTTGATTTCAGTGGTTTTTTATTGCTCAAGTTCATAGCAATGAATGCGATGAATTATCAAACCTTATAGTCATCATTCTTATCTGCTTCTGACTGACGATGACTATGACAACAATGATGAAGATGGGTTGAGGGGTACAGATAATAGGAAAACTGGTGAGAAATACTAGCAAATGCAGCAATGTTTTTATTTATCTACATTTCATCCTTTTTATTTAGCATCATGTGAACAAGTTGGTGTAGGGGTGAGCTGGTTAAATGCTTCTTCTGAACTGAATGCCAGCACACCAGCAAAGAACAGCCGACTGAACTTCGTTGGGGGATCATCATGGTGTGCATCCACAAGTGACACCAGTCCATATCTACAGATTGACTTACAGATACCTTATATCATCTGTGCTGTATCCACTCAGGGGAATTCCCAGGGGAGTCAATGGGTGGAGTCTTACACCCTACAGTCATCTAAAGATGGGACAACTTGGACAGACTATAAAGAAAATGGACACGTTAAGGTAGTTGAAGTTTAAGGGTATATATATTAATGGCCTGGTCCATCACTTTAAAAAGCAAAATTGCGTTTTTTGTGAGCTTTTTTGCAAAAAAGACTATCTCTTCCTACCACCCTACTTAGGATAAGAATGGTCTGGCTGCAAGTACAGTTCTGATTGATAGTGGAATTATGTTGACTGGACCTTTGTTTCTTTCCAGTTTTAACCAATGGTAATCATCCTAAGAAAAAGTTTTTTTTAAATTTTTTCCACCACAACTGTTGAGATGCAGTTCTAGTGGTGTAGATTGACACCTACGTCTACATAATTTATTTTCAAAATCCTATAAGGACATCTAGCAAATTCCAGTGCAATTAGTGCAAGAATAAAAATGAATAAATAAATATGTGCAAATAAGGTAATTTAAGTAATTGTGGTATAGTAATGACTATGAAAAAAATAACAATCAGTTAATAATTAAGTTGATATAAAACTTAAGCAGAGATATAATTATTTACAGCAGCTTTAAAATTACTTATTGAGGTCATGTTTATGATATTTGGTGGTAAACTGTTCCAGTCATTAATTGTTCTGGGCCAGAAGCTAAGGTGTATATACTGCTATGATATTTGTATGTTTCCAGTCAGCTGGGACAGACCCAGTGTCGATTGATGCTATTATTATTATTATTCTTTATTTGATTTACCACAAAATATAAATAACGATAAAACAAGACAGTTACACAAAAGCAAATGAAAGTGGTGAGGAAGCCCAAAAAGAAACCATGAGGCTTATAGACATTGGGCTCCCTTAGAGTAAAATTAAATTAACAGTAACAGTATAAGGCCAGGATCGAAAGCAAAATACAATGAAGGTAAGTATAAATTAACTAATTACATAGACTGAGTTGACAAAATATAAAGTATGGTACATGTAACAATAAGTATAAAAATAATATCAGACATGTGAAGAAAGGTAACTATTTACTACAAGATTTATAACTAATAATTCATATAAAATTTTTTCTTCAATTTCGTTTTAAATAAGTGGAGAGAAATAGATTCTTTAAATAAATAGGTTGATTGTTGGAAAGTGAAGCATAAGTAGGGTGCGATAGCTGATGCAGCGCCTTTAAGGACACGCATTGGAATCAAGTCTGGTCCTGTTGCTTTGGATGGATTGATTCTCTGAAGTAGTGTAATAACACCATCAATATCTATTGTAACATTTGGCATGTGTGGGATATCTGACTGTAACCCAAAGTTGGTAATACGGGGTTTTCATCTGTAAAGACACTGTTGTACTGATTATTAAGAATGTCTGCCTTCTGTTTTGAGTCAGTGACTTCCTTTCTGTTGGATTTAAGGATGGGAATTCCAGAAGAGTCTTTACTTTTGGCTTTAATGTACTGCCAGAAGTGTTTAGTTATGCTGGGTTTGGTGTTCTCACTAACAACGTCATCGCCAATGTCTAGAAGATTGTTGATGTAGTTTTGGTGATTGAATATCATTTATCGGGAAGATGCCCTCTGCAACTTGAGAGCAAGAGTTTCAATTCATTTTAATATGAAGAAAATGTTAAGAGCTTCATTACTGGGGTACTTGTACCTGCAGTTACAGCACAGCACAGTACACTTAACTCCCAAAGCTTAACCCATTTTCTGCTACATGAAGCACCTAGAAGTATAGATTGCTTCTCCCCTGTGAGTGGAATGCTACTTGCTCATAAGTCTGTTCAAAGGTTACCTTCAGAAATTAATGTGTTACACTTACATCAGACAAGCATGTACACCTGTAAAGGAGCAAACTTTGTTATCGAAGGGAGTAATGCCATGTGGTAAAGCTAATTGAATCCAGAAGGGAGAAGTGGGGAGTGACGGGGTGATGCCCCAGTGGGTTCACAGGAAAGTCACTTAAGGCCAGAGACCAGGAATTTTCTAGCTATGTGCTACTTCCAGTATGACCCCTGGCTACTTTCATAGGAAACAAAAGAAAAGTAGACTGGACCAATAGAATTTCCTAGCTGTTCAAATCCTTACCTATAATTAAATTTGCATATATCTTGCAACTTGAAATCTTAGTGACAGCCCTGGGTTTAATAAACTGAACTCTATCTTTATTAAATTTAAGAATTACCTCCTAGATGATAAGCCTTTTGCATTGTGATTTTTATTATTTTTTCCAGACATTCAACGGAAACTTTGATCAGAACACAGTAGAAAAACAGATCTTGTTCAGTGCATTTCTTGCCAGATACTTGCGTTTTGTTGTTGGGTCTACACATGGTGGAGCTTGTTTACGGGTACAAGTCTTTGGCAATAGAAGCAGAGGTTTGATATATAGTTTTTTACCCAGTTGTGGAACCTTCCTTCACATCATTGATATGATTTTTTTTTTCTTTTTGCGACAACATCATGATCAGCTCTTGAACCATTATCTTGTTCTTTCTTTTTAAAGATCTTTTTAAAAAAGTCTTTGCAAGTAATTCACTGTATGCCATTTCTTCTTGCTCCTCTCCATTAAAGACACTTCGCAGAAAAGATTTCTGCAATTTCACCCCTAAGATTCCATATTGATCATCATTATGTAGATTTGTCTCTGGAGCCTAGTCAAAGAGCAGGGATTTGTCAAAGTATTCATTCTATTCTTTTAGCTATTATTTACGAATGGCAGAAAAGTGACAAAAGGTCACAAAGATGTACAGTAAATGCCATGAGTTATAACTAAAAAAGGTCATCATTCATGGATCATAATCTTTTTTACAAGAAGAATTTGAGTTTTGCTGCTGTTCCTTCGCAGAAGAACTCAAAACTTTACGATAATAGACCAAGAGAGACTTTAACTCAAACAATTTTACGTATATCTAGAACCCCATGACTACCAGATGAATTTTGTAAACATTGATTCACGTGATCATTATGGAATTATTAGGGCCATTGTGCAGATGTCTTTCCTGTGAAAAGGTCTCTTAGTGGTGAGGAATGAAGAGAGATGGCTAATGTATTTGCAGGCTAATTTGTGACCAACCTGTCAAAATTAAAAAGTTGAGATTTTGAACAGTTACCGATCAAATACTTACCATGACAATTTTTCATACTACTCTGCAGACACTGTACTTTGAACATTAACAAGTTGATTCAGAAAGGCCTTCAATACATGATTTTCCTCTTTTTAAGGCTGTGCTCTAAGAAAAATTCAAAGGAGCCCAATGCTCTGTAGCTGTGAAATCCAGGGTGCCCATCATATTGATTTCCATACAAAAGTCGAGATTTTCTAGTCGCCCAAGAACAGAAGTATGAACCCAGGAGTGGTAATATGTTTCTGAGGTTCTGCGAGGTTGAAGTTTATTCCTATCCGTTAAATCAGAAAGTAAGAGCGCTTTTTTTCCTCCTGTTTATTTTGTAGTTTTTCCACAGTCCTTTTATTGGTAATTTTCACTGAAATTATGCCAAAAGAGAGTTTCTTCACTATAGCAACGAAATCAAGATAATTATAAAGGATAAAGTCGACGTTCTTTCGAAGGAAATAGCGCAGCTGAAGGAGGAAATTCATGTCGATTGGGCCATTACCTCTGGTGCTGAAGCAACCTCTACCTCTGAAATAGCAATTGTAATGCTTTGAATGATGAGACCGTGTCTCGAAGTGTACAATACCTGATCGAGAGCGTAGTTCAGTATGGAAGCCATTACACTTTTATCCCTTTTATACTTTTGTTATGTTGTTTTTGTTGTTTTATTAGATATAACAGGAAGGAACCCCAGGTAAAGTAATAACATTGTTCTGTGATCATGAGTCTGTACCTTCTACGTTAAGAATAATAACACGATAATAATTCTTAGGTTGTGTACTTGTTTTTACATATTTTTTTAGGTTGTGCATGTGATCCAGTAGGAGTGTCGAATAGTAGCGTTATTTCTGATCAGAGGCTTTCAGCATCGTCATATTTTCCCGGCTACAGTCCATCTCATGGCCGATTAGAAGGACCCAATGCCTGGATTCCTGCCACCAACCATGACAGAAGTGATTTCCTGCAGATCGATCTCGGATCTCTTTACTTTGTTTGTGGAGTAGCAACACAAGGAAGGGCAGCTCAGGTTCAATGGACAAAAACGTACAAGATAGAGACGTCCCTGGATAATGTCGTGTGGACATTCTACTCTGAGGGTGGCTCCGAAAAGGTACATCCCTTTCTGCTCTAGGTGAAGTAATAGCGAAATTATAATCGTGGAGACACTAAGTAATAAAGGATTGCATTTACCTCTTAGCCACGTCAAACCAGAAATTCCCATGAAATTGCTTTACTCCTCTTTCTCTCCCTTCCATTCGCTCTCCTCTCTCTTCTCTCATCTTCTCCGTTTCTAGTTGCCTCCTCCTTTTCTTCCTGCCTTCTGCCTTGCTTTTCCCCCCCTCGCTACTACAACCTTCTTTTCTTGGTCTCTTGCTGTTTACATAGGAAACGTTAGTGAAATAAGTAGTAAAATGTAAAAAGAAACTGACATAGACGTGGTTTTCCTCTTAATATCCTTTGCCTTTTGTTCCGCCGGCGCGAGTCATCGTCCATGTAGTTGCAATCCTCATAAATATCGTTTGGTTAATATATGTTTTTTTTTTTTCTCCTGTTAACCGTGAGCGGGTAGGGTTAAACGTACGCTACGTTAAAAAGGCACCAGAGGAATTTTCAACCGGTTGGAAAAATTTGACCGGACACGAAACCGTTTTTTTTTTCGCTCTTTTGACACGGAACTTGCGAACCAGTTTGAGAATTTTCATTATTTTCAGTTGTTTTTCCATCTACCCATGTGCAGAACACTACTTCAGCTGAGTAACCACGCATCCATGCAACCACGCCCTTGCTACACAAAAATTTAGATTTTTATGGTGTTCACATCTTGCCGGTCAAATCTTCGACCCTACCGATCCAAAATTTGACCTCGATTTTGCTCATTTCAAATGTTTGAACGGCTAGGCGTTCAAATTTTCCTACGGTTAGCGTATTTCCGTGCGAATCAAACACCTGAACGCACGAATTTGTCTTTCATCAACACTTTATAGAAATTTTTGTTAATTTGCTTTTAGATATTTACTGGAAATGTTGACAAGAACAGCATTGTAAGAAATGAACTATCTGAGCCAGTTGCTGCCAAGTTTATTCGTTTTTATCCAGTTACATTTCGCAACAGCCCAGCACTAAGGGTGGAGGTGTATGGATCTAAGCAAGGTTGGTCTCAGTTATGTGATAAATCCTTCTTACCAAGGGAATTCAGTTGTTAACAACAGTTTCAACGGTGTAAAGTCCAAAAACATTGAGTTTACTAAGATGCATTGTATTTTTTGTCATTTTACGTTATTCTTAATATTGTCCATGATAATCTGAAAACCCTGAGAAATATTAGAAGTGGCGTCTTTTGTGTATACTGTATTGTATCTTAGGCTGTATTCAGTGAATATCATTTGATTAAGTGTGAGGAAATTCGCGCCCCTTTTGCCGCTAGTTTCTTGGTGAGTTGCGGACGTGTGCCAGCAATCACCAAATGACATAATAGAGAAAAGACACTGACAATACCCAAGCCACAACAAGATAGCTAACCTACCAAGAAAAACTGTTTTTCCGCCGCTGATCAGGAGTGACGTCCTTCTCGCTCAGTGTTTCCGCGCTTTTTTGGTTTCGACTCAACATGATTTTACTTTAAGTTCAGCTGATTGGTTCATTAGCTGGATTTGTCGGCGTCGGGATTGGTGGGAGTATTAGCTTTGGTTTGAATTCATATGACACTCATTCCACAACAGCGGATAGGGTAAACTGAACAACTTTGCGTCGCTGTATATGAAAAACCAGCGGTCGATATGAAGCGAGTATTTATTGAGCTTGTAGAGTGAAGTGTATGAATGGATGATTAAGAGCGGCAAATATCGCCTGGGAGGTGTGCAAAATGAAAAAATCGCAAATCCCCAAACTTTGTCAGAATATAGGTCTAGGTAAACTGTTTCTAGAAAAATAACTTTTAGTTCGATTGGATTTTATTTTACGCGTACGGCGACCGAGTCGGTTCGTAGGCTCTCAGATCAGTTTTCACGGGTTCAAGACCATATATTACTTAAAAATCGTTTAAAAATTAAAGAAGTAAAAAACTCTGCCTCTGAAAATCTTAATAGAGAGAGTACAACTTAACCAATACCTTCGATGTGAAATTTTCCTATTCGACAGCAAATCTAATATTTTTCGGATTTTTAATAATTTTACTTATTTTACCGATTTTTGACAGACATAAAATTGGCAAATTTCAGACACAAAAATCACTACTTGGTATACGGCTTTGAGCCACAACGTACCTACCGATAGAAAGAGCAAGGTGTCTTCCTCAAATAAATGCAATAAAATTCCTGGGCAATCCTACAGGGAAAATTTTTGAACGCCAAACAAAAGCGACCCTTGAGGCCAAAACACGCCATTTTGTCACGACATTCGAAGGGTAAAATCAACGATACTCCCGGTTAAAAAGATGTTTTCCGCATGGAACTCTTTCCATTTGCTGAGGAAATTTGTTATTAAATAGCTATATGCCTTGTTCCGTGCATTTTGTCAAGAAACGTTTGCTAACAAGTGACATTTTGCGTCTTGCAATATCTATACTCTTCGTAAGTTGTCGCGGTCGAAAGCCCATTGAAACGTCATAGCTTTCTAGAACTCAAAATAATTCACTCAATAACATGGAATTGTAACTTTTTTAATATGATACTAAGAAACCCTATTTATACACCTACCATTTCTTTAAAGCCTATCAAAGATATGCAACAGCATACTGTCTTCCCCTCTTTTGCCAAATACTTGTATATCACCGAGCGGGAATGTCACGTTTGCGTGACACAGAAAAGGAAATGCTATGCACTTCAAACCGGAAGCTGACTGAACAATTTAAGTAGCAGGCCTTATAATTGTAAACACCGATCTTTAGAAAGGCTCTAACCTATCAGTAGTTAAAACATGAGAGAAAATAAACTGATCTGACTGACTGAACACACTATGACAACCTTCCACTTGCGGTTTACGAAATAAACTGCAAAAGCCGTAGACGAAGACCCTGCGTGATGGTTGCCATCGTTTGATCTCTAGCAAAAAAGATCTAATCAGCTAAAATATTGAGAAAATAAAACTGAGACGTCCTAGGACTACTGCAACGTGTATCACTCGAGTACGCGACGCGGTCAGCAGCTGCAAGATTGGCAGGAACCTTTGTCGCTAAGTAAGCTAAGTTTGCTATATTGTTATCATCCACAAAGAGAACAAGCTCTTCCAGTGAAACAGCATTCGGCCTTAATCCTTGAACCTAAAACGGACAGCAGAGGCGTGCAACGTGCTGCCTTTAATGTACATACCGTTGTACATATTTGGAATAGTATCACAGGATACCCATCCATTATGGAAATGAAGTCAGTCTGGGACATCCATATTGGAATCTATCAACATATGATACCCAAGCGATCAAAACGCAAGAAATTTTCTAGTGAAAGTTCTTGCGAATTTCCAAAGAAATCGTGTTCAAATATCAGTTATTTATGAATGTAATTTTATAAAGTGAAAATATGCTTACTTTAAGAGTGACTCACTCTCCGAAAAGCTGCTCAGAATCGAAAAAAGGAGTTCAAAACGTATAAGTTGCTTAAAAGTTACCGAGTAGAATCTGTCTAGGCCTAGATTTAAATTTAGCTGAAACTTTGTTTTTCTTTCGGTTGTGTTTTACACTTAGCGTCAGTAACATCCATAACCCCAATTCCACACCCCGATTCCCTGCCTCACCCTACCTCCACACGCACACAAGCCGTGAGACACAGTCCCTCGTTAGCTTGGATGCCAGGAGATTTAGCAGTAAGGTCATTCAACTACTCAGTCCCAAAAGGATAAATTTTCTTATCACCTTACCAGAATTTCTGTTATTACTCAATGAAATTGAAAGAATACTGTGCTGTGGAATGTTAGAAGAGAGTAGGTGGACATGTTTAAAATCTCAGTAATTAGTTACAAGAGCACGATTTTACGCGTTCATCGATCAGTTTCCTTCGTTTTTCTTCGTTTTCCAGATCAGCATATCAAACGCAACATTGACACGCCCAACGACACGGGGTACCCAACAAAGTTTTATACGGGCGGGGAGTCACTACCCCAGGAATGAACCCATTACCGATTTATACACCATTTTTGACTGAAAAGCTGTCCTCTTTCGTGTACTTTCCATTAAAAAATGGCGCCCCTTAAAAAGTCGCTTTTCTTTGCATCCCGCTTCGAATGCACTGTCCCTCTCTTTTTCCTATTTTTAAACTGTATGAATAGATGACAAAAAAAACCAAGATGTTTTCTCTGCATATATTGTTTTTTAATCCTTCCTTTTGGGTCCTTTTCTAAACCTTTCATAATACTTTTAATATTAAAATCCGCTATCCTTCAACATATTCAATTTTTTAAGGAAGGACCAACTTACAAAAAAGAAGGACCGGATCCTAATAAAGGATCTAATCAGCAATAAGTGAAAATATAACACAAAAAACAAGGCTGATTTTACAGTCGGGAATATATAATCTTTTAACCAATATTTCGGAAGACACGGCCTTCCTTCTTCAGGGTCTTGCATATAATGAGACGTTACATTAAGTTATATGTAAGACCCTGAAGAAGGAAGGCCGTGCCTTCCGAAATATTGGTTAAAAGATTATAACATTCCCGACCGTAAAATCAGCCTTGCTTTTTTTGTCTTATACCCCCAACATACCTGAAACCTAAGCTACCCCTTTCGGGCGGAGCCAGTTGCCGTATATGCTGTTATCATAGAGAGTTACCCGGGCGCTCAGCTAGGGAAAACTTCCCAAAAGTCTTTGCTTCTCCTCGAGAAACTGATATTTTCTCTTATGTAAGTCCGGGCGCTGAAAGGTGCTTATCTACGCATCCTTGAACTGGACAAAAAAAGAGCTGGCTTTCGAGTGCTTTACGTTGGGCACACCCCCGGGGGCTCAGGGGGCATACCGATAATTCCGATCGCTGGCTGTGCGTAAGTCTTTCAAATAAAGCCCAGTTTTCGAAGTTAGGAAGTATTGATCATCGAAACGATAAATTATATTTGCCAATATTTCGGTCTGCAACACAAACCTTCAACGGGGGATAAAAAAGAACAAAAAATGAATACAGATGCAGTTCATCACGTTGATTTATACCACGGGGTTCTAATGCCATTTTATTTTTGTTTTTTTTCTTTCTTTTTCTGTCACTGTTCCTGCCGTAAGGACCAGTTTACTGTTTCAATTTTAAAATTTGGTCAGTACTAAAGATGTTACTGATCGAGGTCTACTAAAGATCCCGCTGACCCTCAATAGTGTGTCATCGTGGTTTTGCCTTCACAAATATCCGTGGTGCTGAGTTGCCTGGGGCAGGAATTTCATCTCGCAGTCTTAAGTAGTTAATATTAAGTATTCCGCCAGGTTGTCTTCGATGTTTGAACGAATTACATAGGAAATTTATACCTCCTTCCCTCCAAACCAGGATTTGAAAATGGTGCATTTTGGCTTTTGCTCGGTTCATCCATGATTTGGGGCGGGGGTCGGGAGGGGGAGGGGGGGTCTGGTTTGCTGCTTCATTTTTCATGATTCTGTCCATGATTGTAGCTCAATGGGGTCTTCCTATAATCTGATGATCTTTTGGCCTAAAATAAGCGTGCTGGGATCAGCAGAGCAGACCAGATATCCCAAAATAATAGATAACGCATGTGGCATAATTTTTTGTTTCTCAAAAGTTTCGTAAATAGTTCGTCGTACTTTGTTTTATCCTTTTGTTTACTTCTTGATCACCTTGCCGTAAGGATCAGTTTGCCGTTTTATATTTTTCTACAAGTTTAATTGTACTGATCCAGGTCTACAACTGGGAGATCCGGCACCACTCATTGGTTTGTTGCTGTGGTTTTACTGACATTTAAAATATTTCAACCAGCCAACTGACATATCTTTTTTACTTTTAGATTTTAGTTTTAGGAAGGATTTAGTGCATTTTGCAGCACAAATCTTACTTCTTTTCCGACACAGTGCCGCTGACATTCCCCTCCCCCCACCCCCCCCCCCCCCCTCCGCCGCTCTGGAGCATCACCCTACCCTAGGACAAAAGTTAGTAACTCATTCGCCTTCCGCAACTGGTCAGTGATGTGAGGAGACCGCAATAGCCGGTCATATATTTCCAAAACATCTTCATTTCCTAAGAGATAAGTATTATATTTAGTCTTTATACATCGTTAGGTACGCCAACGTCGGTAAATCTGTTCTTTTATGTTCATGAATCCAATTGGTAGTAAATTTTGAACCTGCTGATGTGATCCGAATGCTGTCAAACATTGACCGCCGGTTAAAATTAGGCTTTCGACTGCCAACGGGCGCATTGTAAGTGAAATAATTAGGCAAAAGGAGTGCAGATAAGTCGAGTCTAATCAATATTGCTCAAGAGCATAGAGCTTTTGGAGGAATCTGGCCAATAGAGCATTTTCATTGATTTAACCGCCTTCGAATGTCGCGACAAAGTGGCGTGTTTTGACCTCAAGGGTCGCTTTAGTTTGGCGGTCAAAAATTTTCCCTGTTGTAGGATTGCCCAAGAATTTTATTGCATTTATTTGAGGAGGACACCTTGCTCTTTTTATTGGTAGGAAAGTTATGGCTCAAAGCCGTATACCAAGTAGTGATTTTTGTGTCTGAAATTTGCCAATTTTATGTCTGTCAAAAATCGGTAAAATAAGTAAAATTATTAAAAATCCGAAAAATATTAGATTTGCTGTCGAATAGGAAAATTTCTCATCGAAACTTTTGGTTAAGTTGTGTTCTTTCTGTTAAGATTTTCAGAGGCAGAGTTTTTTACTTCTTTGATTTTTAAACGATTTTTAAGTAATATATGGTCTTGAACCCGTGAAAACTGATCTGAGAGCCTACGAACCGACTCGGTCGCCGTACGCGTAAAATAAAAATCCAATCGAACTAAAAGTTATTTTTCTAGAAATAGTTTACCTAGACCTATATTCTGACAAAGTTTAGGGATTTTCGATTTTTTCATTTTGCATTTTTTACGGACGGCCGCTCTTAAGCGGTCAGGAGCTGAAAAAGATGAACGTTAAATCTTAAGCTCCCTCAATTGTTACCTTAATGAGTCGTTTTTCCACAGTCCTTTTATTGATAATTTTCACTGAAATTATGCCAAAAGAGACAGTTTCTTCACTAAAGCAACAAAATCAAGATATAAAGGATAAAGTAGACGTTCTTTCGGAGGAAATAGCGCAGCTGAAAGAGGAAATTCATGTCGATTGGGCCATTACCTCTGGTGCTGAAGCAACCTCTACCTCTGAAATAGCAATTATAATGCTTCGAATGATGAGACCGTGTCT
Organism: Porites divaricata; assembly: GCA_038088405.1. Lineage (NCBI taxonomy): Eukaryota > Metazoa > Cnidaria > Anthozoa > Scleractinia > Poritidae > Porites > Porites divaricata. The sequence continues at coordinate 19,926,353 of JBBMOI010000012.1, read as the reverse complement.
CGAAGTGTACAATACCTGATCGAGAGCGTAGTTCAGTATGGAAGCCATTACACTTTTATCCCTTTTTGAGCTATTTTGAAAAAATAGCTCATATGTCAGTGGTGCAAGCGTATGTATCTTTGTGGCTCTGTGGCTCTGTGGCTCTGTGGCTCTGTGGCTCTGTGGCTTTGTGGCTCTGTGGCTTTGTGGCTTTGTATGTTGGGATGTTTGTTGCAAGAGCCAATAAGGTTGAAGGTACTATGAGTTGATGCTTAGGAACCAATGAGATCTTGGCATCTATTTAAACATGGCATTGTTAAAGGTCGAACAAGGGCACTTTGAGACCTCCATCTTGATCCTTCACAATTTTTTCGTCTTTTATTACGGGTACAGGTGTTTGGAAGCATTACATAAAATATCTTCATGTTTCAAACGCTGTGGACAGTGATGCAGCTGTTTAAGGGTTCATATTTTAGTGTGGTTGCTGCTTCGGGGCATTTCTGACCTAATTCGGCTATCGGTACAACGCACGTCAGTATGAGTTCTGTTTCACCTGCTACAACTGGGTAGAGTATAAAAGATCACATATTTTCAATCTCTTCCAATGAAGCAATAATTGATATTTAGATATAGACTTTAATTCGAAAGTATGCGCCCTATAAAATGTGGTTTTAGAAGTTTAAAAGGCAGCTTTTTTTTTTTTCTGAAAGCTATATCGAGTATTGTTAATCCCGTAAACAAGCTTTAAAAATATTATTCTCTCGCTTACAAAGTTCAACCGACCTTTTTCGTTCTATTTAGTAAAGACGCGTAACTTATGTAGAAATAGTAGCGTTAGGGAATAAAATTGGAAGAAGCTAGTTGACACAATTATTAGATACTGTTATATCCAGTGGAGTAACATGATATAAGTAGAAATATATTTCGGCAGTTTGATAATTTTCTTGGAAGTTAATAAATGTTAGGCTATCAACCTTGACGTTGCGTGAAACATAATGTAATTCCATATGTTGTAATAAAGCCGAGGTGATTTCTTAAAATCGTTTGAGAAAATTTTGTAGTAAGACAATTTGCCTCTTTTTACGTACGAATTGTGAAAGGGCCAAAGACCAACATCTTCACATGCAAATTGTGTGCATGAGTTATTTTTATAATTCTGTTTACTAGTTAACTGTGTGATAACTCGAATTCCCTCACGTACGAACGACGAAAGGGGGCAAAGTCCAACACTTTCACGTGCCAGCTGTGTGACTGTACATCTCATGCAGATTGGCTTTTCACAATGATATATAATAACTTGGACGTATGAAGACCTGTTTCCTTTTGTAACCAAATCCTTAAAAAAGGCTCTTGTCTTCTGAGAAACAATAGCTTTTAAAACATGAAGAAATGAGTTGTCGGAGTTAAAGACTGTTTCACTGAGTAGAATCGCACGTGAAAACCTCGTGAATTATGATGATGCAACCATCTACCACAATGATAAAAATCCTGGTATTTCGTAACTATTCAGTATTCGATGAGTCACACTTTGGCTTAAGAAACTCCGAGGAAACCTTAGAGTTTTCCTTCTAATCAACGTTTGGTGAGTAGATATTTATTTCACTTTAACGATTTGTTTAACTTGCACCAGATGTAACAGAAGAACAGAAGAAAGTGAATACATAGCTTGAGGATCGATTCAGCTGAGCGTTTCGCGTTTTCATTGATGTACCGCAATACGCAATTTCGCACATAAACCTAATCTACATTTCGGATAAAAGAGGTAGATTCATCACTCTTGGTAAGGTTACACCGAAGCATTAAAGTTACACTGAAGCATTCAAAATAGCTCATGCACGTTTTAACGTGCCTATGTTATTCTTTTGTTATGTTGTTGTTGTTGTTATTTTATTAGATAAAATAGGAAGGAACCCCAGGTAAAAGTAATAACATTGTTCTGTGATCATGAGTCTGTACCTTCTACGTTAAGAATAATAACATGATAATAATTCTTAGGTTGTGTACTTGTTTTTACATATTTTTTTTAGGTTGTGCATGTGATTCAGTAGGAGTGTCGGATAGTAGCGTTATTTCTGATCAGAGGTTTTCAGCTTTGTCATATCATAGCGACCACAGTCCATCTGATGGCCGATTAAAAGGATCCAATGCCTGGATTCCTGCCACAAACAATGACAAAAGTGATTTCCTGCAGATCGATCTCGGATCTCTTTACTTTGTTTGTGGAGTATCAACACAAGGAAGGGCAGCTAATGTTCAATGGACAGAAACATACAAGATAGAGACGTCCCTGGATAATGTCGTGTGGACATTCTACTCTGAGGGTGGCTCCGACAAGGTACATCCCTTTCTGCTCTAGGTGAAGTAATAACGAAATTATAATCGTGGAGACACTAAGAAATAAAGGATTGTATTTACCTCTTAGCCACGTCAAACCAGAAATTCCCATGAAATTGCTTTATTCCTCTTTCTCTCCCTTCCATTCGCTTTTCTCTCTCTTCTCCCATCTTCTCCGTCTCTAGTTGCCTCCTCCTTTTCTTCCTGCCTCCTACCTCCTGCCTTGCTTTTTTTCCCCCTCGTTACTACAACCTTCCTTTCTTGGTCTCTTGCTGTTTACATAGGAAACGTTAGTGAAATAAGTAGTAAAATGTAAAAACAAAAAAAAAACTGACATAGGCGTGGTTTTCCTCTTAATATCCTTTGCCTTTTGTTCCGCCGGCGCGAGTCATCGTCAATGTAGGTGCAATCCTCATAAATATCGTTTGTTTATATGTTCTTTTTTTCTCCTGTTAACCGTGAGCGGGTGGGGTTAGACGAAACGTAAAAACTTACGAACCAATTTTCTCAGTTGTTTTTCCATCTACCCCATCTCAGAACACTACTTCATGTGAAATCCAGTTTAATGTCTCCCAGCTGAGTAACCACGCATCCATGCAACCACGCCCTTGCTACACAAAAATTTAAATTGTTATGGTGTTTACATCTTGCCGGTCAAATCTTCGACTGTACCGGTCCAAAATTTGACCTCGATTTTGCTCATTTCAAATGTTTGAACGGCTAGGCATTGAAATTTTCCTACAGTTAGCGTGTTTCAGTGAACACCTAAACGCACGAATTTGCATGTCTTTCACTAGCATTTTATAGACTGAATTTTTGTTAATTTGCTTTTAGGTATTTACTGGAAATGTTGACAAGAACAGCATTGTAAGAAATGAACTATATGAGCCAGTTGCTGCCAAGTTTATTCGTTTTTATCCAGTTTCATTTCGCAACGCCAAAGCACTAAGGGTGGAGGTGTATGGATCTAAGCAAGGTTGGTTTCTTAGTACATACCCAATACATACAGTTGAAAAGAAAACCACAGCATTAAAAAAATGCACTTTTTCTGAGCGTTAATATATTTAGCACGAAAGTACTAATAACGGACGCTATTTTTTACGGACGGCCATTTTACGCGCTCATCTGAGCCACGCGGAGTTCTACCCGTTTGGAAGGCAAAGGTAGTACCTTCATTTCCCAGTTATTTTAAGGTGGCTCGATACAGGTTTTCAGGGTCAACACCTCCCAAGTTTGAGCATAAACTACGTCGCCATAAACAAAGTCACTCATTAAACTTTTGGGTGCCCCCGTGTTTATATCTGATAAAAGACACGGCTAAACTTTACGTTCAACTTTTTAGACCAAAATGACCCCAAATCTAAATATTAGTGTAAGAATGAGTGAAGTCGTTCAAGAACTCGCAGTCTGTATTATCAGGTTTAAAACCTGATAATCGAAACTGCTGGTTTTTCAAACAGTACATAAAAATTGTGAATAAAAATGCCATATTTCTTGATGTTTTTACAGGTTGCTTTGTATCGTTCAAGAATGAACGCGGTAAAGTAAGGGATTTTACAATTACAGCATCCTCAGAAGATAGTGGTTATAGAGCTTCTTATAGTCGCCTTTATAGTACTCACGGTTGGTGTAGTTCTTCAGTATCCCGCCTACCTCAGTACTTACAGGCTGATTTCAATCAAATTGTAACAGTCACAGGCGTGGCCACTCAGGGTGATGCTCGAAGGGACAACAGGGTGACAAGTTATTTAATCCGCTATGGATATGATGGCAAAACATGGATTAGTTACGGAGCTGGACAGGTACATTTACAACATGTATTAATGCATCTGTCTGGATTTGCTTAAAGGGACCTCCTGGAGTTTTTCCCATGCAGACATTCTCAATGGGGGCTTGTTTACTTTACTTTGTTTCATTGTTATAACATTTTGAGTACACAAATCCTCTAACAACTGCAGAAGACATAAAATCATGTGTTTATAATGTTGTTTACATCTTCCTTCACCCCTCCCCTCCCCCCCCCCCCCCTCCGGCCCTACCACCACCACCACTACCAGCGTTCATTTCCCATCATTCTCATGCTCGTGTGATAGAACAATCCTACTTGAAATCAGCGTGCGTGATGGAAGTTGTTTTCTGTGGTCGGTTAATTTTCTGGAGTTCGTTTGGCAGCCTGCTGGATCAAAGTTTTCCGGAAGGCATTATTAGGCCTTATGAAGGAACAAGTCTCACGATTGGCAATCGTCCAATATCCGTCTTCCAGTCTGTTACCGTATTTCGTCTCATTTTTGCTACACGGGTGAGACCCTGACCTCGGACTTGAGACAGAAAAGTATCGTATTGCGAGCTTTGTTGTAAGCGGTGAGGGGTCTCTGGCCTCAAAACGCAGGTTGAAGGAGTCGAACAATGTACCAATTTTTAGTCCGATATTGTCCGATTAGAGCCTGTAATCGTGAAGCTCCGCAATGAGCCTATTTCTACAGTAACTGTGTGTGACTATCAAACGTACTAAATATTCTAAGGAAATGCAGATTCATTCTCATCTATAGCACTTTTAACTTTCAAGTTGACTTCAAGTGAGTGAAAACAAAATCACACAACCTTTCAACTAGTGAACGTTTAAATCTTACCTTTCGACGGACGTAATGAGAAAACAGATCAAACAAAAAAGATTATTACGTTGTGGCTGAAGATTTACTTAGTGCTTAAATTATCCCTGACAACTTTTCTTGTTTGTCCGTTAATTATCGGGATTTTTGAATAACGGGCACCTGAACGAATGTTTGCAACCCCGTTTTGGCCAGTCACGAGAAGCGTGACTTGAGGGAGCGCAAGGGGTGATGGGAAGGAGAAAAAGGAGAAAAGTTCCTCCTTCCCATCACCTCTAGCGCTCCCCTTCAGCCTGTTTGGGAATATACCGCACAGAATGTGGTCTCTTATAAATAAAATTATTTGTTTATCTCCACTTACTTTGTTCTTGATTTACCACTTAGCATTTGACTGGAAACAGCGATAGAAGTAGCATTGTTGTCCACTGGTTTGCTGCCCCGTTTGCAGCGCAATACGTCAGAATAGTTCCCAAGACATACACCGGAGCAGTATGTATGAGAATGGACTTGTTTGGCTGTAAGGATTGTAAGTATAATTTGTTAGAGGGGGATTTGTAAAAATTTGAATTAATGAGATACATGTGCTGCCGTATACAGCCAATAATTAATAGTAATACTAATTAAAAATTTATAACGCGCCTTTTCCGTGCAAATACGATCAAAAGGGCGTTACAATGCTTTGAATGTTTAAAAAGAAAATAAAAGCTCAAAAGCTCGGCTCAGCGCAGCCGAACTGATGTATAAAACCCGAAAGGAACTCCTTTTAACTGGGGCTTTTAACCAAGGTCGAAAATCGATTTGGTCTTTGTTGTTAGGAAAAATAAACTTCCACGCCCAAAGCCACGCTTAATTGAATATCGCAGCTTGAAGAACTTTGACAACTCTGAATTCTTGACCGTGTTAAAAAACGCTCCTTGGGGCACGGCGTATTGTTCTCGGAGCGCTCTCTGTAAGAACATTCCTGACGGGCATGCGCCAATTCAATCGCCACAACACCTGAACCCAGTTTCACGCGCAACCTCAAAGTAGCCAATAAAGATTTGCGGCACCTGATTGGTTCTTCAACATTTCTAGTTTTTTTTTTTTGCCACTCACAGTTCTTCATTACGGGCGGAAATGTACCTTGGATTTGTATCAAATCTACTTTCCCGCCTCCTTCCCTCCACATAAACCCCACGTGCTTTAAACCCCGACACCCGCCTCCTTGGTACAAATGAAAGGAAGATGGCCGCCCGTACCGGTCTTAAAACTGCATTACTCTCAGCCAATCAGATTCAATAAACCTAATAGACTGTAAAATTGAGATATTGTATGATTTTATAAGTTTTCCAATTTATTTGTTGTCGTCTTTACATTGATTTTTTTGCTTGTCTTTTTCAGACCAAGTTTCGTTGGCGTTAAACATTACTCTTGACGATCTTCGTTTGATAGCCGACTCTAGTGAATCTGTGACTCTAACTTGTGTGGCTAGTTACAGCCCTCGAAAGCCCTCTGTGTATAGTTGGAGCAGAGATGGAACGCGGCTGCCTGACTCAACCTCCTCTCTTGCCATACCATATAGCAGCGCCAGTAATATCTACAGTAACTCTTGTGCAAGAAAGCTCCAATCAGTCAGTGAAGTACAGTGTAATTCAACTTACCAATGCTCTGCGTCACTTTCTGGAATACAAGGCAGTCATCTGACCACTGCAAATGTTATAGTGTCCTTAAGTAAGCAACAATTTGTGCGTACCTTGGAACGCCTTTTCGCTCGTTACCGTGAATGTGAAAATTAATTTAATATACGGGAACACGTAGTTTTCAATAACTAACATAATTTAAGTCCTTTATAAGGACACGAAAATATTGCATTCCAACAGTAAAACTTGAAAGACTGCAAAAGCCGTGAACGAGGATCCTACTTGCTTGTACGTTGGATCTCACAGGAGATCTAACAGTACATGACTGTAAACGGTATTAGATGAAAAAAGTACTTTCTAACAAAAACACCTCAACCTTTAACGTATTCTAAGTGCGTTGACGTACTTTTTAAAGTTAATCTCTTTTTGTTCTCGCGTTTGTTTATTCGTCGTTTTTGTCACTATTTCGACGGTTTAAGGGCTGAGTATTAGATAACCTTATAAATTAGGCTCATTATGAGGAACATTTTTGCTGTTTTCAGAGAAACCACGCCAGCCAGTTGTTCAAGTTGGTCCACTTGACGTTAAAGCAAGATCAACATTAGTCACATGGTCTCACAATCCTGGAGCGGATGAAATGCCTGTAACTTCCTACAATCTTGAGTATCGAAATAGTACTTCTACAGATGATATAACTTTGGGAGTTGTATTGAGTAAACTGATTACTAACCTCAAGCCATACACACCCTACAGTGTTAGGTTGGTAGCCACAAGTGTCTTAGGAAAGGGTCTGTGGAGTAATTTCCAGAATTTCACAACAAGAACTGCCAGTAAGTGATGATACAAATTTGATGCAGTGCTAAGAATGATAATTTATATAATACGTTATTTTAATTATTTCCAAAATATTGACCGTTACATCGTTTTAGCGGCTTCAGTCAGTCAGGTAATGAAATATTGATTACTGCTGTTATCATCTAATCGATATTTTCATTTTAAAAAATCTGAAAAACTCTGACAGATAAAGGTGTGTACGGTAAGCAAATTTATTCAGCGATTTTTCATGTCATAATCTGGCGTCCGGTCATAGGACAGAGCTATTTTGTTTGAGTATCAATCAATCTAAAATTTGTATATTAGGTAATAGCATGATTAGTAGTGATATTTGGCATAAATACCACGAGTGATATTTCAAAATTGTTATACCTAATTTCACGAGCAGTTTGGCGAGTGGAATTTGAGACAATTTTGAAATATCATGAGTAGTATTTATGCCAAATATCACGTACAGATCATGCTATTATTTGTTTATACTACACCAACAAAAGGTTTGTAATTTTCACATGTAGGTATTTCAAATTAAGCTGAAATACCACCGCTCTAAGCCAATCAAATTGCAGAAATTTTTCATGTAATAGTATAAAACTTGTTATTTTCCGCTTTTAGAGCCTGAAGTCGATGTCCAGATCGTGAGTGTGACAAGTGTTACTTCGCAGTCAATTCTTGTGAAATGGCAGGTAAACATCAAGTTTATTTTAACAAAAACTCCTTCGTGTCCATAAGAACTTCGTTACTTAAGAGGGTTGCCTATTATTTTCACGCTTTTCCAAAGACTATTACCCAGTCGCTATTGAGGCGCGCGGATCTTCTCCTCGCCGCCTTCCCCCATCCCCCCCCCCCCCCCCCCTCCGCTCCACGCCTCCATCTTCTCTTACCTCGAAGCTCATAAATGGCGACTGTGTAGGAGTCTGGTTTCCTCAGACAGAAAAATAACGTGTGTAACCAATGCCATCTTTGTTCATTCAATATGTTCACGGCTTTGTGTAAACAAGAGAAAAAATTAGTTTAGGTTTGAAATTGTCTGCATTAATCCCTCAAATTTATCATTTTGAGATCTTAGCGTTAAATAGAGTTTACTGTTAAAAGGTTTGAAAATGAACATTATTAGGTAATGGGGAAGACACTGGTTATTAAAGCCAGCGAACATCACTGGAAAGATAAAAATAACTGGGCTGCAGTTTATAAAGTGAGGCCCGGGACAGTGCACAATCCATTGTTTTTTGTTCATGAATTATGACTCAGTAAATTAATGCGATTTGATGGAAATGATATCGAACGTTATGCGTCGTCAGGCCCCCAAAAAGCTAACAAAAGCATATTAAAAGAAAGCTTTGACAGGCTTCGTATACTCCACTTAATTGACTATGGTATAAAGTATATGAAGTGTGTTTGCAATAGCTGTGGATTCACAAGTATGTCAAAAAGAACGAAGGATGACCGCTGAAAAAAAACAATAACAGCAACATTTTACAATTATTATTATTATTAATTATTTATATTTGCGGCGGTCTCTTAATCCTGGTCTCGCAGTTGTGACAGAATTGACTTCCAAACAAATGTTAGAAGATAACCACAGGTATGTCCGTATGAGCATGCAAGGTTAAACTGGGAGGAGAGGTTACTTAATGATGTATTACTTGAACACTAATTTAGTCATGTTCATGTCGCAGACACCAAGCATCACCAATTTAAACGGACCTTTTAGAGGGTATAGCATTGAATACAAGGAAGAAGGGAAACATTCATGGACAACAGTCAATGTCAGTGACTCATCAACCGATAAGACTTTACACAGCCTGAAGAAATGGACCGTACACTTTATTAGAATCGCAGTCAGTAATGACGACTTCCTCGGTCCACCGGGTCCTGAAAAGCAAGTTCGGACGCTAGAAGATGGTTTGTATACTCCTTGACTTAAGCTTGTTTTACTTCAGCTATTTTTCCCCCTTGATCACTTCCAAAGCAAGAAATAACTAACTAAAAAAACTAAGAAAACCGTGCCGTGCAATTGACTTTCACCTCTGTCTCTTTTTTAATTTAGCTCCCAGCAAACCGCAGATGTTAGGCATCAGCTTACAAGAGCCAAGTGAACTTGCAATGCCTAGAATGACGGTCCAATGGCAACAACCTGCTGAGCAAAATGGTTTCATCAGAAAATACAGATTGGTTTTCACCTATACCATTGATGGAAGACAAACCACCATTACAAGTGAAACAAATAATCACACCTTTTGGTACAGTTTAGATGTTTTCGGTGGAATTCAGTACAGTCTTGAAATTTGGGCAGAAACTGTTAAACCCGGGCCAACGCTAACTGGAACTAAACAAGTACCAGAATACAGTGAGTATCTGCTTTTCAGTTTCCTGCTCTCAGTGCTGTTGTATCAGCGGCCCTTTGGAAAGATGATTTTTGTAAACGGAATTCGTAACGTAACGGAAATGTTAAGTACTGGGAAGCTAGAGCTCTGCTGAGCTGCAAGTCCTAGAAATAAAGGAAAGATACTCCTCTTACTTAAAATGCCCTATAACGCCTACAAAGAGAGAGAAAAAAGGGAAGATTCCCAAGTCCATATTTTGAATTACTTCTGCCAATGAGTATCGTGGTCAGGGAAATTTATGTTTTGTATGAAATAATTAATATGGTTAAATTTTTTCACCCTATAATTCAATAAATAGTCTCCTTTTACAATTTTTCGTTAATCACAAGTTTGTATTCTCACCAGTTGCTTTTTTTAAATTCCATTTGCAGAACCAAGCGCGTCGCCTCAAAACATAACCTCTCAAAACGTAAACGAAACAACTTACAGAATAAGTTGGAGTCCTCTTTCCAGAGACAAGAGCAATGGTAGAGTGGTCGCTTATGAAGTGAATCAGACGAGGCTTTTTACTTCACGTAATGCAAGATGTGTATGCACGCCGTCAGTTCTACAAAACGCAACAGACACATTTCTTATTTTAACTAGTCTTTCATCTTGTTCCGTTTACAAAGTTGAAGTACGTGCCTACACTTCTGCTGGCCCAGGAGTCTTTGGTAGACTTACTCGTAACATCGCGACTACAGGTATTTCGATATTGTCAGATCTGCTTAATACGAACACAAAATCGGGACAGAGCCGAGCGTGCGCGTCACAGGGTTTGTTCCTTTATAGTCAGGGAGATAGAGATAGCTAAAGTTTTGTATCTTTGAGAACAACTGCGCGAAAAAGAGAGGTGTTGGAATCAGGTATCCCCAAGGGAAAATGATTGGCTTCTATTCTATATCGGGACAGAGCCGAGCGTGCGCGTCACAGGGTTTGTCCCTTTATAGTCGGGGAGATAGAGATAGATAAAGTTTTGCATCTTTGAGAAGAACTGTCCGAAAAAGGGAGGTCTTGGGATTAGGTACAGTCAAAACTACCATTAAGCTATCTAAGGAAACTTTCCGTTCCAAAAAAAGCACATTACGCAGTTTTGAGTGATGTTTCGATAATGTTCTTTGCCGCAAGGGCGATGTATTTGACTCGTTCTCAAATATTCTAAGTGTGTCCATCCCTTAGAATCATTGCAAATGATCATTGCCGACTGTTGTAGTTCCTGGTGAACCAATTGAAGTGAAGACGGAAAATCCTGGTAAACGGAGCATAACCTTGCGGTGGGGTAAACCGAAACTACACGGGGATGATGTAAGACGTTACAAGGTAACCTTTGACTTTTTTTATAAAGAAATGTTATGTTTTGTTTATAATGGAAGTGCACTTAGCTTATCCAGCTGGTTTACAAGCATTTAACTCAAAGAATTTGAAACAATATAAATAGAACAAAACAGGATTAAAAACCATAACTGGCAGGAGGCAATCGTTTGGCTATTTAAGCAAGAGGGACGTCCCTCGCCTTCTTGTGTCCTCTCGCGTATTACTCGCGCGTGACTTCTCAATATATCCACTAAAAGGACGGCATGCTCGTATGCTATTGCATACGTTTATGGGCTAAGGGTGGATTTCGTCCCTCGTTCTCGTGTGTCCTCTCGTGTATTACTCGCGCGTTACTTCTCAATATATCCACTAAAAGAACGGCATGCTCGTATGCTATTGCATACGTTTATGGGCTAAGGGTGGATTTCGTCCCTCGCTCTCGTGTGTCCTCTCGTGTATTACTCGCACGTTACTTCTCAGTATTTCCACCAAAAGAAGGGCATGGCATACGTTTATGGGCTAAGGGTGGTCAAATTTTTCAACCGGTCGAAAATTCGTCCGTTGCCATGTCAACGTAGCGTTATAGACAACCATATAATTACGTAACAATTATTTATGTATCCCGCAGATTATCTATAAAGGTACAAAGGATTATTATCCAGAATTTGAACCGCATATTGGAATTCAAGAAACGGAGTCTCCGACGTTAACAATGAAAATCACCGATCTTTACCCTGGAACAAAGTATACTTTTGTTGTGAGGGCTGAAAATCACTGCGTTTATGGAGGCAACAGTTCTATGGCGCAGGGAAGCACAAAAGTCGATGGTAAGTTATTTACTGTTTGTTTGTGCGTCTGTTTTGTTCAATAATGATATCCTCTAGGAATCCTGCTTATCAATTACTCAAACCGTGATCCGATTAAAAATAAAACAACCGTCAAATTTGGCCTCGGAGCAGGGAGGGTTACAAAGTACAAGCAATCAGCTAAAGAGACTAAAATCCTTACCCGGTCAACCACAGCCAAAAATTCTTCCCAGAATCTTTTCAGATGGAATGGAGCAAATAACTTGAGTTTCCACTCGATCGAATTTTCAGTTTCCCGGTGTAAACGCTTTTCCAGTTAGTTTTTTGTTTACCTAACAGCTCCTGTGGCGCCTTTTTACCACGAAGTCCAAGTAATCGTAACAAAGAAAACGCCTGTGAATGTCACGGTGTGGCCTGCAAAACAAACTAATGGTCCCATTAGGTATGAGCAGTCATTTTATTAACCCTTATATCACTCCCAAACCACGTTATGTACAATATTATTATTTGCAAGATTTGGGTTATCGCAAGATTGTTACTCTGTCTTTTAACTTTTAGTACGAAATTGTCAGGTTTCCTCTCCTACCCGTCGGTCTCAGTCTCTCTCTCGCTTCGTAGGGACGGGAAAGAGGGGAGCCTGGGAAAGAGGTTACTATTATCACAGTGCTATTTATTATTACTAAGGATTTTACAAAAAAAACCCGTCCCTTTGTGGTTATTATTTCAATAAATACTATACACATGGCAAAGGAAACTGGAAAGGTTTCCTTTGCTTTGTCTTTTCTTTCAAACTAAATTGTCTTTAAAATGTTACAGTTCAGTGACGACTTTTTACTGCACTTCAAGACGTGCAAAACCAATGTGTTACTGAATCATGTTATCACGTTATCACTCGACCGGATCGTAAGATGTTCCTGGCTGGAGGTTCATTTTAACTTTGAATTTGGACAGACTTACAGTATTTGTAAGGATAATTTTATGAGCAGTTAGAAGTAAAAGCTTTCTAACAAGTGTCTTTCTATTTTGCTTTAATTTTTTCTGATACTGACAGTGATTATCAAGTTTTGGTGCATCAAGTGAATGACTGGACTGACGAGGTCTCTGACTGGAACACACTTGGAACAGATGTGTACATTGCTGCTCAAATTCCCGCTAACTCTATGAATCCATCAATTGTTTTTGTTGTGGGAGATGCTAAGACATATGATGGTTATGAAAACAAGCAACTGTCAACTGGTCACAAGTACAAGATATATTCTAGAGGATTGGCTCGCCGCGTAACCAAGGTAACCGCCTAATTAGAAGAGTACATGGCTGATTTAAGATACGGGAAAACGGGCTACAAAAAACGAGCAACTTGTTTTTCAACATTGCTTTAAAACGAGGTGGGGAATAGCGATGTTGCGCGTTTTACCACCATCGTTCGAACGTATCTTACAACAAGAAAGGGTGGTAAAACACGGAACATCCGTATTCAACTCGTTTTCCAGCAATGTTGAAAAACAAGTAGCGCGTTTTTTGTTGCCCGTTCTACCGAACTTTTAAGCGTGTGATGAAAAGCTATCAAGGGTCTTAAACCTTCATCACGCAAACTTCACTAGAGTGTACACATTTCATTTTGTAAATCCCCGAAAAACAAATGCTTCTATTTAAAATTCAGTTGCCGAGGAGAGTTCGTTTGAGTCGTCGCACAAAAGAATTTCAGTTGATATCGTTTTTCCAACATCAACTGCTTTATTTACGATTACGCGCGACCCAAGGAGCCCACAATCCTAGTCTCAGGTTGCTATCACGCATGCGTGTTACGTATGCAGCCAGCATTGGACGGTAATTATCCTCTTTTTCAGAAACGCTCTTTGGATCAAAACTATTTGCTTGGTAAAGCAAGTCTAATTGCCAAAGTTCAAATAGGTGAGAGTGTTTTATTTTTCATTTGGTCTTGAGTTAGCCGTTCTTTAAAATGTTACTTTTATTTATCCTACTGAATCAGAAACAAGAAAGGTTAAGCATATTCTAGTCTCCTTTTTAGCGTTTCATTTTATTCCTGTTACAGAAAATTAAATGCCAGTTGTCCCGCTTCGTTTACTGTAAGGTAATTATAAGTCAATACCGAGAACCAGAAGTTATTTTGAGTTTCGTAAGGGTGCAGCGATCACAAATGATGTAATGCAGCTGTCCCCCATTAGTAGGCTACTTGTGAACAGCTAGAAGATTTTGACACGTTAATAAAGTTGTTCATTCATTCATTTATGCAGAAGGTTGAAAAAACAATGGCACCAAAAATAGTTTCTGCTAAACCCAGAAACAGCCCAATAACCCCTGTTAATTCAATCAATCAACCAGGGACCACGGATATCTGTAAGTAATGAGGAGGTTTTCTACGGTGTGACCGGCCACTCAAGCGAAACGTCTTCAGTAGTACTTTTAGATGGAACTATTAACTTTTCATTACTGCTGACAGGATCATACATGTAGTTGACAGACAAACCAAATGACAAACTATGATTGGCTTATTGACTTCAGACTACTCGACGGAATGATTCAGTGAGAGTGTACCTAACCTGAATACCCGAACAATGACTCACGTTCAGCTACCTACACTATGAATGATGGATTAACGCGGTCATACGCAAGAGCATGCGCAATGCACTCGTAGGATAGCTGCCCAGCTCCAAATGATGGCTGGTCAGTTAGAGCACTTGGCTAACACGATTTCTGAAAAACAGTCTAAAGTAGTGTAGGAAAGAAGACAAAATTGCAAATAAAATTGAGTGGAACCTTTCTTTGTCTTTTCAGTAAAATTAGGTGTTAGAGAAGTTTACTCATACTTACATTTCATGTTATACGTTCCTCTTATTCTTCGTATCCATCGCTAGTGAACTCCCTTGAAATACAAAGAAAATTTCCCTGTTCTTGCCCGCAAGAAGACGTAGCCACAGGTGTGTAGCTGTTCGAAATCGAACGAAGCGATCCCCTCGTAATTCTTCGCGCGTGCTCAGACGTTTGACCGCGGTGTGACTGACGGATCAACCGTGTGCTTGATCCACCTTAACAGAGAGAATGTCGGATCAGCTGAATTCCTCACCTTCAGACTGACTGACTGACCCGGAGGAATGTTCTTTAACTCAATTCCTGTTCAACCCTGCAGTTCCCAAATCTGATGATGCAGGCAGACAGAGAGGGGACGTGTGCCGGCAATCGTGCGGCAAACCTTCAAACACAGGTTTGTTCCAAAGTTGATTGGAATAGTTTCCCTCTCAATATTAATTGTTTACGGTCGAGTGAACCATCGAACTAAAAGACGGTTTGTTTTAGCAGCTGAATTATCTCAGACGTCAAAATAAGGGGAGACAAAAAGTCTTCTTACTCTGCTCTGAAGTCAGGTTGAAAAGAATGGGGGGGGGGGCACGGGCACCTTAGGACCCCCAAGTTACGCCCCCCCCCCGTTCAGCTTTCATGATGTCGGGTTTTGAAGTTCTTCTCCGTTAGTTTGAAACCCGTATAAAGCGTAAAGCTTTTAGCTACAGGTCAAGCTGCGCTACCTCCCTACGTACCTCATTGTGCCGTTTTAGTAGATAATTTTGGAATATCTATTCATTAATTAAAAGCAACAACCAAGTTCCCAAAATCTTCTTTCTCCGTCCCTTAAGGCCAGGCGTTGTTAACCGATAAATCGATAATCCATAACAATCGATATTAATCGATATCAATCATCGATAAATATCGATTTTCCCCTCGTGAGTCACTGACCGGAACTTTAACTTTTCAGCATCTGTAATATCATCCATCGTACTAGCAGTTGCATTCATCATATCCCTTGGAGTGAATCTTTACCAATGGCGTGCTCGGGGAATTTCCAAAACAGGCGAAAAGTATTCCGCCGAGGAATTCCAAGTGAAAGCTCACCAAATTGAAGGAGGTTTGTGGCGTTTTTGTGAATAATGAGTGGCAATTTTAGTTTGAACTGAGTTTACAATTATGGCAGCGTGCTAAGAAAGTAGTGTCCGATAGCCCGGTGCTGGTGGATTTTGCTATCGGGCTAGTGAATTCTATTATTAACTTGCCCGACGGGCAAGTGTAGCCTGAATTTCATGCTTCGAGTCGTTTTCCCTTCTCGGCAGCTGAGAGGAGAAAATGACTCGAAGCAATCGGATGAAATTCAGGCTAGGGTAAGTGAAGTTTTTTTTGAGGAATCCAAATTTCAGAAGAACTGTGAAAGCAATCTGCTCGTCAAAACGTTTTGGAGGCTAGTTGAAATGATGTTCAGTGGGGCTAGTGAATGTTAGCCTCAGCTTGCCCGAATGACAAGCTGTAAAAATGACTTTCTTTGCACCCTGTGTGGTATCGGGCACGGTTACTGGGTACTAAGTAAATAAGTAAATTAATAACCAGACCGCAAGTGAAATATGTCAAATAGAAAATGAGAATAATTATAAATAAATTTACTCACCTTAAACCTCGTTATAGCCTTGTTCATGCCAAAGCTAAGGACTTCCACATCTACAAAGACGACGCTGCTAGGGAAAACGTCTTTACCAAAAAGGAAGACAAAAAAGGGATTACCTTTGTTCTGACTAACTAGCGCCGGAAAAAGATTCACAGGGATAAAATTCTATACATTAATAAATAAATTACTAAAAAATAATACTAATTAATTTCTTCTGTTATGTGTGATGTCTGTGGGTGTGTTTTGTAATTACGACACAACTCCCCCATCCCCTAAAAATATAACACAAAAACAAAACAGACTTACATTGTTAAGATATCCAATCTTCCTTTTCCTGCTCAACTTTGATTAGATTCCATGCGACCATTTTCAATCTTGGGCGATGAAGAAGTCCCGTCTCCTAAAGTGGAATCATTTTATATGGAGCTGCAGCCCACTCAAATCCAGCAAACGACAAGAGATTCAGAATATGGATCTCTAGTGAAGAACCCGGAAGGAGGTAGTGATGATGCTAAAACGAAACAAGATTATGCTAATGCTGCCTTCCATCGGCTCCCTGAACCGCAGGAAAACGAAGTATATCAAAATATATAAAGGGACGGAAATGAAATACGTGAAAATTGCAAATACCTTGACAGCTTTGTGTGCGAGAAACATGCACAACCACGTTTTGTTCGAATTCTACCCGAAGCATATACACAAGTAGCGTGCTTGTTTCGACTAGACTTCCGGTAACTCCAGTGGACTCGGTGCGTTTCCAGTGTACTCCAATGGACTCCAACAGACGAGTTTTCAACCCTCCTTAAGGGAAGATTGTACTTCCTGTTTCATTTCACGACTAGACTTGTAGTTACTCTAGTGGAATCCAGTTTTTGACCACCGCAATATAGTTGAGTGTATTGGACATGACCGCCCCATTCGGGAACTTAATTCGTTTGATCCCCTTTTCAAAGGGTTCATCTAAGGCATGAATAATAACCGGGAACAGTGAAGTATCGACTGAAGCTGTACATATTAGTTTTAGTGTCTGCGCTTTTGTAATCAATAGAGCGGAATAACGGGATCGAGGTTTCATAAAAATATGGCAACAGAATTGACCTTTTGAAAAATGTTAGAGGTAAAATATTGGTAATTAGAAAATAAAAGAGTTGAAACGTCAGATTTTCAGTTAAGTTAGTTTGAAGAGCGAAACTGGATCCTTTTTAGGGGGCGTTTACATGAGAAAACTCGCACCGGCGCGAGTTTCATACCGACATGACTTTTTGATTTCGTATCGCGTTTACATGATGACTGGGTTATTTCACATCTCGTTATTTGAAGGTACACTTCATGTTGATAAAATGCACGTATGATTCAAAATCACGAACATTACGCTTGCGCTACCCGTTCCAGTCTACTGGCAGACCGATTTCACACCGAAACGGGTGGTCGTTTCGTGTTTACATGATACCATTGCGAGATTTCGTACCGGAGTGAAATTCTCGCCTCGGTGCGACAACCGGAGTGAACTCGCGCCGGGGCGACTCGCGCCGGCATGACTTTTTGTGGTGGTATCATGTAAACAAATGTAGAGCCATGAGAGGGAACCGGAGTGAACTCGCCGCGGCGCGAAAGTCGCCCCGGTGTCATGTAAACACCCCGTTAGTTTGTTTGTTTGATTTGGTCATTGGTTTTACAAGAAAGACAGCCTCGATCTTAGAAATGAATACATTGACTTTTACTTAAGACAAACGACTTACTCAAATGAACATATTACTATATACATATAGAACATCCAGTTGCCGTTGCTTTCGCTTGTTTGCTTTAGTTGTTGGAATTTTATAGCGGATTACAAGCACCCAAAGTTGTAAGTATAACGAACAACAGTTCAAATTTAAATAAACTCAGTCTTATCAGTGTTATCGTTTGTGCCTAACAGAGACTTGCTGAGTCTTTGTTTGTTTCCCGCCTTCAGTGTGAATAAACTCCCACAGTTGTTTTGCACTTGCAGCGTTCCCCAAGATACTCGCTAGTTTCTCCTCTGACAACTGACACAACTCTTGAATGTTTGTCACATTTTTCATAATAAATCTGAAAAGAAGGCAGAAGTTAACGACCGGTCAGATCTCTCTAGTGACACAACCATGACGTCTACAGCTACCGCAATGTTCCAGGAGAGTTGCTATTAAAACCTTTGCCGTTCTCGTTGCCGTCGCCGTCGTCGTTGCTTAAGATCGCGGATGTCATACATCAGATACTACAAGCATTACGCATGCTCTGTAAGGGAAGGCAGTATGTGATAAACTGTTTCTTTACTAATTGCCTTGAATAACCTAGGTACCAAGTTCCTGTCTGGCGACTTCCCAGGCTTTCTTGGTCATTAAACTCGCTCGTAACCACGTGATCCGAAACGCATAGGCCGCGCGGGATAATGAGGCCAAGAGACTAGGGACTAGGCAATGCAGTGTAACCCAGAATCCGTTTGAAGTGACGATAAAAAATAACGCTAAAAAAGAAATTGTGGATCAATTCTGGGAAACTGCCCACCTACCCCTCCCCCCTGAGCTAACATTAACACTCACTCCTCACTTAGGGTAAAATGATGGCTTAGGGGAGGAGTAGGTGGGAAGTTTCCCCAGAATTAAAGTACTTCAGAAAGTTATGCAAGTTATTTCTTTTTAACTATCAACTAGAAACAGAACTCCAGTTGCTTGCACTCAAACAGTCAAGAAGAGTGATCTGATTCCTTTTATAACCTGGCGGTGACTGTGATCTTAGTGCAAATAAAGTTTTTCGTTGTGTCCTGAAATTCTTAAACCTACGTTCGGCTGTAATTGAAAATGTGAGCAATAGAAGGATCCTTTGGTAACTGTTATTCAGGGAAAACTTGAACGCCATTTGATTTCTGCAATTATAACATCCTTGCTAGAAAGCAATTGATCCCCTTTGCGTTTCAAATTAGGTCATATTCTGTGCTTCATCGCCGCAAATCTATTTTCTTCCGTTATAGCTATACCCCTCTACTACCAGTGTCACTAGTAGACTACTAGTTCCGGCTAGATGTCATATGTCTCTAATATCCCGTCAAGATCGCATGTGGTTGACGTTAAGGTCATTGAAAGTCCAACATGTTTGAACGTTATGTCATTTTGCATGTCTAAGGAAGTTGCCAAAACATATCCGTTCAAAACGCAAGCGAATTGAATACAACTCATTTCTACCGACGAGTACTAGTAGACAAATACGTTTTCCATGAAATTGTATAAAAGGTAATGGCATCAATTTTGATACTCCGGGCTAGGAGGTGGTTTACTGAAAGGTCATTTTTCTGTCAGGAGTGCTCGGTGGAGCCGATATTCAAAAAAGCCGTTCCTCAGGCATCGTGATGCTGGCTGGGAAGTATGGCATCTTAGATAAAAAATTGGCTGGGAATTAGTTAAGAATAATAGCTTGCTGGCGATTTTTTCTACCCAAATTATTTTTGGCTGGGACTCGACACAACGCCCACTTCCTGGCTCACACACTCTTTTTTTATCGCTTTGCTGGCAAAAACTTCAAGCAGTTAACGCCCAGTACAACGCCGATCATATGACGTGCGGATGACATCTGAAACTGTTCAAATGAAAACTCTTCTACGCTCCTATATTCAATATCTGACAACTGGCTGTCAATCAGTACAAAATCAACTGTTTCACTCACTTTGCGCACAGACCGGTACGTTCAGAGAGAGAGAGAGCGGCGGAAGTTTTGAACTGGCTGTCCTATCTGGAATGCTTTGAAGCTATTTCTTCCTCGTTCGGAATCGTGGTATCAATTTTCTCGGGATCACAGCCTAGTATTGTTTTGTAACGGTAAGTGCTTACTAATACTTGCTTACTAACTCACTTTTTGCTAGTGAACGACAAAATAAGTATAATGTGAAGTATTAGTATGAATTACTATGAATTAGTATGAATTATTGAAGTATATGAATTATTTCATATACTTCAATAATACATATACATATACTTATTATCCTTTTAATAAGTATATTTCATATACTTTTCTTATACTTATTTCACATCATTTCACTCCTCACGGGAGACATAAACTCAATAAATTCACCTCGCTCCCAATGTGTGGCTTCATAGCTCAGTTGGTAGAGCAACGCACCGGCAACGCGGAGGTCATGGGTTCGAATCCCGTTGAAGCCCTGATTTTTTTCAGGCTTCTTCTTTCCAATTGCTTAAATTGGAAAATTTACTGCGATGATCACTCTTTACTTTCAAAATAAGTATAGTTGTCTCGTATTAGCACAGTTGATAAGGTTTTCTTATTGAAATACTCTAGTGTAGCTGATACATCGTACACCGGTTTTGTATTTGTATGTATTGTGTGAGTGGTCTGAACGAATACTAGAATTAACCGGAGTGAACTACGCATCGGATAACGAAGAGTTTTCCGCCCGGTAAATGTTAGAAAATACGGGCAAATTATGCCTTCTTTGTTAATTCGCACTGAGCTCACCACCATTCTTGCCGTGGTTTATAACCTTTATTGATAGTAATTTTTGATTTTTTTTTAGTGAAATATTTATCAAGTTTAGTGTTTCTTATTTACTAAAATTACATGTATTCTCATTCAGCTCAGACCTAGCGAAGCTTCAAATTAAATCATATAGTGGAAAATTGGTCCAGCAAAGGGGTTAAGGTAAGGGCGAGCAGTTAATTTAAAAATAAAGTTTAGCTTTCTGTTCAGTTTCATAGTGAAAACTGGGCTGTACAATCGAACTGCGTCCTGCCAACCAGTCGAGCTAGAAAGGGAGACTTTTTCTTATCAGTAGTGACAGCTGGTACTGACGAGGAACGGATACCATATTTTTTGACCCGTCTATATTCTAGTGCCCGCGATAGTGGTAACTTTATTTTTTATCAAGATGAAGTCTCAATTTCGGTGACAGTCATGATAGGGATCATGTGATTATAAAAATTAAGGAAAAATATACAGAAAATCTGGCTGTTTAAAAAAATTGTTCACTTGTTAATACTTTTAGTAACGTAGATTTTGTCAATGAACATGATAGTGTTAGTCGTGATAGATGATAGTTATATATAAAAATAATTTTTGATTTCATGTGGACTCAATTCAAGTATGTAAACACGAAAAGAAAGCTAGACCATCCAGCTATCTTTGTCTCCCTCACGCATGGACATGGACGCATATGATAAATCATAGGTTAGATTTAGTAGTATTCAGATTGTATGCCACATAAAGGGATGGTACGAGGCAAGTTGTTCTGAAGATCAAGGGGAGGAAATGGACGCTCTCTTCCCATGGGATAGTACATCAAAGTTGGCAGGTTTCAGGCGTAATGTGGATGATACTGGAGAATCTTAGATAACAAGTGTTGGCGAAGAGACCATAAATTACACAACGTGAGGTGAGCGATAAAATCTTTAATTCATTTCCTTAATTCTTAAACAGATAGTCAGCGTAGCTGGGATTGGGATTGTCGGATCGTATTGGCGAGATCATTTACTATCCTGAAGCATTTTCCTCTAATTAAATCTTTTTCACATAATTTTTCTAGGGGCACTTTTATACAAACGAACGGTACAAATAAGCAAATTAACGCAAACGAGAAAACTTAAGGTAGGATGGGACCTATAGAAAGGAGACCGTTGTGTAATTTATGTTGAATTACAAAAAAAAATTTGCGGAGTAGGAGATAAATTATATTTGCATTTTGACGGTCTAAGTTAGACTTTGTTTAGATGACGGCCCTTAATGGCTTTACAGTGATATTAAAAGGAAGTAACGTTGAAATAGCTGATTAAATTTTGTTAAATTTAAGTAAAAATCACTTTTCTTCTTTTTCTACTTGCTGGCTGGCAAAGTATGTTCATCCTACATTGGTAGAAAGCAATGACAAATAAAAGATTCCTGGCTGAGATTATGGTCCGCAATGAATTTGCTTGCTGACAAAAGGGATCCTTTGGACTTTGTCTTGCTGGCTCTGAGGAGCGGCTATTTTTTTCCCACGAAAGTTAATTATTAACCATGAACCGCTTTAAAGGTGCCAGCTTGTTGTTCGGAAACGAAATAGACCTTATTTGAAAAATTGGTCGTTGAGCACTCCTGTTCTGTGCACGTACACGGAAACAAGACTCCTTGAGACATATCGTTTCCAGCTACGGTTACTTAGTAAACTGAACCTGTACACACACACGAAAACAAGAGACCTTCATAAATACACTGTATTCGTGTACTCGTACCCGTAGATCTAGCCATCTTGAGATAATGTTGTGTATTTTTATGAATACAAAATATAGCTGCCGGCTAAAATTAAAACCTGATGAATGAACAATACACTGAATAATAAATGAATAAAACATTCATTAAATTGAGATCATTATTTTCACGTTTCCTACTCTTATTTTATGCGCCTATTTTCTTGTAAGGTCTTGTCATTTAACGTGTTTGGAAAGAGATATGTATGATCATGTGCAAGGACCTCTAATAGCACGAACTTGATCATGACGAGATAGTTAAGGGAAATAAATTCCTTTTCGTAGGGATCGCTTTTTTTTGTAATGGCTCATTCATTATTTGTAAACGAGGATATCCTTGTCAATCTGGCAAATTCGGTTGTTTACAGAAGAGAGCTTAAAAGCAGCAGACGTTCTTGAAGACCAGGCGCGGATTTAGGGGAGATGAAATGGGTGGATTTTCACCCACCTTTTTCTGAGCCCCCTATTACTTTATTACAAAAATTCACCCCCCATTTCAAAACCCTGGATCCGCGCCTGAAGACACGAACGGCAGGGAGGTTGCGCGGGTCTGGATCAATGTCTTTCTCTGGAAGACTGACTAGAATTAAGGAAGGTTGTGTTGCTTAGTGTCTCCACCTTTCTTGTGTCAAAAGAAAGCAAGTAAAAGACAACTAGACTCTATAGACATGTACAGTGCATCTATCGCACTAGTATTATACAGCTTGTCAATAAAGTGACCGTTTAATAGATTTGTATAAAATTAAAAAAAAGGGGGGGAAATGAACTCTTTGGGACCTTGGAAAAGGTGCCTGTGTGACTGGGGATAGAGGTAGCTAGAGGTGACTGCTTGATACAAGTCAGGTTTGCAGTACGTAAGGGAAAAGAGATCCGGAGCCCTTGGGGCTTTGGTGAGTGACCGCTTAATAGAAGTATGACTGTACGCAGCACCCTTTTGCTGGTCTTGCAATTAACACTTTTACAGTTGTTTCTATTTAATCAAATGCAGCTTTATTAATATCATGATAAACGATGTCACCCTGACAACATGATAGGTAAGAAGCCTTCCTTTTTTAATTTCTATGTTCATCTTTACACGTATCACCTTGGGTGGGTTCTTCTATCAACACAACAGAACCACATCCGCTCTGTATCATATGCTCATTTTAAGTTTATTATAAATCATTTAGGGGACATTACGGTCAATGGACTTTTTTATCTGCCCAGGTAAAGGAATCCAAGAAAGCCTTGGATTCTGGATTTGAGCCGTGGATTACCGATTCCAGGTACTGGATTCGGATTTTTGCTCAGTGGAACTTGGATTCCGGAGTTCAATCGTTAATGGCATTCCGGACTCCTTGATCTGTATTCCGGATTCCGGATTCCGGTTCTCTGTTTCACACTGCAGGGGCAAGTAAAATCAGTGTAAAATGCCAAATTTCTGCCAGAGGTTCTTAATCCAATAGGTTCCTATACCCAGATGTTCACTGTATTACGTATACGTAGTAATTCAAGTTTTCCCATGTAAATATAGTCTCTATGTTTTCCTTCTCATGAAACTTCTATTAAATTTATAATTGGAAACAAATTTGATTCTATTCTCCTCTGTGTGGGTGTACCTGGCTTCCCGTTGAAAAATATAATTCTTAACTGTTTAAGTTTTTCTTTGCCCGACTGTTCCACGCTTATCTTTATCCTTTGATAGGGAAATAGAATCCATTAAAAATTAAGATTCAAAAGCTTGTGTTAACCGTCTACTATTTCCGTGTCTGCGGGTTTTGAACTGTATTCTCGTTAGGTGCTCCTGTGTTTTTGCTTTCCAGGCCACATTTCTTAGTGGACCCTTTAGGGGCTTTCCTTCCAAGATATGCCTTTCTTTATTTTTTAGGTACAAATAAAGGTACATTATTGCCTGCGGTCTCATTTCCGCAATGCGTGGAAAATGACAGTTATTATTCCGTGTCATGCGTTGAACTGAAGAGCAATACTAGACGAAATTGATCACGGTTCGGAAAGAAGTCGGTGGAGATGGGACCACGGGGAAAATGCGAGGTTTATGGTTTATAAATGATCTTCGTCGCAAATTGGATGAAAATAAATACTTCGCTGTGTGACGTGCATGGTCTCTAACTATGCTTCAGTACGTAAACATACAAAGCATCGATACATTTTGGCTGTAAACTTACCTGATACCATTCGTTGTCCCAAAAGACAAATTGCCCCGAAGAAGTGTAAGACGATTTGTTTGTCATCCATGTTTTATCTTAACCAAAAAAAAGCAGTGCAAAGAACAATTTGCGAACTGCCTTTTAAAGATTTGGCCCCCGATTAATGTTTCGATTCAAGTCAATTTTTGACCAGTTCTCGTATGGCGTAACACACCTTAGCAAGCAATAATGCAATAAGCCCTTAATATGTAAATGTTCATTCTTTGTGAAATAATGAAATAATCTTTATTTTGTTTTCTGCCATGTACGACAAAGGGAAATGTAAATGAAACATGAAGTTATCATTCAATAAATCAAAGAGTGTAGAGACACATTTAAAAATTAACGACAGAACCTATCATGCGTATAATTGTTTTTAGGAGTCCTTTGAAGCGTTTGGTTTGACGGTTGGTATCATCGGTAACGAGCGCTGCGGCAGATGCCAGAGCCCCGGGGGCACTTGGGTATTTTTTGGGTGGGTATGTGCCGCCCGGGATTTCAAATTAGCACCCCGTTCTAAAAAAAATTTCCCCTAAAATTGATACCCCGTTTTAGAAATGGGCCAATTTTTTATAATTCAATTTTTTAAGCAAGGACCAACTTACAAAAAAGAAGGACCGGATCCTAATAAGGGATCTAATCAGCAATAAGTGAAAATATAGGACAAAAAAAGCAAGGCTGATTTTACAGTCGGGAATATATAATCGTTTAACCAATATTTCGGAAGGCACGGCCTTCCTTCTTCAGGGTCTATTATACCCTGTTCTAGAATTCGCCCTAAAACTGATACCCCGTTCTAGAAATAGAAAATACGCCCGCCCTGCACGCTAAAACACAGGGTGCAACAAGAGTACAACAGTTTGCTTGTTAACGCATTGAACCGTATTTTTAAAAGCAATCTGTCCTTGAATAATTTCAAATGGCTGCTTACAAAATTGGAGCTTTCGTACGTTCGAAATATTATACCCTGTTCTAGAGAAGGCCTCTGAAATAGATACCGCGTTCTAAATCAGGAGCTTCAAAATCACGACCCCGTTGGGCGGCACATACCCATAGAGGTATTGTATGGGAGTATCTCCCCCCCCCCCCCCCCACCCGGTGCCAGAGGACGACGTAAACTTGTTCATCGCTCCAAAAATTTTCACGCATCATTCATTAGTTCTTTGACGGCGCCCTCCAAGTTTCCAAAATTGACTGCTATCTTGATCTTTTAGACTGTTGAACCAGGAAGTACGGTATTTTTCCTTTCTCTTTGAATGCTGGGTTTTTGAAAATATATATTTTTTTCAAAAAGCCCGGAAATTCAAAACGCGTGAAGTGTGACGTGTTTTGCGAAATCTCGGATGGGAACAAATGACGTCACAAAATTGCTCTGACTTTAGTCTGCTCTGCAATGGCGGAAGACGTGTCGTTCACAGTGATTCTTTGTTTCCGGGTGTTTTTTGGCCTTTTGCTCGTTCATTTCTCTACAGGTTAGTTTCAGTTCTACTAAGTTCTATGAAATGGCAAAGTATAGGTACATTCCTTTGCAATTTATTGGTAAGTAATTTATTTTACGCTTTCTTTTCCGGGTAATTGACGTAGTTGTGTTCGGCTGATTAAGCATTGTGGAGTCCTTTACTATTTGTATGTCTTGTCTTGTCTTGGAATTCCTTTCGTTTATCTTATAGTGCATTTAACACGATGCATCAATGGAAAAGGTGACAAATGATTTGTCTTTTATGTTCTTCCTTTGCTCTCCTCAGCACGCGCGCTACTTCGGCTTAGATAAAAAGTTGCAAGAAAACAGATATGTAAACTGAAACTACGCTCACAGTGCAAATCAGCTTAATCAATATAAAAAATGTTTAAAATCTTCAAAGCTGTCAGCGTGGATGACATTAACTTTGGATATTGAGTTGGCTGACTTGATAAATAAATGATATTGGTGAATAAATAATTCTTAATGTCTCCCGTTGCGGACCTAGTAATAGGGACCTTAAGATCCGAGGACGGCGACGGCAGAGAAAACGTCCTTGAAAAAGTGAATTCGCATTCTTTCAATCTTTATTGCGATTACTCTAAGTCACTAACTTTGCCAAATGTGGGCGAACCCTCCAAAAGTTGAATTCCTAAGAACCACATCCAAGTTCAGAAAGAGAGAGGAAATTTCGTCGTCGCTTGTGTACGTCCTCTGTACATCGTGTAATTAGGCATTTTCACGTCGTAGTTGTGCAGTGACGGCAAAGAAATGTACAAAAAGCGTGATGCACGTGCAAAATTGTTGATTTGCTAATTAAACCTATTGTTTTTGCGGCGTTCCCGTTTCCGTCGCCGTAGTCGGATCTTAAGGTCCCTAATGGTACCAGGACTGAGTGGAGTCCAATTCAGTCTGTAATCATACGAGTGATTAACAAAATCGGACGACCGCGTAGCGGGAGTCCGATTTGCTTAATCACGAGTATGATTGCAGACCGAATTGGACGACACGAAGTTCTGTTACTAATTAATCATAACTTTAACAAAATTTGTGATATAATAGGCTATTTTTTGCATCAAAACACAAGAAATTCGACATTTTGTTTTGCTAGCATTGAAAAAAAAAAGCCATTTAAGCGCGCGCTTGATGGCGCGTACTGTCCAATTACTTAGGCATGAAGCGTACTGTCCGATTAAACTGTCCAATTAAGGCTGAAATCAGGGCAGTTGATAGCCAATCAGATTTGACAATTTTGTTATAGTTATGATTAATTAATAGGTAAATTAGTCTTTTGTAGTTAAATTCTTCGTTTGTTTTACCCATTGTCTAACCTGCAAACAAGCTTTCTGGGGCGCTCTGGCAGCAGGGCGGCAAAAGGAAGCAGAGAATGAATTCCAACACCAATTCTCCTCTGGCTCCCCATCAGAGCGAGAATGTATTTAAACAAACATTGAAAAACTCGTACCACGGGTAATGATATCATAATAAATGTCATCTCCACTAATCAGCATTTCACATCAACTTTTTCAATGAAGGCGTGTGTAACCGAGTGGTTAACTCCTCAAACTCTGATCTGGATCTGGAGATCTGGGGTTCAAAGCCTCGTCCGTCGCGTTTTTTCCTTAGACAAGGAACTTTACCCCACTTTGTCTCTCTCCACCCAGGTGTATAAATGGGTACCGGCAACATACTACCGGGCGGTAACCGTGCAATGTACTAGCATCTCATCTGGGGGGGGGGGGGGAGGCAATACTCCTAGGCATGCTTCATGCTTCGGAAACTGGTATAAGCTCCGGCTGTTTGGACCTTTGGCTTGTGTGTGCCTTTACTTACTTCACCTTTTCAATGCAGATATTTAAATTCCAGAGACATAGTTGTATTAAAGCTCTCCTTCCTTTTCCTGCCTCGCCGCCAGAGCACCCTGGAGAGCGTGCTCGCAGGCTACCCATTGTCTCAAGTATTATAAATATCAAAAGGGTCTTTCTCTAGGTACTGTCTTCACAAAGGAAACAAAGCAACCAAACAATCGAGTAGTCTGCTGGGGAATTTTTTTTGTTGTTGTACAGCATAC
This sequence comes from Porites divaricata, assembly GCA_038088405.1. NCBI lineage: Eukaryota > Metazoa > Cnidaria > Anthozoa > Scleractinia > Poritidae > Porites > Porites divaricata. Next base: position 19,898,084 of record JBBMOI010000012.1, on the reverse strand, counting down.
TTGGTCTACCTCCAGTACATGGTCGTATATGCCTCTAAAACCAAAGAAACTCTGAGTTTTATTCAGATGCAAATAAGTGTCTGTTTTAGCTTACTTAATGGAAGAACATATGAATAAATTATTTACTTTCCCTATCACTACTTTAAAATGCTGAACTGTGTGCCGAAGAATAGGCTAATAATTCTGAGTTGCATGAAACCTCTGTTTTGAAGACATGAGGCGTAGTGCAAATTAAGCCATTGATATAAAAATGATTTTGTATTCATAAGAAAATGAAACTTAGTATCACAAGAAAGGTTTTGCACTTTTAATACCCTTGTTTTGGTAGGGGAGGGCTTTTGGAACTTAGAAATACCCTAACTGGAAGGCTCCTCCCTTTGAAATGGTTCAAACTATTCTCATTATTTTGTAACAAATTGTGACTCTTTTTAAAAGCAAAGTTCTTGAATTATGGGACACCTTGTTTGTAGATAGAGGTTTTGTAGGTTGAAGAGAAATAATGGCATAAGAATAACACAATTTTTTAGAATAACAGGATGATGCTCTTTTGAGGAAGTAATCTGATGACAAATTGTTTTTTCTGGAATAAGTAGATCTTTAAAATGGAATAATGGTTTGTTTAGTCCCTTCCCCCAAAAGGGGTTAATTTCAGTGTTTTTTTATTGCCCAGGATCATAGCAATGAATGTGATGTATGATCGAACCTTGTAGTCACCTTATCCGCTTTTGACTGACTCTAACTATGATAATGATGATGATGATATAGCTTATGACGATGATGATTAACCATAAATTTGTTGAACATTTGCGTGGTCTGACATGAGCATTTGCTAGAGTTGTATCTGTTGCAGTATATTCTTTGTGATTAGCTATAGTTGTTTAATTAGATTAAATAAGTAGTTTTGTTTTCTTCCTAAATAAAGATGAGTTGAGGGATGTTTAAAATAGTAGAAAACTGGTGAGAAATACTAACAAGTGTAGGAATGTTTTTATTTTATGTTTTTTTTGTTTTTTGTTTAGCATCATGTGAACAAGTTGATGTAGGGGTGAGCTGGTATATTCTTGACAATCAATTAAATGCTTCTTCTGAGCTGAATGCTAGCACACCAGCAAAGAACGGCCGACTGAACTTCGTTGGGGGATCATCATGGTGTGCATCCACAAGTGACACCAGTCCATATCTACAGATTGACTTACAGACACCTTATATCGTCTGTGCTGTATCCACTCAGGGGAATTCCCAGGGGAATCAGTGGGTGGAGACTTACACCATACAGTCATCTAAAAATGGAACAAATTGGACAGACTATAAAGAAAATGGAAAAGTTAAGGTAGTTGAAGTTTAAGGGAGCATATGGCCTGGCCATGGCCCATCACTTTAAAAGGGAAAAATATTTTTATCGAGAGTTTTTTGCAAACATTTACATATATTGTAACTCTTCCTACCACCCAACTTGCTTGTCAGTTTTAACCAGTGATAATCATCCTAAAGTACCGGTAAGATATAATGATTTTTGGATTTTACATCACAACCGTTTTGATACAGTTCTAGTGGTGTTGATTGAATATCAGTTATAGGAAAGATGCCCTCTGCAACTTGAGGCAATAAGAGTTTCAATTCATTTTAATATGAAGAAAATGTTTAGGAGCTTCATTTCTTAGGTACATGTACCTGCAGCAGACAACACAGTGTAAGATCATATATTCTTGTGAATCAACCTAGTAGACACGTCCTGTGTAAAGTATATTTTTTTACAGTTACAAAAGTGATCCTAATACTTGCTAGTGTGTATAAAAAAAGAATGTTTTGGTATCGGGATTTTTTTTGAGGCCTGTGAAGGTAGGGAACTGTGAGATTTGCAAGCAGGATGCAAATTTAATGTACATTCATCAACATGGTTTTCTGAGCAATAGTTTCAGTTGTCAAGAAATGAAAATATTTTATCCCATTTAACCTGCAACCAGACTGGCTCTTTGAATCTGCATAAGGATCATTTGTTGGGCACCATTTAAAATTGTCCGATTAAAGGACTTGAGGCAAAATTTTGGTCTAGGTATTGAATTTTTGCCATTTCACTGATCCTGACACAACTTTCTGTTGTTCCAAGAAGATTCTCCCACAGAAATGATTTAAAGCAATGGAAAAATGATGTAGACTTGAAAAACTTGCTATATATTAAATATATAACTTTTAGCTTTCATATTCATAAAGTAAATTACCTAAGTCCCCCCCCCCCCCCCCCCCCAACCCTTGTCAAACCATATGGGGGTTCTGAGCTTTGTAGAAAATAAATTGATATCAATATTTCATCTGGTTTCCTTGGTAATCCTGACACAGTAGATCATCACGTGTAGATCAAAATATAATGTTTATGTTAACTTATCTAAGGTAGGGCAGATAGGAGGCTTCAGAAAGAGGTAGAAATTAAGGCATGTGGCTCTTAATGTCACTTATTTCAGGACACCACTCAGAAACAATTTTACAGTTTACTTTTGCCTGTTAAAGCAATCCTAGCTAATCGTCAATTAAACTATCGTCATAGCTTATAAGATGCAAATTACAGAGGTCCTTGAATGCAATAACAAGACTGTAACAAGACAAAGTTCTTTGCAAAGAAAAATTCATCATCTGCCTGGGAAGGTGCACTGCTTAAACTTCGTTTTCCCTGCTGAAAACAAAACCCTTGGGCCAGTCTACCTCGGCTGCAAAGCGTCATCGTCGTCCAATTTGTTGTCGATGCGTAAGGTCCCTAATACTACAGTTTCTGGTGTTTAGGTGTTTTTAGGAAGGGCAAGATGAAGGAATAGTGGTGGGGATGATTCTGGGGCATAGGGGATGGGGTGGGGGGTATCATACTCAAACTCCCAGAGGTTAACCCATTTTCTGCTGCATGAGGCACCTAAGAGTATAAATTGCTTCTCCCCTGTGAGTGGATCTCTCGCTCACACATGCAAGTCTGTTCAAAGGGTACCTTCAGAAATTAATGTGTTGCACTTATATATTGAGGTGGAAGAATGACAAGCATGTAAATGACCAACGTGTGTTATCTTTAAAGGGAGTAATGCCATGTGGTAAAGCTAATTGAATCCAGAGGGGAGAAGTGGAGAGTGAGGGGGTGATACCCCAGTGGGTTCACAGGAAAGTCACTTAAGGCCAGAGACCAGGAATTTCTTAGCTATGGCCCTACTACCAGCAGTATGACCCCTGGCTACTTTTAAAGGAAAGAAAAGGAAAGCAGACTGAACCAATAGAATTTCCTAGCTTTTCAAATCCTTACCTGTAATTTGCATATATATCTTGCAACTTGAAATCTTAGTGACAGCCCTGGGTTTAATAAACTGAACTCTATCTTAGTTTATGAAATTTAAGAATTACCTCCCAAATGATAAGCCTTTTGCGTTTTGTTTTTTATTTTTTCCAGACATTCAACGGAAACTTTGATCAGAACACAGTAGAAAAACAGATCTTGTTCAGTGCATTTCTTGCCAGATACTTGCGTTTTGTTGTTGGGTCTACACAAGGTGGAGCTTGTTTACGAGTAGAAGTCTTTGGCATACCTAGAAGCAGAGGTTTGATATATTGCATAAATTGTTCCGTTTTCAAGGAATATAGTTTTTTACCCAGTTGTGGAACCTTCCTTCACATCATTGATATGATCTTTTTTTTCTTTTTGCGACAACATCAGCTCTTGAACCATTATCTTGTTCTTTCTTTTTAAAAATCTTTTTAAAATACAGTCTTTGCAAGTAATTCACTGTATGCTATTTCTTCTTGCTCCTTGCCACTAAAGACATTTCGCAGAAAAGAGGTCTGCAATTGCACCCCTAAGATTCCATATTGATCATCATTATGTACATTATTTTGTTTCTGGAACCTACTCAAAGAACAGGGATTTGTCCGCAAAGTATTCATTCTATTCTTTTAGGTACTGTTTACGAATGGCAAAAAAAAGACAAAAGGTCACAAAGATGTACAGTAAATGCCATGAATTATAACTAAAAAAAGTCATCATTCATGGAATTATTATAATCTTTTTTACAAGAAGAATTTGAGTTTTGCTGCTGCTCCTTCGCAGAAGAACACAAAACTTTACGATAATAGACCAGCACAGACTTTAACTCAAACAATTTTATGTATATCTAGAACCCCATGACTACCAGATGAATTCTGTAAACACTGATTCACGTCATCATCATGGAATTATTAGGGCCTTTGTGCAGATGTCTTTCCTGTGAAAAGGTCTGTTAGTGGTGAGGAATGAAGAGATATGGCTAGTTTATTTGCAATCTAATTTGTGACCAACCTGTCAAAATTAAAAGGTTGAGATTTTGAACAGTTACCGATCAAATACTTACCATGGCCATTTTTTTGTACTACACTGCAGACACACTATATGTACAGCTGTACTGATGCATGTACTTTGAACATTAACAAGTTGATTCAGAAAAGCCTTCAATACTTGATTTTCCTCTTTTAAGGCTGTGCTCTAAGAAAAATTCAATGCTCTGTAGCTGTGAAATCCAGGGTGTTCAGCATATGATTTCCATACAAAAGCTGAGATTTTCTAGTCGCCCAAGAACAGAAGTACATTGTATGGACCCTGGAGTAGTCTCCCGGAGCTGAGGCCAAGAGCACAACCCTGCTGCATTTATCCGTAATTTTTATTATTCGTTTGGTTTTTAGTTCCGAGTAATATTGCCCTTTTTAAGAACGTAAGTCAGTCAAGTGATTACGTGCCCTTCGCTGCTAGCAACGCAGTGGATGGAGATAGGGGTACTGACATCGCGAAATGTACGCACACTCAGAAAGAGTACACTGCTTGGTGGCGAGTAGACCTGGGACGAGTACAGCCTGTAGCTGAAGTGAATATAGTCAACAGAGGAGACTGCTGTTGGATTAGGTTAAATGGAGCTGAGATAAGAGTCGGTAGGTAGTAAGTGTAAGAGATGCTGTAATTAGTTCCTTTACCTAGTTGTTCAATTTTGTTCCTTGTTCATTTTGAAATATTTCAATTACAGTGTAATATGAGATTACTTTTCCATTGGCTTTTAAGTTAAGATTTCTTAGAAGAAAATTATGTGAAAGTGATCTCTGTGTTTTGTAAAAGTGTACATGTGTTTAGTATCAATATCATTTTCTTCCTACATAGTTACGTTCCTGGAGAGTCAAATTTCCACAGATTCTATTTGAGTGAGCCAATATATAGAGTTTTTTCACATGACGTCAATGCGGCCATATTGGTTTCCCAAAACAATGAAACGGCGACCGCGTTGGTGTCCCAAACCAGTCCTCTGGGAGTTGAACTCTTTTCTTATGCAAACGCTTTCTTTTGTTCCAATAAATTTGCATATATGCTGGCCACGTGAGTGAAAACACTCTTCTATATATCAATGTAAAGGTTATGCAAGTGAGATTGCAGCACGCTCCTGATCTTGAAGCGAATGCAAAGATCGTTTCTTTGTTACCTTTTCAACTATTAGTGCGCATGAATTAAGTTCAAATACTACAGTTAATGTTACTCATATTTTCTTTTATTCGCTTTGCAAGGAAATACGAAAACAAATAGAGGAGCAAACAACCATCTTTGTGCAGAAAACATACAAATCCCAAGAGGAAGTTCCAAGACATATTTCTGTAGTCCCAAAGCATATGGCAGATATTTGTACATCAGATTGCCTGGCCGTAATACGCCTTTGACGCTCTGCGAGGTTGAAGTTTATTCCTATCTTAAATCAGAAAGTAAGAGCGCTTTTTTTTCCTCCTGTTTATTTTGTAGGTATGCATGATGCTTGTGTGTGTATTTTTTGGGCTTTTTTGCCTTTTACTAAACAAATAATCTGTTTTGAAAAATCGTTTTGTATTGTTTACATATAAAAAGTTTCATCTGTATTTTTTTAATCAATCTGTTCATTTTTCTTTTGTGGTGTTTGCCTAATTTGATACAGTTATATGTTATAAATCCTTCTTACTAAGGGAATTCAGTTGTTAACAACAGTTTCAGCGGTGTAAACTCCAAAAAAAATAAGTTTACTAAGATGCATTGTATGTTTTGTCATTTTACGTTATTCTTAATATTGTCCATGATAATCAGAAAACCCTGAGAAATATTAAAAGGGGCGTCTTTTGTGTATACTGTATTGTATCTGAGGCTGTATTCAGTGAATATCATTTGATTAAGTATGAGGAAATTCGCGCCCCTTTTGCCGCTAGTTTCTTGGTGAGTTGCGGACGTATGCCAGCAATCACCAAATGACATAATAGAGAAAAGACACTGACCATACCCAAGCCACAACAAGATAACCTACAATATATGTTTTGCTACACCAGCAAAAACTGTTTTACCGCCGCTGATCAGGACTGACGTCCTTCTCGCTCAGTGTTTCCGCGCTTTTTTGGTTTCGACTCAACATGGTTTTACTTTAAGTTCAGCTGATTGGTTGATTAGCTGGATTTGTCGGCGTCGTGGTTGGTGGGAGTATTAGCTTTGGTTTGAATTCATATAACACTCATTCCACAACAGCGGGTACGGTAAACTGAACAACTTTGCGTCGCTGTATATGAAAAACCAGCGGACGATCAGAAGCGAGTATTTATCGAGCTTGTAAAGTGAAGTGTATGAATGGATGAATAAGCGGTCAGGAGCTAAGATGAACGTTTAAATCTCAGGCTCCCACACTTCTTACCTTAAATGAGTCGTTTTTCCACACTCCTTTTGATAGATAATTTTCAATCAATCAATCAATCAGTCATTTATTTTAACACATTACGTCAAGGAGCTAAAAAACTCGATCAAAATACGAACGTGTAAGGAGGTTCATTGAAATTATGCCAAAAGAGACAGTTTTTTCACTAAAGCAACAAAATCAAGATATAAAGGATAAAGTCGACGTTCTTTAGGAAGGAAATACCGCAGCTGAAAGAGAAAATTCATGTCGATTGGGCCATTACCTCTGGTGCTGAAGCAACCTCTACCTCTGAAATAGCAATTATAATGCTTCGAATGATGAGACCGTGTCTCGAAGTGTACAATATCTGATCGAGCGAGTATGGAAGCCATTACACTTTTATCCCTTTTATACTTTTGTTATGTTGTTGTTGTTGTTGTTTTATTAGATAAAACAGGAAGGAGCCCCAGGTCAAAGTAATAACATTGTTCTGTGAGTCTGTACCTTCTACGTTAAGAATAATAACATGATAATAATTCTTCCTCCATTTTTTCATAAACTTAGGTTGTGTACTTGTTTTTACATATTTTTTTAGGTTGTGCATTTGATCCAGTAGGAGTGTCGGATAGTAGCGTTATTTCTGATCAGAGGTTTTCAGCTTTGTCATATTTTAGCGGCTACAGTCCATCTGATGGCCGATTAAAAGGATCCAATGCCTGGATTCCTGCCACACACTATGACAACAGGGATTTCCTGCAGATCGATCTCGGATCTCTTTACTTTGTTTGTGGAGTAGCAACACAAGGAAGGGCAGCTAATGATCAATGGACAAAAACATACAAGATAGAGACGTCCCTGGATAATGACGTGTGGACATTCTACTCTGAGGGTGGCTCCGAAAAGGTACATCCCTTTCTGCTCTAGGTGAAGTAATAACGAAATTATAATCCTGGAGACACTAAGTAATAAAGGGTTGTATTTACCTTTTAGCCACGTCAAACCATGAAATTGCTTTATTCCTCTTTTTCTCCCTTCCATTCGCTCTCCTCTCTCTTCTTCCATCTTCTCCGTCTCTAGGTGCCTCCTCCTTTTCTTCCTGCCTCCTGCCTTACTTTTTTTCCCCCTCGTTACTACAACCTTCCTTTCTTGGTCTCTTGCTGTTTACATAGGAAACGTTAGTGAAATAAGTAGTAAAATGTAAAAACTGACATAGACGTGGTTTTCCTTTTAATATCCTTTCCCTTTTGTTCTGCGGCGCGAGTCATCGTCCATGTAGTTGCATCCTCATAAATATGGGGTGTTTATATGTTCTTTTTTCTCGTGTTAACCGTGAGCGGGTGGGGTTAGACGAAACGTAACTTACGAACCAATTTTTTTCAGTTGTTTTTCCATCTACCCATGCGCAGAACACTACTTCATCTGAATTCCAGTTTAGTGTCTCCCAGCTGAGTCACCACGCATCCATGCAACCACGCCCTTGCTGCACAAAAATTTAGATTGTTATGGTGTTTACATCTTGCCGGTCAAATCTTCGACCGTACCGGTCCAAAATTTGACCTCGATTTTGTTCATTTCAAATGTTTGAATGGCTAGGCATTGAAATTTTCCTATAGTTACCGTGTTTCAGTGCGAATGACTAACACCTAAACGCACGAATTTGCATGTCTTTCTCTAGCATTTTACAGACTGAATTTTTGTTAATTTGCTTTTAGGTATTTACTGGAAATGTTGACAGGAACAGCATTGTAAGAAATGAACTATCTGAGCCAGTTGCTGCCAAGTTTATTCGTTTTTATCCAGTTACATTTCGCAACAGTAAAGCACTAAGGGTGGAGGTGTATGGATCCAAGCAAGGTTGGTTTCTTAGTTCCTACCCAGTACATACAGTTCAAAAGAAAACCACAGCATTAAAAAATGCACTTTTCCTGAGCGTTAATGTATTTAGCACGAAAGTGCTAATAACGGACACTATTTTTTACGGGACCGCCATTTTACGCGCTCATCTGAGCCACGCGAAGTTCTACCCGTTTGGAAGGCAAAGGCAGTATCTTCATTTCCCAGTTATTTTAAGGTGGCTCGATACAGTTTTTCAGGGTCAACACCTCCCAAGTTTGAGCATAAACTACGTCGCCAGAAACAAAGTCACTCATTAAAGTTTTGGGTGCCCCTGTGTTTATATCTGATAAAAGACACGGCTAAACTTTACGTCCAACTTTTTAGACCAAAATGACCCCAAATCTAAATATTAGTGTAAGAATGAGTGAAGTCGTTCAAGAACTCGCAGTCTGTATTATCAGGTTTAAAACCTGATAATCGAAACTGCTGGTTTTTTCAACAGTACATAAAAATTCTGAATAAAAATGCCATATTTCTTGGTGTTTTTACAGGTTGCTTTGAATCGTTTAAGAATGAACGATTTCAACCCACCAGGGATTTTACAATTACAGCATCCTCAGAAGGTAGTAGTCATAGAGCATCGTATAGTCGCCTTTATGGTACTCACGGTTGGTGTAGCTCTTCAGTATCCCTACCTCAGTACTTACAGGCTGATTTCAATCAAATTGTGACAGTCACAGGCGTGGCCACTCAGGGTGATGCTCGAAGGGACAACAGGGTGACAAGTTATTTAATCCGCTATGGATATGATGGCAAAACATGGATTAGTTACGGAGCTGGACAGGTACATTTACAACATGTATTCATATATTTGTCTGGATTTGCTTAAAGGGACCTCCAGGAGATTTTCCCATGCAGACATTCTCATTTGGGGCTTGTTTACTTTACTTTGTTTCTTTGTTATAACATTTTGAGTACACAAATCCTCTAACAACTGCAGAAGACATAAAATCATGTGTTTATAATGTTGTTTACATCTTCCTCACCCCTCCCCTTCCCCCTCCGGCCCTACCACGACCCCCACTACCAGCGTTCATTTCCCATAATTCTCATGTTCGTGTGATAGAACAATCCTACTTGAAATCAGCGTGCGCGATGGAAGTTGTTTTCTGTGGTCGGTTAATTTTCTGGAGTTCGTTTTGGCAGCCTGCTGGATCAAAGTTTTCCGGAAGGCATTGTGAAGCCTTATGAAGGAACAAGTCTCACGATTCATCCAGTCAGTGTCTGCTATCGTCTTTCGTCTCATTTTTTCTACACGGGTGAGACACTGACCTCGGGCTTGAGACAGAAAAGTATCATATTGCGAGCTTTGTTGTAAGCGGTGACGAGTCTCTGCCTCCAAACCTAGGTTAACAAGGTACCAATTTTTAGTCCGATATTGTCCGATTAGAGCTTGTAATCGTAAAGCTCCGCAATGAGCTTATTTGTACAGTAACTGTGTGTGACTATCCAACAACGTACTAAGTATTCTAAGGAAACGCAGATTCATTCTCATCTATAGCACTTTTAACTTTCAAGTTGACTTCAAGTGAGTGAAAACAAAATCACACAACCTTTCAACTAGTGAACGTTTAAATCTTACCTTTCGACGGACGTAATGAGAAAACAGATCAAACAAAGAAGATTATTGCGTTAAAGCTGAAGATTTACTTAGTGCTTAAAGTATCCCTGACAACTTTTCTTGTTTGTCCGTTAATTATCGGGACTTTCGAGTAAGGGGCCCCTGAACGGATATTTGCAACCCCGTTTTGGCTGACTCGTCCCAGTCACGAGAAGCGCGACTGAAGGGAGCGCGAGGGGTGATGGGAAGGAGAAAAAGGAGAAAAATTCCTCCTTCCCATCACCTCTAGTGCTCCCTTAAGCCGGTTTGGGAATGTACCGCCCAGAATGTAGTCTCTTATAAATAAAATTATTTGTTTATCTCCTCTTACTTTGTTCTTGATTTACAACTCAGCATTTGACTGGAAACAGCGATAGAAGTAGCATTGTTGTCCACTGGTTTGCTCTCCCATTTGTAGCGCAATACGTTAGAATAGTTCCCAAGAAATATGACAACGCTATATGTATGAGAATGGACTTGTTTGGCTGTAAGGATTGTAAGTATAATTTGTTAGAGGGGGATTTGTAAAAATTTAAATTAATGGGATACATGTGCTGCCGTATACAGCCAATAATTAATAGTAATAGTATAACGTCCCTTTTCCATGCAAATATGATCAAAAGGGCGTTACAATGCTTTGAATGTTAAAAGAAGGAAATAAAAGCTCAAAGCTCGGCTCAGCGCAGCCGAACTGATGTATAAAACCCGAAAGGAACTCCTTTTAATTGGGGATTTTAACCAAGATTAGATATGTACACGAACTTTGTCGAAAATCGATTTCCTAATAAAAATCTAGTTGATTTTTGGCATCGGTTTTGGTTCATAAACAAAAGAACGGAGCCCACACGGGTAACAGATAGAACAAAGAGCTTACTTGATGTTATTCTGGTCAGTCACGCAGAACGCTACATAACCTCGGGTAATTTGCAACTTGGTTTAAGCGATCACGATCTGGTCTTTGTTTTTAAGAAAAATAAACTTCCACACCCAAAGCCACGCTTAATTGAATATCGCAGCTTGGAGAATATCTGGGGTCACTGGAGCGCTCTCTATAAGAACATTCTTGACCGGCATGCGCCAATTCGATCGACACAACACCTGAACCCAGTCTCACGTGCAACCTCAAAGTGGCCAATAAAGATTTGCGGCACCTGATTGGTTCTTAAACATTTCTATTGTTTTTTGCCACTCACAGTTCTTCCTTACGGGCGGACATGTACCTTGGATTTGTATCAAATCTACTTTCTCGCTTCCTTCCCTCCACATAACTGCCCACGCGCTTTAAACCCCGTCACTGGCCCCTTTGGTACAAATGAAAGGAAGATGGCCGCCGTACCGGAAAGGAATCGATCTTAAAACTGCATTGCTCTCAGCCAATCAGATTCAATAAACCTAATGGACTGTACTGAGATATTGTATTTGAGAAGTTTTCCAAGTTATTTCTAGTCGTCTTTACATTGATTGTTTGCTTGTCTTTTTCAGACCAAGTTTCATTGGCGTTAAACATTAATCTTGATGATGTTCGTGTGATAGCCGACTATAGTGAATCCGTGACTCTAACCTGTGTGGCTAGTTACAGCCCTCGAAAACCCTCTGTGTATAGTTGGAGCAGAGATGGAACGGGGCTGTCTGACACAACCTCCTCTCTTACAATACCATACAACAATGCCAGTAACATCTACAGTAACTCTTGTACAAGAAAGGTCCCTTCAGCCAGTGGAGTCCAGTGTAATTCAACCTACCAATGCTCTGCATCACTTTCTGGAATACAAGGCAGTCATCTGACCACTGCAAATGTTATAGTGTCCTTAAGTAAGCAACAATTTGTGTGTACCTTGGAACACCTTTTTGCACGTTATTGTGAATGTGAAAATTAATTTAATATACGGGTTCACGCAGTTTTCAATAACTAACATAAATTAAGTCCTTTATAAGGACAAGAAAATATTGCATTCTAACAATACATGAGTATAAACGTTATTATATGAACAAAGAAGTACCTTCTAAAAGAATACCTCAACCTTTAACGTATTCTAAGTGGGTAACGTATTTTTAAGGGGTTTGTTTATTCATTGACTTTGTCACTTGTTCAAGGATTTAAGTGCTCGGGATTAGATAACCTTGAACCTCATCAATAAGGCTCATTATGAGGCACATTTTTGTTGTTTTCAGAGAAACCAGGCCAGCCAGTTGTTCAAGTTAATCCAAGTGACGTTAAAGCAAGATCAGCATTAGTCACATGGCCTCATAATCCTGGAGCGGATGAAATACCTGTAACTGGCTACAATCTTGAGTATCGAAGTAGCACTTTTGCACGTAATATAACGTTGGGAGCTGTATTAAGTAAACAGATTGTCAACCTCAAGCCACACACAGCCTACAGTGTCAGGGTGTTATCCAATAGTGTCTTAGGAAGTCTGTGGAGTAATTTCCAGAATTTCACAACAAAAACTGCCAGTAAGTGATGATGCAAATTTGATGCGGTGCTAAGAATGATGATTTATATAATACGTTGTTTTTTCCAAAATATTGACCGCTACATCGTTTTAGCGGCCCCAGTCAGTCAGGTAATGAAATATTAATTACTGCTGTTATTCGTGATCTAATCGATATTTTCATTAAAATCTGAAGAACTGTGACAGATAAAGGTGTGTAAGCAAACTTATTCAGCGATTTTTCATGTAATAATCAGGCGTCCGGTCGTAGGACAGAGCTATTTTGTTTGAGTATCAATCAATGTAAAATTTGTATAGGTAATAGCATAATTAGTAGTGATATTTGGCATAAATACCACGAGTGATATTCCAAAATTGTTATACCTAATTTCACGAGCAGTTTGGCGAGTGGAATTTGAGACAATTTTGAAATATCATGAGTGGTATTTATGCCAAATATCACGTACAGATCATGCTATTATTTGTTTATACTACACCAACAAAAGGTTTGTAATTTTCACATGTAGGTATTTCAAATTAAGCTGAAATACCACCGCTCTAAGCCAATCAAATTGCAGAAATTTTTCATGTAGTAGTATAAAATTTGTTATTTTCCCTTTTTAGAGCCTGAAGTCGATGTCCAGATCGTAAGTGTGACAAGTGTTACTTCGCAGTCAATTCTTGTGAACTGGCAGGTAAACATCAGATTTATTTTAACAAAAACTCCTTCGTGTCCATAAGTACTTCGTTTCTCAAGAGGGTTGCCTATTATTTCCATGCTTCTCCAGACTATGACCCAGTCGATATTGAGGCGCGCGGATCTTCTCCTCGCCGCCTTCCCCCATCCCCCCCCCCCCCCCCCCCCCCTCCACGCCTCCATCTTCTCTTACCTCGAAGCTCATAAATGGCGACTGGGTAGGAGTGTGGTTTCCTCAGACAGAAAAATAATGTGTGTAACCAATGTCATCTTTGTTCATTCAATATGTTCACGGCTTTGTGTAAACAAGAGAAAAAATTAGTTTAGGTTTGAAATTGTCTGCATTAATCCCTCAAATTTATCATTTTGAGATCTTAGCGTTAAATGGAGTTTACTGTCAAAAGGTTTGAAAATGAGCATTATTAGGTAATGGGGAAGAGACTGGTTATTAAAGCCAGCGAACATCACTGGAAAGATAAAAATAACTGGGCTGCAGTTTATAAGGTGAGGCCCGCGACAGTGCACAATCAATTGTTTTTTGTTCATGAATTATGACTGAGTAAATTAATGCGATTTATTGGAAATGATATCGAACGTTATGCGTCGTCAAGCCCCCAAAAAGCTAACAAAAGCATATTAAAAAAAGCTTGACAAGCGTCATATACTCCACTTTATTGACTATGGTATAAAGTATATAAAGTATGTTTGCAATAGCTGTGGATTCACAAGTATGTCAAAAAGAACGAAGGATGACCAATGAAAAAAACAATAACAGCAACATATTACACGGAGAGGGTTTTCTTCTTAGATATTTGCGGCGGTCTCCTAATTCTGGTCTCGCAGTTCTGACAGAATTGACTTGCAAACAAATGTTAGAAGATAACCACGGGTATGTCCGTATGAGCATGCAAGGTTAAACTGGGAGGAGAGGTTACTTAATGATGTATTACTTGAACACTAATTTAGTCATGTTCATGTCGCAGGCACCAAGCATGACCAATTTAAACGGACCCTTTAGAGGGTACAGCATTGAGTACAAGGAAGAAGGGAAATCTTCATGGATAACAGTCAATGTCAGTGACTCATCAACCGATAAGACTTTACAGAGCCTGAAGAAATGGACCGTATATTTCATCAGAATCGCAGTCAGTAATGGCGACTTTCTTGGTCCACCGGGTCCTGAAAAGCAAGTTCGGACGCTAGAAGATGGTTTGTATAGTCCTTAACTTAAGCTTGTTTTACTTAAGCTATTTTTCCCCTTGATCACTTCCAAAACAAGAAATAAATAACCAAAAAACACTAAGAAAAGCCGTGCAATTCACTTTCACCTCTGTCTCTTTTTTTATTTAGCTCCCAGCGAACCGGTTATGTTAGACATCAACTTACAAGAGCCAAGTGAAGTAGCGATGCCGAGAATGATGGTCGAATGGCAACAACCTGCTGAACAAAATGGTATCATCAAAAAATATAGATTGGTTTTCACCTATACCATGGATGGAAGACAAACTACCATTACAAGTGAAACAAATAATCAGACCTTTAGGTACAGTTTAGATGTTTTCGGTGGAATTCAGTACAGTGTTGAAATTTTGGCAGAAACTGTTAAACCCGGGCCAAGGCTAACTGTAACTCAACAAGTACCAGAATACAGTAAGTATCTGTTTTTCATTTCCCTGCTACTATTGCTTTGTGTGTAGATGATGTGTGAATACAATGCACAACAAATATTGTTATGGGTACTAATGCAGTGGCGGATTCAGACCTGGGCCCAGTTGTTCGAACGCTGGTTAGCGCTAACCCGGGGTTAAATTTTAACCCGGTTTCTTGATCTTTTTATCAAAAGCACTCTCTCGGATAATTTTCTCTGTTCTTTTTAGAGTATCCAATCAAATTGTAGTCAAAGAGAATTAAACTGAATTTGCTTTTTAAGCTCTCATATCTGAGTTAAAATTTCGCACTAACCTCGGGTTATCTTAACCCAGCTTCGAACTACCCGGCCCTGGAGGTAAGTATCTATGACCCAACTCGTATCTATGAACCAACTCGTGAATAGATTCCAGTGTTAAAATGTGGCGGGGCTGAAAGGACGTAAATGGTAAAAAAAGACAATCTTATCGACAGCACTTTCAACAGCGACTGTGAATGACAAACTTTGCAAAAGTAAGAAAGACGTTTTCTCTTTACTTTAAAAGCGTTAACGCGTACAAACAGTTTGGTGACGTGAGAGAAGTGAAGGGAGGGAAAGATTTCGGAAACTGCTGCTCACCTACCCCTCCCCTAAGCCAACATAACCACTTACTTCGCTCTTAGGGCA
Source organism: Porites divaricata (assembly GCA_038088405.1). Taxonomy (NCBI): domain Eukaryota; kingdom Metazoa; phylum Cnidaria; class Anthozoa; order Scleractinia; family Poritidae; genus Porites; species Porites divaricata. Next base: position 19,882,477 of record JBBMOI010000012.1, on the reverse strand, counting down.
AAATGGTGGCTTAGGGGATGGGTAGGTGGGCAGTTTCCCAAAACTTATAATGATCCAAGATTTCTAAGACTATACTTTTACTAATATATGCCAATCGTGGTCAGTGAACTTTATGGTTAGTTTTCATAAAGGATCAAGTTGTTTGGTTAAGAATATTGTGGCAAATGTTAAATTATATTTCAAGTTAAAGGAATATATAGTTCCACATGTTGAAACTGAAAAGAGCTCTATCTAGGAAAAATACACTTCCATTTGCCGTTAGCAGATAGATCTATACCCATAGATTATTTTAAATTGTCATTACCAAAGGCAAGAACTATTGTACTTTGTGTTTAAAATAAAAATAATATTGGCCTTTCATCTTGTGTTGGATCATTGACGTCATTCTCACTCACTCGCTAGCTATGGTGTAAATTTCTGTGTTAACATTTCACTTTCGGTGTTAACATTTCCAGTGTTACCTTATATTTGATCAAGGGATTGTTATACTAAGAGACAGAGATGAGAGAATCTGCGAGAAAAGGGCCCCAGGATGAGGAAGCCCTTTGCTGCTCACTCGCGCGTTGTCTCGTCGTTCTTGCCTCACCGACTGTGAATACTTATTTAGATTTAACAAATGACTTACAACACATTCAATTTAATTACTTACAATAGAGAGCTCCATTCCTTACAAAACATAATTACTTACAATTTGTTTCTTATATACTTGCACACATTACATTTTTTATAATTCAACATAATTTCAATAAAAATAGCAAACAAGCATTACATTACAGTGCGAACAATTTTACACTGAAAAGACCAGGAATTAATTACAACTGAGTATTACATTAAAACAATTTGCACTAAAACATATTTTTGTGTACAACAACATTGCCTTGTGACTATCATGATAAGTTCTAATGATTCATTTAAACAAAAGAAACAAGATTACGAGAAGACGTCGATGTTTGTAGACGCTTTAAAGTAAGGTGAAATTGATATATGCAGTTCCACAGGCTCGATAGTCATCTCAATCGATTTTTTGCTACTTTCATTACCCTGCTAGCAGAGGTTTTTTATCTTGTCGTTTGTATTTCCTGGTCTTTTCATGGATGTCTTATCTGTTGCCTAAGAAAGCCATGGAAATACTACGAAAATACAAACGGCAAAAAGATGAGAACTCTGCTGGCAGGGTATACTTTCATTGGTTTTGCACTTCTGTATTTCCCACCGTTAACCTCATGTCCTCTCAGAGGCCTATTTTCAATTGGTCCAGAGACCAAACAATTAAGTTGCTTCCATTTAAGTTTGCTTTATTTCCGTTTTTTTATTTCCTTCCTATAGAAGTAGCTACGTGTAGTCCTTGACTGCCTATTTTTTTTTTTATTTTTATTATTTCTATTTTTTCCCTCCTTATTGCTTGGGATAAGTACTTTTTATTCTACAAGAGACCCATTTTATCTTTGGGGTATCACAAGTTCATTTTTTTATCCTTTGTTTTTTTTCTCAGAACCAAGCGCGTCACCTCACAACATAACCTCTGAGAAGATGAACGAGACAACTTACAGAATAAACTGGAATCCCCTTCCCAGAAACACAAGTAATGGTAGAGTGATCGCTTACGAAGTGAATCAGACGAAGCTTTCTACTTCACGCACTGCAAGATCCGTGTCCACTCCCTCAATTTTACACAACACATCCGACACATTTATCGTTTTAATTGGTCTTACATCGTGCTCTGTTTACAAAGTTGAAGTACGTGCCTACACTTCTGCTGGCCCAGGAGTCTTTGGCAGCATTGCCCATGACATCGTGACTTCAGGTATTTAAATATAGTCGGGGACAAAGCCTGATGTTTTTTGAGGGTGTAGATGGAGATTTTTGGGAAGTATTGCAGTTCGAAGAACTGTTCATTATGTTATAGGTATAGATTGTATGAAGTTTTCCATCTTTGGGACAAGGAACACTTCTCATAAAAGAAAGGTGTCCACGTTATGGTGATGTGCTTGAGGGGATTCTTGACTATACAGTCAAAAATTCTGAATACAACACCAAAACAATAGGTGTCTTACCGAGGTGTCCGTAATGTAGAGGAAGAGATCGTTATATCTAGATTTAGCCAAGGCCATAAGCGAAGCTCTCGAGAGAACTTTCAAGAAGTCTTTCTGAAGTAAAGTTTTCTGAGCCTGCACTCATTTTTAAACCATAACTGGTACCTATTTTGACGGCTGTCAATAGAGCGTTTTCACTCACGTGGGCAGCATCTATGCTAATTTATTGGAACAAAAGAAAGCTTTTACATAAGAAAAGAGTTCCACTCCCACAGGATTGTCTTGGTACACCAACATGGCCGCCGTTCTATTGTTTTGGAACACCAATATGGCCGCCGTGACGTCATGTGAAAACGCTCTATTGATCGTAACATGGAAGTCCAATATCAAGTTTAAACACAATTTGTTTGTTCCTTGGACTTTTAAGCTAGTAAGTAAGACATTTCACATCCACTAACATGAAGAGGCGGATAACCACCAAATGTTCTTAACCATGGAGCTCCGCTGTGTAGACTACCCCTCCCCCCCCCCCCCCCCCCCCCCACCATCCTACAGTTTAGGGGGTGGAGACGTTTGGCATTCCAGACTATCCCCTATGAAGTTTTGCGTTTTTGGGACCAAGAGATCTGGCGAGCTGTTCGTATTATTTAGTTGATAGAGGTTTCGTAAGAAGAGGTTCGACTGCAGCTTTTGCGTGATTGCGTGATTGTGTATCAATCTAAAATCCACATGAAAGCATTGCCCAGCTGCTTTCACTGAATGATCACACTGTTAAATTCATCCACAGACTCAAAAGTTAGAACCACCTTGTACAGCATATGAATAAACAGTACCACGGGAATGTGGTGCTCAACAGCTTTCATTTGAATGGTCACACCATGGGATTTCATCCACATAATCATAAGTTACAAGAACCTTGTACTGAATAATAAACTGTGCCACAATTAAAGATTTTACCGCGAAAGTTCTTACTAAAAAATTATACTACTTGCACTGTCGCGTCATTTTTACGTGCGTATGTGCGTAAAATTTACGTTTGGGAATAAAAATAGAAGCAATGTATGAAAGGTCACACGTAAGCGAAAAAGCAGAACCTCGCTCAACTTCACGTTTAATCTCAACACTTTATATCTTGCCTCTATTTTATTTATGTGATTCAAATTTACGTCCGTTAACGTGCGTAACCAAAAACGCGTCAGTGGAAATCAACCTTATGGATTACGTCTGGCATAACCCCAAAGAAATTCGAGTCGCTTGTACAGCATATAACTACATGTAGTAAGATATAAAGGGGAAACTTTATGGATGGTTTCATCTCTTAACTGCATTTGTTGCCGTCGTTTTTAACAACTACACGGTATCACCGATTTTTGTAGCTCCCGGTGAACCAACTAATTTGCGTACGGAAAATCCTGGTCAACGAAGCATAATCTTGAGGTGGGATAAGCCTGATCGTCATGGTGACGACGTGAAGCGTTACCAGGTAACCTTCGAATTTCTTTGTTATATTTTATTAGCATCACTATTTGTGACTGATTTACTTTTCTATACCTTTCGTTACAGTCAGTTACTTCACTTAATTCCACAAACACAAAGCGACGACTGGAATCGGAAGCGAATGCTGAGTAAAACTAAGTGACGTCACATGACGTCATCAACCGTTCTTTGATCCTTTACGCGTTTCCAGTAGTTGGGACTGTTCTTAACCCCTTTAAGCCCCAACAGTGACCCACATCCAATTTTCTCAACAATAAAACTGGCTGTTTAGACAGACACGTCATGAGAATTCATAAAATGATCACCAAATATGAAATGTTGTGATGTTGGAACAAATTCTCTCAAGCAGTGCCATAAGGATTGTATGACGAACAGTGCGGAGAAGGTGCATGTTGATGCTGGGGCTTAAAGGGTTAAGGGGAAAAATCAGTTTTTTGATGGCCAAAATTCAAGAAAATTTTTGGGAGACATTTTTAGAGTATGCTATTGTATTTTAACTTACCTATAAACCAAAATCGGCTTGAAAAAAATTCATGTCATATACACTTTTTTAAGTTCATTTGACACAAATTTGTTTGAAACATGTCACACTGAACATTTAACGATATCAGTTTAAGTGTCGTAACTAGTTCATTGCAAGTTAGACAAACATTGTCTCAGTCGTTTGTCATCAGTTCTTGAATATACTTGGATAACCATACTACTACAGTTATTTATTTATTCATTTTAAACAATATATTAACATTATGAATGCTGCAGATAATCTATCAAGGTACAAAGGATTATTATCCAAACTTCAAAGCAGATACTGGAAATCAAAAAACAGACTCTCCAACGTTAACAGTGACAATCACCAATCTGGTTCCTGGTACAAAGTATAGCTTTGTTGTGAAGGCTGAAACCCACTGTGGCTATGGAGGTAATAGCTCTGTGGTGCAGAAAAGCACGAAGGCAGGTGGTAAGTTATTTACTTTGTATCGGGTGTTAAATTTTGATATGTTCTAAAATGATTTACAAGGGCAGATCCAGGATTTTTCGTAGGAGAGTGCACCACTAAGGAATGACGTAACAGACTGGTGACATAGACAAATTTTTAAAAGAAGGCTTTTGTCTATGCAATAACATAATGTGAACTGCTGAGAATACTTATCATACATATCTGCATATTTTTCAGAAAGCCGCAGGTCATCTCAGGGGTTGGGTGGGGGGTGGGGGTTGCGCGTCCCAAGCTCTGTTTCTGAAGTAGGGGGCTATAAAAACCTCTCGGGGTGACTCTTACAAAAACAGACAAATAAAGGACTAGAAACGAGAAACACAAATTAGGTTAACTTCCGCGTAAAAAATAACCAGTGCCTTTTTTTTTTGAGGTGGTGGTCGGGGACGGGAAACAGAACAAACGTGGTCAATCAACAGTTCTCGCCAAAGTACTTAAGGAACCGTGGGATGCTCATCGTTTACACGAACTATTACCCAGTTGAACAGTTTGTCTTTACTCATTCAACAATTAAATTTGACATAGTTGGGGGAGAACAAACCGCTCCAGAGTGTAGCTGATGAGCCGAAGGGACTAAAAGGAGCAGAAGACGTAAATCAACTGAAAGGACAACCCATTTATTATTCTCTGAATGAAACGAATACCAGGAACAATGTGCTTTTCCAATCCGAATTTCCAGTTTCCTCATGTAAATTGCAACTACCCCTGATTAATTTTTCTTGTTTTCTAATATTCTTTTGTTTGACCTACAGCTCCTGTGGCGCCTGAAAACCGCGACATCCAAATAATCGAAGTAAAAGGGACATCAGCGAATGTCACGGTGTGGCCTGCGTTACAAATCAATGGTCCAATAAGGTATCACTTGTAATACCAAATGCAATACATAGTGCAACAAATACTACTTACAAGCACTTTCTCTGGTCGTCATCTATGATCTCCCGGAGTGATGACACTGATGACCGTATAGGAGAGTTTTTGGCCTGTCTTTCTCTTTTACTTGTCAATGCATGGTTTATTGGACAAATGTGATAGTTTATTAGTAATTGACTTGCATTTCAAAACTTACAAACCGACGTCTCAATCAAAAAGTGTTATCACCAGCTAGGTTTGCAATGTGTGATGTTATAAACCTTTGATCTCAACCACAGGTGGAGGGTCAATTCATGGATATTTTTAAAATATTTACGATCGCCTCTAGAAGATGTTCCTAGCTTGAGGTTTATGGTAACTTGAAAAAAGGAGCGGAATTTTTTTAGACACTTTTTTAAGACACGTTTTTGTGGGTCCCCGACTTACCAACTGTGTCTAAATGCTTAACTAATGTGCTGAAACCTTTGACTGACAATCTGAACATAAACTACAGTGTACTGGGAACTTTATTAGCACCATTAAAACAATACAGATACCTGACAACCACAAACTAGTGTGCTTTGATGTGAAGTCACTGTTTACTACTGTTCGACTTCAACTGGCTCTAGACTGTACTGAGAACGCTGTTGAGAACTCTACTGTTGAACTACCACTACCTTCAGACGGCATTGTGCACAACCTCTCCCTAACTCTGATGTACTTTCGGTACAACGGAGACACGGTTCAGCTATGGGCTCTCCATCCCAGTTTCTGTTGTTCTAACAGAAATTATGCAAAACATCGAGGAGCATGCCTTACTGAGCAACTAATACGCGAACTATACCTCTTTGTTACGCTACGTCGACGACACTCTCACCGCTGTACACAAAGACGAAATCGACGATTTTTGCGAACACCTTAATGGATGGTCTTGTTCGGTACGTTTACTTGTTTCTTACAGCTATTATCAAGTGTTGGTGCATAAAGTGAATGACTGGACTGACGAGGTGTCTGACTGGGAGACATCAGATGTATATATTGCTGCTCAAATTCGCGCTGATTCTGTGGATGTATCCATGGTTTTTGTTGTGGGAGATGGTAAAACCTATAATGGTTATGAGAACAAGCAACTGTCAGATGGTCAAAAATACAAGATATATTCCAGAGGATTGGGTGACCGCGCAACAAAGGTAGGCCGACTAAAAGTAGTGGTTGATGTTAGTCGTTGTGATAACGGGCTTTTTTAAGACCTCATGTGGAACTAAAATCTGGTTAACCTTCTCAATTTCATTAGAACCTAAATGCAAAACCCAAGAAAGTGGTCAAAATACTTCTCGCCACTCGCGCATTTCCAATAATGCTAGCCTAGGACCAGGCTCCACTGTGGAGCGGAAAGGAAAGGCATTTAAAGAAAAAACAGCAAACGAAGCGAGCCGACCGCTGGCTATGATAATACAGTGTTTCTAACCAAAACTGTTTTTAATTTCTCCTACGAATTACAGTCCAAGAGAAATTGAAGACAGCACTTGTGCAAAATTTTGGTTGGCAATCGAGTTAGGTGAATTATGGAAAAAGCGAAAGTGGCGAATTTTTTAACCCTAGAGAACAAATACTTCTACTGCGCAAAACTGTATCTTTTTATTCTTGTTACATATATGCCATTCATTTAGTTTGCAAGTTTATAAACTGAAACAATTGAAACGAGTTTTCCCTGTCAACACGTCATGGAACAAGACGTAATATCATATTTTTTCGTTGTTGAAAAAAAGACGAATGCCTTAGTTTGTGTAGTGCGCGTTTTGTGTTAATTGTTTTTCTCTTGATGGTTTATTTTCCCATTTTCAGAAACGTTCTGTGGATCAAAACTATCTGACTGGTGAAGCACGTCTGATAGCACGAGTTCAAATAGAGGAAGGTAAAACCTTTTTTCGTATCGCCGTTTTTTGCTATAATTTCTAAAGGGCTAAAGTTTTCATTGCAGAATTATAGAATGTTATCTTTAATGTTTACGTCCTTTCTGATTTATCTTAAGTTGTTGTCGTACCATCTCAGTCGCCAACTGAACCATTTAAAGAAGGAGGATCATCAACATCTGCTGGTGCTGTGGTTGGTCCAGTGATTGCTGTTTTAGTGCTTGTTGCTGTGATTGCTGCTGTAATATTTTGGAGAAGGTAAAGTTTCATATTACTGGGTGAGTGAATGAGTGAGTGAGTGAGTGAGTGGGTGGGTGGGTGAGTGAGTGAGTGAGTGGGTGGGTGGGTGGGTGGGTGGGTGAGTGAGTGAGTGGGTGGGTGGGTGAGTGAGTGGGTGAATGGGTGGGTGAGTGAGTGGGTGGGTGGGTGGGTGGGTGGGTAAGTTAGTGGAAGGGTGGGTGAGTGGGTGGGTGGGTGAGTGAATGGGTGGGTGGGTGAGTGAGTGCGTGCGTGCGTGCGTGCGTTACAGTAACAGTATCTTTATTGTACCTTACTCTCCATATGGATGTATCTGTCCGTTTACAATAAATGTCTTTGGGTGAGTGCGTGTGTGAGTGCGTGCGATCATGTGTGAGTGAGTGAGAGAGTGAGTGTGTGAGTGAATAAGTGAAAACTTTAGTTGCCCACGGAAGTTTTATCAAAAAAAACTTGACAATGAAGTATCTGTTCTTCCTTGAAACCGTGTTTGATAAATTAAATTAAATGAAAATATGTCTATATCTAAACTAAACTAAGAGATCACACCGCCAGCATATAAACTACCCAAAAAAATCGCAGATCAGTTTGGTAAAGCTTGTTGTAATTATAATTTCCGTTATTTCTAGCAAGAAGGGAAATCACTTTTGAAGTCGCTACTTTCGGAGGGTCGTTATTTTCGGAGAGTCGCTTCTTTTGGCATTTGCTATGTGAAATTTTATCGCTACTCTCAAAGGATCGCTTTCTTCGGGGGGTCGTAACTTTGGGAACTTTACGGTAAGAAAAAAGAAATTTTTTAGTGCCTGTGTGGATTGTATGTGCGAAGAAAACAATCCCATAGTGCAGTTCGACAGAACTCAGACCCAGGCTCACACACAGCCTCAAATGGCCATTTCTTATTTCTGTGGGATTCATTTTGCAAGTCATCGCTGCCTTTTAGTGTTTGCCGTTAAGGCGGCGCTTAGCCCTTTTTATTGGGCTCCCTGTTGCTCAATCAAAAAACGAGTCGCGTCTATGTGGAAAAAATACAAAATGGCAGACAAATCTCCTAGAAGGCGTTGCTTGTTCTATTGCCCTTGCAGTGGGGCCGACATCATTTTTTTTTTGGGGGGGGGAGGGGAGGTCCCTTCTTTTTATCATGAATTTTGCATTCATTGGAAGCCGAAGCGAGTGGTTTTTTTATAGTTTACACTCGGTATAGGAGGAGCTATAAACTCAGCGAAGAAAATATTAGACCACTGCAGCCCAATACACGCGTAGTATAGGCCTCTTGTTTTCTCATTTTTTTGTGCCTATTGTTTTCAATAGGCGCCGCCGATTAAGGGACCAGGACTCAAAGAGTGAAACACATGCAATGACTGCAGTGAATGGTGCTTTTGATACAGTTGTTGATGCTGAAACATTGGAAGAGAATCCCCCAGCAGCTGAGGAGTTAGGTTCGTCTGGCATCACAAAAGGCGCTGAACATTATTGCTTGCGAGTCAAAAGCTGTGTCCACACTATACCGGATAACTTTCCTTGTTGACACGAAAAGCTATGCCGTGTAGTATGAAGAGCTGGAAGAAGTCGTTGTCGCACATCGAACATCGTGCCAGGGCGGTTAGCCGAGAGGGTTTGGCGAACTAAATCCCAGTCCACACTCCTAAATATTTACATGTACTTGCGTCTTAGTGGATTCCAGTCCTCACTCCTACTTGTTCACTTCCGCTAGCCTACGGTCCGTATACCCGTTACAACCGGAACAAAGTGTGGCATTGTATTTACAGACTCAAAATTTAGAGCCCTGTACATTATAATAGATAGTATATACAGAAAAGTACTGCTCGGTAGCTTTCATTTGAAGGACACGCTTAAGGATTACATATACAGCTTAAAAGTTAAAACCACCTTGTATAGCATAATTATGCCTATACTGATGACACCTATTGACATTTTTTGCCTACCAGAAGCGCATTGGTTCTTGAAACAAGAGATTCTATCGTTTCACTCATTACAAATTTGAGTAACAAAAGCAATGTTGTTGTACAGTGATGTCTCCAAAAAGTCACCTTCTACAGCATTATGAACTGAAGAAAGTATTGTCCAGTACTCCATCCATACTTAAACAATCAACTTATTCTAATTAACAAATCTTTGTGTCGCAACATTCCACTCGTATTGTTCAATTTTCAGTTGAAGGGCCCCCAGCTACAAGCGATCCAATATATGGTAATGCTATGCCAGACGAGATTGACGAAAAACCCAAGCCAGTTCCTATAAGCCGATTCTCGGAATATGTGACCAGTTTAAAAAGAGATAAAAACGCTGGATTTGCAAAACAGTACAAGGTACGGCCGACTTAATGGGCACAAACCATTGTCCATATACTGCTAACACTATACTGAAGCGTTTTTTTCTCTTTTAACTATAGATGCTCAGTCCAGGTCAACAATTCTCTTGGGACGTTGCCAAAGTACCCGAAAACAAGAACAAAAATCGATATGGAAACATTATTGCCTGCAAGTAGAAGTCTTAATCTTTTTTTTTCAGTAGATAGAACTTGTCAGATGCATTTTGCATATGACATTTTTCTTATTTTGTGTGTTTTGTTGTTTTGTTTTTGTCTTTAGATGACCATTCCCGTGTACTTTTGGCATTAATTGATGATGTCAAGCACTCTGACTACATCAATGCTAATTACCTGCCCGTATGTACTTATTTTGTATCGTAGCAATTATCAGATGGGTTTAGTGACACGGAGTTTTTCATCTAGATCGTTGCACCTTGCACCTATCCCCTAGTCATGGTGATCGTTGGGGCGCCACGGACATAGCAACCCTTTTTCTCCATTTGATTTTATTTTCAGCTTCTCTTAGGGCGTCGCAAAACCTCAACCCTGCCCACTCAGAGATATGATTCTCCCAACCCTTCTTTTGTCGGCCCCTACTTCTCCCTCCTTGCACTGTTGCTTGTAAAATTTTCTTGGCAAGCCCTGCTGATCTTGATACATGCCCAAACCACTTTAACTTGCGTTTCTTTACTGTGGTTAAGATATCATCGTAGGGACCCAATGGCTTTCCTGATTCTGTTTCTGACTGCATCGTTAATGATGTGGTCTCTGTATGGGATGCCAAGCAGTTTCCCAAAGTATCTCATCTCAGTGGCCTGCACTTTCTTCAGAGATCGTCACGGTAGTGTTATTGATGAGGGATGGTGTAAATTTGTCACTATACCGAATAGCTTTTCATGTCGACTTTAAAAATACCCCGGCCTGGTTTGAACAGCGGCGGCCCAGAAAAGGAACAAGTCGTTCACACATGGTCAGCACTCGTTAACATCCGTCGAAAGGCCCTTGGACACCTTATGAAGTTTACACAAGGTAGATTAAAGTACACATAGCATCAACCCCAACCCAAAAAAGGAACCTAACCAGTTTCGAAACAGTGCTTAACCTTAATCAGTAAAGGCAGTGCTTAGCCCTAATCAGTAAAGGTAGTGCTTAACCCTAATCTGTAAAACGCAGTGCTTAACCGGCTAATCCAAAACGATAAGGAATACTACGTTGTGTAAACTTCATAAGGTGTCGAAGGTCCTCACTTGTACTCATTTACCTTCTCTCTTCTCACAAACAATGGAACCAAAACCTTTTCGATATGCAAAGATCCACTTTCAAGATCGGTGCGGCGCTACCTCGCTCCTTTACAGAAACTATGCATGCCGAAACCTCCGTTCTTATGTGTGAACCAACGCCCTATCCGATGTGGTTTTCGTACCGGCGCGTGAGCTTTCGAGTAGCAGACATAGCCTAAACTTCATACTTGGCAGGGGGGATGCACTTATTTTGTTTTATTCCCTCGGAGAAGTTGTGAAGTCGAATTTGGTTTATTCATGCTATTTCTCAAACGAATGTTGTCGGTGTTTCTTGCCTCCAGTTGCTCGCAATCCCCATACTTCGCTCGCTTTCCGCGCTCATTCCCAGATCACCGTCCCTGCACTCGCTTTTACAAGTAAACCAGGGAAGCCTATCGAGGGAGAAAGACCTGGCGGGTACTTTCTAATATTAGGTTAATGAGGATGTGCCCCTGGATGGGGTCACATTTTCCCGACTGGGTTGACTATAATGGGGTGTAGTTTCAATAGAGTTACCAGAATGGGGTCGCACATTTCCGGGATTTTAGGGATCAGAAAATTCAGGTTGGTAGGATTTAAATGGGAAGATTTTTACTGCATTTATAGTTAACAAATGTGTCAATTCATTTCTGGAAGACCTAGTTAAAAGGCTTTTAAGCTAGATGCATAAACAGAAGGTGACGAAGTTGGATCGCGAAAATTACATTTGCCCAAAAGTAACTAAGATGGTGTCTATAATTGGCCAAAAAATAGACCATAATGGGGCAGAGGTTCTAAGAGGCCAGCGATACATACCCAGCACAAATTAACTCAAGTAACCCCTCGGGAGAAGGCCCTGGATTGCCCCAAAGAAATCTGTATAATATTGCGTCAAGCGCATCGCGTACTCTGATTTGCTGCCAGGGATAGGCTCCAAAAACAGCTCCAGTTTTAATCCTGCGGTCATGTTTTTTGAGATTTGGTAGTTAGTAAGAGTATCCAAGACGAATTATCTGTCTTTTAGCTAGAGACAAACACTATTTGACCATCTGATTATTTTCTAATTGCTTTATATTACAGGGTTATGATGAAACCCCGAACACCTACATCGCTTGCCAAGGTACGTTTTTTTGTCTCTAACTCAGCCTGCAATGTTACCGAGACGAGGTAGCAAGTTTTGAACTGTAGTTTTTATTTCGGAAAGTGACCGCGGACCACTATACCAGCGAAAAATGAAGTGAATACAATAAACAAATCGGAGGCGAAGATACTAACTTTATCCACCACCAAGTTCGAGAAATTTACAATTTTTGCCTTTGCTTTGAAAAAGGGAAAAAAATAAAAGAGTGTTCTATTCCAATGCAAAGCGTTTGCAAAATCACGATCCACGCTTAATGAAATGTCACTCATTCTAGGCCCAGTTCCAGGAACTTACCAAGACTTTTGGAGGATGATTTGGCAGGAAAATGTGTCGACTATTGTCATGCTGACAAGGCTTGTTGAGCATGGTCGGGTAAGACTAAGTTTGTTTTAACGTCGTTCTGAAAGCTACCTAGTATGAAAAGTAGCTTTGTGTTAAATGCCTTTGTCCTGAAATGAGAGCAATTCTTGGATAGAAATCCTCTGGACGTAAGGTATTCCATGTATTTTAACGTCGGTAGCAGAGGGTAAGCGAATATTTTCGCGAGTTCCTTTTGCAGAAAATTTGTAACATTCCGGTTTCTATTATTGTTTATCCTCTCACCTAATTACGCATCCCTAATAAGGTATGTGACAGCCATTGATGCTTGCTACTTCATCACGTAGGCATAACGTGCCATCAGTATTCGTGTTTGCCTGATAAACGCGGAAACTTCCACGAGCCATCCTCAGAATTTCCGGCCGAAATTCGGAAAATGCGAATCTCCCAGAAATTCCTGACACTTTCTTTTCCATGTTTTTTTATTCAGCCATCCTGAAAGCGCATCCTTTTTGAGATATTAAGTAAATTTGAATGTTTTTTTGTTAATTGTTGTTGTTTTACTCCACGTGTTCCAGACGAAATGTCACCAGTATTGGCCAAGTAAATCCGAGACCTACCACGAAATAACTGTTTCCAATCACAAAACAGAGAAGTTTGCTGACTATGCCATTCGTACATTTGTTCTGTCAAAGGTATGTCCCTTCAGTGGTAGTAGTCAAAAGCCAAAGCCCACAAAAATTTCAAATATATTTTGATTGATTTGTTTTTGTCACTTTACAGGTTACATATACTGAAAAATATAGAAATAGATAGTGACGGGGAAGCCTGAACTGGAAGCCTGGGGCTTATATGGGGTCCAGGCTCCCCTTAGATTAGTTTATAAGTAGACATAAATAGGAAACTTAAGCAACGACGATGATGGCCGTAGTGAACTCGTCGCTAAAACAATGAATTTGCGTCCTTTCAAACTCTATCGCGTCTGGTTGAACCCGCTCAATTTGTCAAATGTAGGCGATTTTTTCCTGGAGTTGATTTCCTAAGGACTTTATCCATGTTCAAAAAGAGAATTATCGTGTGTTTACGTCCTCAATGAAACGTGGTATTACATGTAGGAGGTTTTACGTTGTAGCCGTGCAGTGGACGTCAAAGAAATATACTAAAAAGCGGGATGCACGTGCAGAGCTGCTGTTTTTCTCGTAAAACCAATTGTTTTTTACGTTGTCGTTGTCGTCGTCGTCGTTGTCGCGATTGCTTAAGTACCCTACTAACATAGGAAAGACGACGTGATTTTACGAAATAAACCACAGTATAAACGAGGATACAGAAAATAAGAAGAATATTATACAGTGTAATTACATACAAACGTTACTTACAAAAATAGGATCACATATTTTACTTTTACATTTTCGAAAGGTCCTGAGAAGTAAATAGCATCATGCAAATGTTCGACCGAAGAGGATTTATCACACGTTGTGATTTCGTCCGCAGATTTAAAAAATATACAGAAGGCAAATCACCTCATCATATGTCGGTCCATGGGTGAAAGGGTTTCTAATATTTAATCGTGTAGAGAGGGGCTCGGCAGCTTTTTACTGAATTCAGCATTGTGAATTCGTTTCTGAAATCTTTTTAAGCGGAAACACCTTTAAAAGGGCTGTGTCACGGCAGTCCAGTTCATTTTCTTTAATTTTGCCAATTACTCGCCCTCAATCGCTATGGAACTTAAAGTAAGCAACGAAATTACTTGTAAATGACAAAATCAGAGATCCGAAACAAACAAATATGTCTCCTGAGCATTATTTTTGAAGCTGCAAGCAGCAGGGATCAACTTTGAAAAACTGTTAGGCTGAACAGTTTTCAAAAACCCTAATTTCAATCCGTTTCAATCTTCTTCAATTTTGCCCATCCATGGCATCTGTTGTTTTCGTTATCTTACTTTAACCTTCTTTCAAAGTTTTAAGCGGTTATATTTGTGTTTCTTTTAATTTAACGGGCATTTTTTAATTTCCTAATTTGGCTGAATTTCGTGACAGCTCCTTTAAGTGTCTCGAGGATACTGCTGTTTAAGGTCAATTCTGTGCTGAAGTCATTACTTAGTGCATTTACCCATGCACAAAATGCCCCTGTAGAATTATAAAGAAAAAGTTATCATAGCTCTCGTCAGAAAAGAGTGATAGCCTGGGACCCAAACTAGGCGCGCGCGCAGTTATGGGATCATTTGGGGAGACGTGAATGTAAACAAACATGGCGGAAAGCGGAGTGGAATGTTTAGGCGGAGTTAAAACAGCTCGAAATAGCAAAAAGGAAGGTGGAGTTGAAAGAAAAAAAAAGACATGAAAATGTGAAGCTGAAGGAAGATGTGCCTGGGAGTTTTTACTTGCTATCGGAGTTTAACGTCAAATTAGCGTTCCGAAACAAACGAACATACTCTCGCTGGTTACGTCTTGTCTTTAGTATTCTATAAAACGCAAGACCAGGGTAGTTCCTGAAGTTGTATGTGCACAAAGGCACACAACAACTTGCATGTCTCGTTATAATTCAAGGTGGCTGCTCGACTTGTCCACCAAGGAATCCCATAAATGCGCGCGCTTAGTTTGGGTCCCAGGCTACGGCCACTGTTTTCCGAAGTGGGCTGTTAGAGAGCACTGACCATAATAACTTACAATCAGTGATCACCCTTGTCATCCCTGGAAACAGACGATAACAACAGTATCAATGCCTAAATACGGTCTTAAATATCAAAACTGGACCATTATTTTGTGGAATTTGACTGATGCAAAGAGTAAAACACGCTTTAAAAAAGATAATAAGTAGTGTGGCACAGCTCCTTTAAGTCTTAGTGTAATGCTAACCAGAAAAGGCGATACTCTCAGTCGTTTCCATTGCAAGGCTTTCATCTTTTAACAGAAGAGTAAAGGCACTTCATCAAAACACTTGTCTTATTTTGAAACAGAATGGATCCAAAGAAACACGCCAAGTTCAGCAATTTCATTTCCTTGTGTGGCCTGACAAAGGCGTTCCTCGACATGCCACCGCTGTTCTTGGTTTGAGGGCAAAGGTTCGAGCCAAGCACAAGGATTGTAAATATCCTCTGGTGGTCCACTGCAGGTACACAGATAAGTCGTGCTTACAATTACATTCTCCGCGGTATTTCTCTTGCGGTGCAGTAATCGTGGTGTTTAACAGACAAAAAAACAGTCACATTCGAGTTTGTTTCCCACGATGTTCGCTGAATAAAGTACCGTACATCCTCTATTACAGTCAACGCAGGTCAAGCGTACCCCCCAAGATTCTATTAATGAGTTGATTGTTTGAAAAATGAATCCGTTAGTTGTGCCCGTATCTTTCGTCAAATTCAAATCGGCATTTCTGTATGCGTAATGAGCAGTGAATATTTAACGAGAACTTCTCTGTATTAGGTCAGATTGAAAATCTTTGAATCGATTATATTTCTTAGAAGATATTTACATCAAATTCAGGGAAACTGAGCTGGTAGAAATTTCGTAACTGCCTCGCGTGTGAATTCATGGCTCATTACGCATGCAAGAATGCAGAGATGAATCTGAAATCTACAACTAGCAACGGATTCAACTTTTGAATAATAAATTCATTAATGGGAGCTTGGGGGGTACCTTTGACCTGGCCTGACTGTAAGCCCCTTTTGGGGCTTTTCTTATTTCAAGCTCATTTCAGGAGGGGCTTAATAGAGACGGGGACTTATTTGAGAGGGGAGGCTTCTCCATAGGGAACTAGGATACAAAGTGGAAAATTTCAAGTACAAGAAGGTTGGAGGTCATGCTGCCGAGGATCAGAATCAAATCCGAACTTCCAGTTGGTAAATAAACCATCCCGGATCAGGCCACACGAAGTTTAACATACGTGATTGATTAATACAATATATCATTTATTAGTGAAGAATAATTAGGGGAGGGGAAAAGGTGGACTTGGTGGGGGAGGGCGGACGTATTTTAACTTCTTCCACTGGTGGAGAGGGGTTGGGGGGGGGGGGGGGGGGGTGTAAAATAAGCGCACCGTCGGCAGCTCTACCGACGTAAAATAAGGACTCGATACCTCTTTTTACCTTAAAGGATCCTTGTAACCACAGGAAATGCTTCATTATTTTCTTGTAGTGCTGGTGTAGGACGGACTGGTGCATTCATTGTTATTGATGCTATGCTAGAGAGTGCAAAGCGCAAGAACGTTGTAGATGTGTTTAACTATGTTCAGCTAATTCGTACAAATCGCATCTCCATGGTCCAAACAGAGGTGAGTTTAGTAAACTACTTACGAACCATTAAAACTTCAAACTTATCCAAAGTTAGCCCACTGCGACCAAGGATTCCCTCTGGTATTGTAACTTTACGCATATACGTCTTGTGTAGTTAGATATCTCTTTTGAAAACCTGCATTTTTGCCTGAGGAGAATTCTCCCTGACTGGCTTAAGCTTGGTAACGAACACGAACGGTACTTTGTAGTTTTCTTTCTGATTTCTTGTAAATGTTAGGTTGCCTATGACTTTACAAAGGTCTTTTCGTCTTTCTAACGGGACTAAATTCCAACAGGAACAATACGGTTTTATATACATGGCTTTACTGGAATCCATAACGTGTGGTAACACAGAGATTTCTTCTTTCGACCTCCGCGTGGCTTTGAAGAAACTAGCAATGGTCAACCCTACAACTAAGATTTCCGGACTCGCTTCTGAATATCAGGTATATCACAATACTTTGCGATTTCTTCCAAGGGCTGAAAATGTGAAACAATCTTTTGCGGCGTAACGATGGAACAACATGTTTTATTTGATCGGTCAGACTAGCAATGACTGCGCATTCAAAGGATGATGTCGGGAGGAAGGAGCCGGCAGGCGGCAGGCAGATGGCCGGAAGGGGGCCATTTTTTATCTTCACAATTTGTGCCTAAAGCCCCGTGCAAACGGACGCAACACTGTTGGCCAACAACTCCCAACATTGTTGGATGTTACATGTTGCATCCGTTTGCAAACCCTGTTGCATGGTGTTGGATGTTGTTGCGTGTTGTTGCTCAAAGTTTGAAACCGGTCAAACTTTTCAGCCAACATCTCCCAACATTTCTTTTGTTCCGTGATCGCCTAAGCGTAGCGCAACAATGTTGGATCCGTTTGCACAGCTCTTCCAACTTTGTTGGGGGCCACGCATGCTCATTACGCATGGTTTACAAATACTTATGGGTTGTATCCTTCCCACGATGCACTGTAGGTCCCAACATTGTTGGGAGTTGTTGCATCCGTTTGCACGCAGCCTAAGAATGTAAAGTCGCGTAACAAAGAACAAATTATTTGGCATGCAGAGTAGTATGGTAGAGAACGAGTTAAGAAAGCTTTAATGTAGAGTAGTATAGATGGTTTTCACAGTGACGTCATCAAATTGTAAAGTCAACAAAGCGAGGTTTTACAAATTCTTGTTTACACGAGGTTGAAGATAAACAAAAAATGAATCTTTGTACAAGTTTCCATTCCCGTAGCATGTTTCATTTCGAAAATACAGCAATTTGAACTTCCGAGTTTTCACAGTTGAAAAAAAAGTCTCTCTTGATTTTCAGCAGTATAACCATTTCAAGTATTAAAAGATATGTTTATGCGCACGTTTCCTAGTTCTTGAGTGAAAAGAAAGAGCTTTTATAGAAAAAGAGAAATCCAGATGTTTTTGTTGATTTCCGGCGGCCATATTGGTGCAACAAAACGGTACACCAGTATGGCGACTCCATACAAAGCTTTACAAAGGTGCGTGGAATGTTTTGGCAAATAAGTCAGAAACTGTGGGCCACAGAGACCTGAGACTTGGACAAATTGTTTATATATTAGTCTTTTGTAACATTTCATTTTCTTGGCTTCTTCTTCATTTTTTGTTGCGTGACTGTGAAAACGATCTATAGAAGGGACTGGTTAAGACAGCTTTCATTTAGAGTGGTACAGGAGGGAAGGGTCCAGACATTTTTTCGCTCATTTACTGGGCAAAAGTTGACCTACTTGCTCGTGGACCAATGGCCGCGATATAATTTCACTATTTTTTTTTTTTTATGACAGCGATTAGACCTCATCACTTCAGATGACATTGTTGAGAAGGAAGATGATGTCGGTCGCAGGCCTGTGAATGCTTCCAAGAACAGATTCCCAGATGTGATACCTCGTAAGACCTACCCTCTTGCCATAGTATCCACCAGCAAATTCTCCATACTGATCTTCATACATTTGCTTAAATTATTAGTGAGAAGAATTTGCTAAAAGATCATAGCATTGTCCCCTAGGTGACCTTTTTATTGACTCTCATAACCTCAGGTAAAACTATACTCAGCATAAATGCAACATGTGTTATCAGTTTGAACGCCGGGTTTAGGATGTTCAGTTGAATATTCCGGGATGACATTTGATCAGGTTTCTCCACTCAAACGGATCCATGACCATTCAACAATAGAGAGCTTTAGATTTGAGGACGAGGACGCCTACGAGTACCAGATTTTCTCAACACCAAATGGTGCACGCCCGCGAGTCAGGGTCATTTTGGCCGGGAAAACAAAAAAAACTCATCACTACGAGTTTAAACAAGAATGTCGTGGTGGCGGGAACAAGTTATCAAATGTAAAAAGTTTTGTCATTTTGCGACCAGAAGAGGGCTTAACCTTCTTCAGTATAATTAACAATTATTCCTCGAGCCCAAATGGGCTCTGAGTCAATAGCCCATGAGGCCGAAGGCCATGAGGGCGAGAGGAATAATTGTTTTGGTAAAATCCAACTAGTTGGTCAAAAATATGGAGAATAAAAATGTTTAGCTACTTAAAGCTAGACTTTAATCCTTTTTTGCCGCCAAAAAGCCGGCGCTTTTCGCTACTAGTGGGCTAACATATAGCCTAGTAGTAGCTCAACCAATCAGGACGCAGCACTGATAATAGACCACTAGTTGGATTTTACTAAATAACGGTATTAACATTTTTGGTGGAAAAAAGTTAAATGAAGCTTTCCTAGGTGTCCTTTTTTGAGAACGCGCAAAAAGTTAAATCTTGTACTCTTACTTGTTCTCGTCCTTAAAGGAGCTGTGTCACGAAATTCAGTCAAATGAGGAAATTACAAAATGTCCGTTAAATTAAGAGAAACATAAAAATAACCCCTTAAAACTTTAAAGGAAGGTTAAAATAACATAACAGAAACAACAGATGCCACGGATGGGCAAAACTGAAGAAGATTGAAACGGATTGAAATTCGGGTTTTTGAAAACTGTTCAGCCTAACAGTTTTTCAAAGTTGATCCCTGCTGCTCGCAACTTCAAAAATAATGCTCAGGGGACATATTTGTTTGTCGCGGATCTCTGATTTTGTCATTTACATGTAATTTCTTTGCTTAATTTAAGTTCCATAGTGATTGAAGGCGACTAATTGGCAAAATTAAACAAAATGAACTGGACTGCCGTGACACAGCCCCTTTAAATCTAGCCTGCGAACGACAGACGTTTCTCCTCGCTCATCACTGCTGAGGAACGATTCGCGAGAAGGAACATCTGCGACTCAGCGACAGAAATTCCATACTGATGACGTAAATCAATGTTTACATAAAAAATGCGGTAGTCATGGGGTGTCAAATGCAAATTTGTTCAATTTTACGTTTCTCCTGGCCGATTTTGGAAAAGTGTTGTGTTCATCTGCGAATGAGCTCCAGCAAAACTCAAATGCTACTTTTAGAGAAGACTATATTCCACAAATATTGACTGTTTTGTTAGAGATTCATCGCGTTTACATTTGACCTTTGCGGCCTTTTGTCTTTTGTCTGTCATTTGTAAACAATAGCTAAAACAATGAATCTACTCCGTCGACCAATTAGCGCTTCTGACCGGATTCCGGACAGATTTTGCGTCATCAGCATGGAATTTCTGTCGCTGAGTCGCAGACGTTCCTCCTCGCGAAACGTTCCTCAGCGGCGATGAGCGAGGAGAAACGTCTGCCGTTCGCAGGCTACCTTAAATCTAAAGCTCTGTAATATTTGATGATACTGTAACAACATATATGATCCCTTTTAATACTGTGCTGAGTGCTGTTTAAGTAACAGTTATATGTTGTTGGATGGTGTTGGATCAGGTTAAAACAAGTTAAACGTTGAGGCCACCCTACCGGGTTTCATTGGGCCTTGAGAACCAATTGGGCTGAGTAGAGTTTGGTCACTTCATTTTTCATTGAATTCTTATTTTTTTACATTGCAGTTAATGACTCAAGAGTAGTTCTCAAGGGTGACGAAAAAAACGACTACATCAACGCGTCATTTGTTGACGTAAGTGTTTTTCCAGAGTCTTTCTTTCATCCTCGTTTTGGGTAAAATTAAACCTTCTGACGGCCCGAAACAAGTCCCGTCTGGCAGTCCTGGACAAGTAGATTGTCTTGTTCGTGATGTCACTTTCAAAGCTTACTTGCCCAGGATACCGGTCCAGGCAAGCGATCCCCTAACTAAATCATTAACTAAGACAAGCAAAAAGTGGCCACTGGCAGCAAAATACAACAAATCGGGTTGTTGCTGGTTGCGAACAGTTGTTATAGTAAGTAGAGAGTAGTTCAACTTTTTGCAACAAAACCTGTACTTGTTGCATGTTTTACTATCCCGGGGCAAATTTGTTTTGTTGCAAGTGATGTTTATCCCAGTTCAATTCAATTCAGTTTATTTTCTCTCAATATTTTAACTAGTGCTAAGTTATCATGCAGCCTTTTAGATTGTTATTTACAATATAAACGTTTCTGTTGTTCGAGTATGATGCCCAAGTTTTCGTTCGGTTTTCTAGTTAGCCACCATAACACCATTTACGTTTCGTTAGAATATATACGGGCTATATCCCGTCTGTTGAGTAATTTTACCCAATCACTATTCAGTATTCACGTAACTTTCAACATCCTGATTTGTTTAAGACAAGTTTGAACGTAGTTTAAACAATGTGCAACATCGCTTTCCAATTCATCAATGTTTTAAAACAAGTTTCAAGTTTTTTGTTGCCTGTTTTACCGCAGCTTAAAGGTAGCGTGTCTTATTTTTCCTCATTCATTTAGACATTCCGCGAGCATAATTCATTTATAATGACACAAGCTCCTCTGAGTAACACGATCGAAGATTTCTGGAGGATGATTTGGGACTACAATGTTGGAACGATTGTTATGCTGAACGAAAATGAAGAAAATGGACAGGTACTAATGAACTTTGCTCGCTCATTTGCCTACCTCCACCACCAAAACGTACTTCTTGAATGAATTTCATTCTCTGAATGGTACATAATAGAGAAAGGAAAATTCATCCTCGTATGTTCCTTGACCGGTCTGGTTTGCTACATCATTATAGTTCTGACGTGTTGAAACGCCCTACAATAGGCCATTTCCGAGTTCCAAAAAGTTTCACTTTCAAAACAAGGCTAAGTGCGAAACCTTTGTTGTGGAAATGAGTTTTATCATTGCATCATCATTAAAACTCATTTCCACAACAAAGGTTTCGCACTTAGCCTCGTTTTGAAAATGAAACTTTTTGGAACTCGGAAATGGCCTATTCCGTCCCTCCTTATCACTTTCTTCATCATTACTTCGTTGTTACCGTTGTTGTGACAGTATCATCGTCTTAACTCCGTAACACTGTTACTTTTCCAGCACCGCCATTAAGGTCAATTTTTTTTTTTCTTGTAAGGTACTTATTGGGAGCCTCCTTCAGTCCCTTCCAAGATTAAAATTAATAATCTCCGTTCTTGCGATTATTTTGAGTTTGCTTCAAAGATTACCAGATCCAATCGAAGTTACAATCTGGACGTAAAAATGGGGAAGTGTAATTGACGTAAATACCCTTCTTTTGTCAGAATCGTGCGCGAATGAAACAATTTACCCGGCTACGTTGTGGAGGCTGGAAGCTACTCTTTAATCATATATTTGTATTTAATAATTTCTTTCTGTTTTTTGAAAATGTTTATTCCTTTTAGCCTGATTCAATTTCTCTTTTTATACTACTACATGACAAATTTCTGCAATTTGATTGGCTTAGAGCAGTGGTATTTCAGCTTAATTTGAAATACCTACATGTGAAATTACAAACCTTTTGCTGGTAATAGTATAAACAAATAATAGAATGATTTCTAAGTGATATTTGGCATAAATACCACTGGTGAAATTTCAAAATTGTTTCAAATTTCACTCGCCTAATGGCTCGGGAAATTACGTTTAACAATTTCGAAATTGTACTCGTGGTATTTATGCCAAATATCAGTACAGATCATACTATTACCTATACTAATTTTTAGTTTTAGGAAGTAAATTAATGTAGGCATCACGTCTTTAACTTCCTTTTCAGGGTGCTATTTTTTTAATGTTACCTTGAATAATGTATGTATTGGATTGCATATAATTTTTGTCAGGTGTACCCTAAGTACTGGCCATCAGAAGGCTCCAAGAACTTTGGACAATTTGTCATTGAATCAACTTCAAATGAAGTATTTCAGGATTTTTCAGAAAGAGAATTAACAATTTCCAAGAGAAAGGTACATGTGCAAGTATTTGAAAATGAAATAATCCATGATGTAATTTTCGTTTAACCACGAGGAACAGTCTAATGCATTAGGCGTTGATAATCAGCTCGAGTTTAATTTTGAAAGACCTTAACAACATTTGTTGCAGATCGAGTCATTTTTCAAATAATCCGTTGAACTTTTTCCAAGAAAATCGAAGCTTAAAAAGTTATCAGATTCAAGGACACTCATTAAACATTACTTTCCTTTTTATTTCCGTTGTGAGACAAGGTGGCGCCGTAATGAAAGCATGAGTTTTTAAAACATTCCCTAGTGATTTTTGGCTAAATCGTAGAGATTCGTGGGTAAACAAGTGGGTAAGCTCTGGAATCAGAACGTTACGGATACATTTATTTAGACGAGTATTACTGATGTTTAAGATACAGAGTTGAATTTAAATGCATCATGTCAGCATCGTCAGCAGGGTGGGTGGAGGCAAAAGATGGGGCATCGACCGCTTGCGAACGTGGTGTGGAGCGTTTGGGGATGGAGACGAATGGGGGGCTAGCGGTTCTCTTCCCTCTTATTTTTTGCGTGCCCCTCTTTCAACTTCTTGCAGTCGTTATCCGTGGCAGTTATTTTTCCTGGCACTTTACACGGCCTAAAACGCTCATTGATTATTTTTCAGGATCCCAAAGTTGTCCGTCGCGTTCACCATTATCACGTGACAGGCTGGAAAGATAAAAGTATCCCCTCCAATCCACAGTGTATACTGGACTTGATGGCCATGGTGGACCACTCACAGAGAAGCAGTGGCAATGAACCAGTCGTTGTGCAGTGCAGGTTGATAAGTTTCCTAATCATAACTATAACAAAATTGTCAAACGTGATTGGCTATCAACTGCCCTGATTTCAGCCTTAATTGGACAGTTTAATCGGACAGTACGCGTCATGCCTAAGTAATTGGACAGTATGTGCCATCAAGCGCGCGCTTAAATGGCTTTTTTTTCACTGCTAGCAAAACAAAATGTCGAATTTCTTGTATTTTGATGCAAAAAATAGCCTATTATATTACAAATTTTGTTAAAGTTATGATTAATTGGTAACAGAACTTCGTGACGTCCAATTCGGTCTGTAATCATACTCGTGATTAAACAAATCGGACTCCCGCTACGCGGTCGTCCGATTTTGTTAATCACTCGTATGATTACAGACCGAATTGGACTCCACTCAGTCCTGTTACCATTACTTATACTACTACATGAGAAATTTGTGCAATTTGATTAGCTTAGAGCAGTAGTAGCTTAATTTGAAATACCTGAAATACCATTTGTGGGTAGTAGTATAAACAAATAATAGCGTGATTTGTGCGTGACATTTGGCATAAATACCGCTTGTGATATTTTAAAATTGTCTCAAATTTCACTCGCCTAACGGCTCACAAAATTACGTATCACAATTTCGAAATATCACTCGTTGTATTTATGCCAAATATCCCTACAAATCATGCTATTACATATACTAATTTCATACTCGCATTCTGTTTTAATTACGTCTCCTTAAACTTATTCCAAAGTCACTGCTGTGGCCGGTCACAGTGGACTAAAATAGTCTGCTGTAAATCAATAGCTCATTTCCGAGTTGCCTCGAGCCTCTGTTTCAAAGCGAGGCCAAGTGCGGAGCCATTGATATAGAAATGATTTCCTACTCTCATGCAAATAAAACTCATTTTCACAAGAATGATACTTGGCCTCCTTTTGAAAGTGGGAGTTTTTGGAACTCGGAAATGGCCTGTTAGGACTAGAGAGGCTATGTCATGAAGATATCGCCGTCTTAGGCCAATTCTGTGTTGAAGTCATTACCTAGTGCCAATAGCCTTACACAGAATGCCCCTAAAGAGTTATTAAGAACATATCAAACATATTTCATCCGCAAGAACTAACCATAATAATTTTTGTAGCATTAAAACTTGAAAAGTCGGCCCAACATTTTCAAGTTTTAATCCATCGTCCTTGCCGCCCGTTGCAACAGATGACAGGAAGTAGTATCGAGATTCGATGTCTTAACACGGTCTTAAATAACAATACTAGACCTCTAGTTTTGGATTTCAATTTATGCGAAGACAAGTTTTAGCTTTATAAAAAGATAGCAAATAGCATGACATAGCCCCTGTAAGTAAAAAGAAATTGGACAGGTATTCCCCATTATTGTGTGACCCTTTTGTGTCTTTTTTTGTCCTTTTTGTGTATTGTTCTTTTAAAAGATGCATTAGTGTTAGTAAGCGAGCACGTAAAATCGTGATAAATAAGTTTAATCTTTGGAAATGGACTCAGAAATTGAAAAGGTATTCTGCTTCATAATTTTTTTGGCGTTTTTATGTATTTACGAGTAGAAGTTAGTGGCGATGACGTGGTACTGAGTAAGATTGGCATTATATTTACATTAAAAGTGAGTTTTTCTTTTATTGCAGCAACGGTGTTGGCAGAAGTGGCACATTCTGTGCAATTCTGTCCATAATTGAGCGGCTGAAGTCAGAGCAAGTGATTGATGTATGTCAGTCAGTGAAAGTGATACGCGTCAACAGGCCAAAAGCTGTAGATTGTAAGGTAAAGTGAAAGTCTTGATTTAAAACAAAAATAAGAAATCTAATTAGATAGTGTGATGTTATTGTGTAGAAATTGCAGGAAAGCAACATTTTTGCCGGCGCCATCGGACAAATCCTTTGTTTCAGAGAGCGTGACGTCACGGCGGCCTTGATGATCTTACTTTAGAAAGCTTGCCTGTGTGCAGACGTCTCCTATTTCCTTTATTGCACGCGGAAAAGGGACGTCTGCGTAACGCCGTCGCTAATCGTGTTCCAGCGTCCCGCTGGCAGGATATTCTATTTCGCATAAATTGTGAAATAATATCCGGTTAGAAATGAGAGTTGACAGGCCAAACACAACGTCATGAGCTCGTGATAATGCGAAACGTGACCTTGAGAGTTTGCTTGAACAGAGGTTTTTCTTCTTTTCTCTCCGAGTCTCGCGCGGTTACTAGCACTACACAGTGCATGTAGCATTCTAAACTTTGACTGAGTAAATCTCGTTTTTCCCGCACTAAGTCTTACATTTAGAGGTCATGAAGCAGGTTTGTGACATGCATACTGAGTAATCATTTCCTGTGATTTGTGCTTCTGTGCAGTTGTAAAGTGTTTAAATTTTCTTTGACCGCTGTTTGTTACGGCTAAATAAAGATTTTAGTTTCTTTGGCTTTCTCCGAAATGCCTGCCTGGTGCGAAGTCCACGCCGCTTTTGTAGTTTTCTCAGACACTGTTTATAAATATGATATGATGGGTCATGCACAGTAAATTGTAAAGAAATAATTTCCTCGTACACGTTAAATTTTCTGCGGCCTCGCACAAGATTTCGAACGGTCTGCACACAATGGCACATGTTTTGATTTGTTTTGGCAGGAAAACCCCGATTACAGAAATCACCGCATACATTATCAGACCAAAACAATGCTCACTGTGTGTCAGCCTATCACAGCATGTTCCCAAGATCTTGGGAACCCAGCGGGACGCTGGAACACGATTAGCGACGGCGTTACGCAGACGTCCCTTTTCCGCGTGCAATAAAGGAAATAGGAGACGTCTGCACGCAGGCAATAGAAAGCTGGTTTACTAACTTAGAACAAACGTCACGGAATCGTAGCCAGCAGTTACCAGCGCCGTACAAACGACTTATTGACGAGATCAAGCAAAACTAGCTACGAGAGAACGACTACAGAAATGACAATTTGACTAACAATAGACGACTGTTTAACTGTGACAATAGAGCGTTTTCACTCACGTGGCCAGCATCTATGCTAATTTATTGGAACAAAAGAAAGCATTTACATGAGAAAAGAGTTAAACTCCCAGAGGATTTTCTTGGTACACCAACATGGCCGCCGTTTCATTGTTTTGGAACACCAATATGGCCGCCGTGACGTCATGTGAAAACGCTCTATAGACGGATGGAAACGCACCAATTACAGATTACGAGTCGTCATAGCCAATAACATCACGGCTTAACTGACAGACGACCAATAACATCGCGACGTAATTGACCAATCAGATCAATAACCAGAGTATAATACCATCAACTAACGTGATACAACTCACTTTGACTCTGAAGATGACTACCGCACAGGTTGTCGAAACGTCACTCACTGTCAACAACAACAGTCCTATTCAGGACTACGTTCACCCGGACGATGAAACTCAACTTGCTTTTAAATTTCTTTCTTCAGAAAATGAGTTAAATGAAGTCTATTGTTAAGCACTTTCCTCATTCCCTTTTTTTCTAAATGTTGCATTAGGTGTTGTTTTTAAATGCTGTTGGGAATGTATGGTCGTCTTAACGGCATTTGAAAACAGTAGTTTATCCAAGATTTGAGGGTTAAGAGAGTTTATTATGGGGTATTCGAAAAAGAGAATTGGTACACAGATTTACATTTACAAGGTGAACTGATTTTAAAGTTGAGAGACTTTCTTAAAATTGATAATTGGATTGTTTTTGCCCTTTGCATGAAATCTCTTTTTGTTGTCTTCCGTTTCAGAAGCAATACGTTTTCTGTTACAGCATTGTACAAAAATACTTGGACTCATTCAACGACTATTCCAACTTCAACTAAAGCGGATGGTTGTCGGTATTAATAATAAGCATTTATAAGAATGGTTAAACCTTCAAAGTAATTTATCTTTTATAGTTTAACTTGAGCTTTGTTCAAATAAGGATCCTTTAAAAAAGGCCAAATGTTTTGTTTGTATAGCTTTTAAATTGTGCACGATTAGGCTGAGTTGACAAATAATTCTTGCCGCAGAAGACTCACTTGCTTATTAAGGAATCCGTCTGATTATCTTCGCGACATTTCATTTCTACCTCGGAAACCTCAAAATTCTCTAACTAATTTGAATCAGCTTTGAAGTTTCTCGAGTCCTTCGAATTTGAAGTCCTTAAAACCTCTCGTATCAACTTCGGGAGTCGATTTCGTGATAAAGTCATTTTATTTCAGAATTGATATCGTATCAATTTGAATTTAGCAATCACGATGAGTTTACCATGACCATAGCTTTATAAACTCCTGAAGGATTCTTGAGTTTTAACCAAATGATCTCATCATACCAATTGCGAATAAATCGTTGCAAGCCTTAACTTCAGTAGCGGAAATCCCCTCAGAAGCCGTCGCAAATCTCCAAAGGACTTTAACTCCTTGTCAATAATATAGTGTCTTGGACGTAGTAGTTGTTAACTCAGCCTTTCTGATCATAGATAGTTTGTCTTGATTATGTCCTAGGTAAAAATATATGTTAAATAAAATATCAATTAATTTACTTTTAAAACTTGACAAAGATTCAAATTTTAGGGTCAATTTAGATAAGTCACTTAAAAGGAGAAACATATGTATGTTTTGGTTCAGTTTTATCCTGGGTTAATTGTTATTTTCCGTTGTTTTAAGGTATAGAAATATGATGAGATTTTGAGTTTAAGCAAGGTGAGCTTGTCGTTACCACCCTATGCCAAGGGCGTTGGTCAAGGAAACCCGAAAATCACTAACATATCGTCAAAGCCATTTGCGTTGTCATTACGTATGAAGCAAGGGCTAACTAACTAGAAACGAGGAACTATCACAGTGCCTCGAACCATAATAAAAGAGCTCTCCAACTACCCGATGCTATGTTGGAAAGCGTTTTCGTAACCTAGGATAAAAATGAAGTGCAACGTACACACCAGGCAGAGTGAAAGCATCTTTTTGACGGTGACTGGAAAGTGAACAGCGCCAAGGGAGATAGTTTGTTTTGTCATTCAAATAATACGCGTTATTCAGAGGTTGAGAAAACTTTTTACTAGAGGATTCAGATTGTATTTTTTATTTTGTTATCAGCTTTAATATTGATGAATTTAGTTTGGTCTCAATCTTTAACTCGACATAATATATGAATTATATATAGTCTCTAAACCAATATTATATTCATGTAAAGCTTTTTAAAAATATATGTAATGTAATAAGCCTTTTGCACCAGTTGGCCACGTGACCAACTTTCTGTAGACATAAAAACAATTCGCTTTGGATGCATGACGTATGCATGGAAAAATTACGTAAACTATTAATCTTCAGCCGTATGTTCTCAAAAGTAGCTATTGCAACGGCCTCTGAGAATTAAAAGTATTTGTATGGGAAAAAGCTCGTGCCATCCACTCTCTGTGAGGAAGTTTTCCATAGAAGTCTTTGTAAATTTCAAAAATTTTCCAACTGACGTAAAATCTTGTCTTGCCCATTACGAGGCTCAAATTTTCTTTTTTTTTTGCGTAGCAGAAAATTTGAGCCCTGTGATTCGTAAAGGAAAGATTTTACTAAATTTCGAAAATTTCAAAATTTACCAGAATCTGTATGGAAAACCACTCAACCGTGACTGGCTAACGAGAGTTGTTTTTACCGTACAAGCTCTCTTAGGGGGTGTTTACATGAGAAAACTCGCACCGGTGTGAGTTTCATACCGACATGACTTTTTGATTTCGTATCGCGTTTACATGATGACTGGGTTATTTCACATATGATCTCGTTATTTGAAGGTACACTTCATTTTGATAAAATGCACGTATGATTCAAAATCGCGAACATTAGACCGATTTCACACCGAAACGGGTGGTCGTTTCGTGTTTACATGATACCGTTGCGAGATTTCGTACTGGAGTGAAATTCTCGCCCCAGTGCGACAACCGGAGTGAACTCACGCCGGGGCGACTCGCGCCGGCATGACTTTTTGTGGTGGTATCATGTAAACAAATGTAGAGCTATGAGAGGGAACCGGAGTGAACTCGTCGTGGCGCAAAAGTCGCTCCGGTGTCATGTAAACACCCCCTTAATTATCGGAGCTCGCTGCAATCGCTACTATACGGTTAAAGATGTACAGGTTTTAAAGTGCACCTTAAGTTGCTGCTAAAAACATTTTTCCTAAAGAAATTGTTTTCATTTTTTACAGTGGGTGATCACGTGACCAACTATTGCAAAAGGCCTATTTGATTGAAAAACCAAAGAGTGATTTTTTTAGGTAAAAATAGCAAATTCAAAATAAGATCCTGAAAGTCAGGGATGTTTTTATAGTATCACAAAAGCCTTATTTTTCTTAACATTAAATTTTGCAGCTATTTTGTTATAACGGTAAGTAATTGTTTTATATTTCAAAGTTAAGATTCGTTCATAAACGATCATTAAAATTATGTATAATATTTGATACTTTGTTCGTTTTTACTTGCAGTGGATACAGTGCCCTTTGTGCAATCATTTTAAAACTTCAGAATTTTATGTTGAGCGCATAGAGATGAGCTGTGTATTTTGCATAGAGCATCTGTGCTGCTGTGCTTTCTTCTTACGGTTGTTTCTCCTCCGAAATCTGACCTCTCAAGGCTACATAGCTGCATACCTTCAGGCTGTATGGGAAACCAGTGTTATAAGGTAGGAAAAAGGCATGGGAATGCAAAAGACTATGAAAGGGTTTAAAATCCCACAAAACGTCTAACAGTGTTTTGAGAGTTCATCTTAAGTCACCTAGAAAACTTTCATGGTTTTAATTTTGATTCAACTCGTTTTAAATATCGCTATTTCCGCAGGTGTGATGCAAATGGACCAACAACTTAGGTTTAGTGGAGTTTTAGATTACCAAGAAAGTGTTTCCTACGGTTTTTCGACAGTGCGATTCCCTCGGTTGCAATCTTCAATTTTTCCGTCCATAAAATAGTCTTTCACTATGTTCTACATAGAAAACAATCATTTCTAGACTATATAAATATCGTTCTTATACACTCCAAAAATTGCATTTTTCCAACGGGGTTAACCCATGCTTTTCACCAAAAATTGTCTTTTTTTTTTTATTCCGTATTTTCGGTGAAAATAGTCCGTAAAGTAGTCTTTGAGTATTCTCTTTATTGAAAACATCATTTCTAAACTGTAAAAAATATACGTCTTATATGGTCGAAAAATTGGATTTTTCCAAAGGGGTTAACCCATTGTTTTGGCCAAAAATGGCTATTTTTCCATTTCGTATTTTTGGTCAAAATAATCTCTGAATATGTTCTACCTAGAAAACAAGCATTTGGACTATAAAAATATCAATCTTATAGAGTCACAAAATAGGTTTTGTCTAAAGGGGTTAACCATAGTTTCGGCCAAAAGATGTGATTTTTTCCCTTTCGTAGTTTTGGTCAAAATATTCTATAAAATCGGCCTTAAATATGTTTTACAAGAAGAAAAAGTATTTCAAGACTATAAAAATATCGATATTCTATAGTCGAAAAATTATTTTCCCCTGGTTTTCGCCAAAAATTGTCATTTTTTCCATTTTGTCTTTTCAGTAAGGATAGGTTGATTTTCTTACAACAACCATGGACTAACCCCTATGAATTTTTTGAACTTTTTTCAAACTTTCCTATTCCGGTCTAAAAAGTTTTCTTTTCTATCCAAAATATAAGAACACGATCTTTTGTCCCTAGATTTCCCAAAACAAACATATATGAGAAAAAGGTCGATTTTTTTAATTAAACCATGGAATAACCCCTTTGCAAATTTTCGATTTTTTTGGCTTTTCAAAAATTTTACTATTCCAGTCTAAAAAGCATTATTTTCTATCCTGAATATCAAAAAACGATCATTTCTGGCTAGATTTCCGAAAATAAACAGATATGACAACAAGGTCGATTTTAAAACCATGGACTGACCCCTTTGCAAAATTATCGATTTTTTGGACTTTTTTCCAACTTGACTATTTCAGTGTAAAAAGCATTAATTTTCTATCCTGAATATCAAAAAACGATGTTTTCTGCCTAGATTTCCCAAAAAACACATGTGAGAAAAAGGTCCATTTTCTGACAAAAACCCTAGACTAACCCCTTTGAAAATTATCGATTTTTTTGGACTTTTTTCCAACTTGACTATTTCAGTGTAAAAAGCATTAATTTTCTATCCTTAATATCACAAAACGATCTTTTCTGGGTAGATTTCCCAAAAAAAAAAATTGGAAAAATGGCCAATGTCTGGACTTCTTGCTTTTCTAGGTTAGAAAGCCGTTTTTTCGTTCTAGATTATCGTAAAACACATTTTTTGGACCTATATTCCCTAAAATAAAAAGTTGGAAAACTGGCCAAATTTTGCCCAAAACCATGGACTAACCCCTTTGGACCCCTTTTCGACTTTTGGAACTTCTTGTTTTTATAGGTTAGAAAGCCGTTTAGTCGTTGTAGAATCTCGTAAAACACATTTTTTTTGCCTATATTCCCTAAAATACAAAGTTGGGAAGTGACAAAATTTTGGCCAAAACCATGGACTAACTAACCCCTTTGACAAAAAGGTTACTTTTTCGACTGTTTGAACTTCTTGTTTTTATAGATTAGAAAGCCGTTTTTTCGTTCTATTATATCGTAAACACATTGTTTCGGCCTATATTCCATAAAATAAAAAGTTGGAAGAATGGCCAACTTTTTTAACTTCTTCCTTTTATAAGTTAGAAAGCCGTTTTTTCGATCTAGATTATCGTAAAACACATTTTTTTCGCCTATATTCCCTAAAATAAAAAGTAGGAAAAATGGACAATTTTTGGCCAAAACCATGGACTAACCCCTTTGGAAAAATCTCAATTTTTCGACTTTTTAAACGTCTTGTTTTTATAGCTTAGAAAACCGTTTTATCGCTCTAGGATATCTTAAAACACAGTTTTTGGGCCTATATTCCCGAAAATAAAAAGTTAGAAAAATGGAGAATTTTTGGCCAAAACCATGGACTATCCCCTTTGGAGAAATCTCAATGTTTCGACTTTTTGAACTTCTTGTTTTTATAGCTTAGAAAATCGTTTTATCGTTCTAGAATATCTTAAAACACAGTTTTTGGGCCTATATTCCCGAAAATAAAAAGTTAGAAAAATGGAGAATTTTTGGCCAAAACCATGGACTATCCCCTTTGGAAGAATCTCAATTTTTCGACTTTTTGAACTTCTTGTTTTTATAGGCTAGAAAACCGTTTTATCGTTCTAGAATATCTTAAAACACATTTTTTCGGCCCATATTCCCTAAAATAAAAAGTTGGAAAAATGGACAATTTTTGGCCAAAACCATGGACTAACCCCTTTGAAAAAAGGTCAATTTTTCGACTTTTTCAACTGGGGCATTCCACGGTAATCTGTCGTTGCGGAGAAGACGCTTTGGAAACAATCAATCGATCGTCTGTAAACTACTAAAAGGAGAAGTACACCTTCTGTATTTTGTTTAGGTAGATGTAAGCTAAGTGTATCTATAACACAAGATAAATC
Organism: Porites divaricata; assembly: GCA_038088405.1. Taxonomy (NCBI): domain Eukaryota; kingdom Metazoa; phylum Cnidaria; class Anthozoa; order Scleractinia; family Poritidae; genus Porites; species Porites divaricata. The sequence continues at coordinate 19,849,077 of JBBMOI010000012.1, read as the reverse complement.
TACTCCTGCTCTTTACGGAGAGATACAATCAACGATTGATTTCCCGTTGCGGAGAAGACTCGCAAGAAGCGCGAATTATTATTTTTTCACTTCAAGGTTAGATTCTTTCGAATTCGGACATCTTTTAAAATGACTCTTTCCTTGCAAAGGAAGAGTTCTTTATAATTAATTGTCAAACAAAAAATATTTCGTTATTCCTTTTTAATGTACTCGAAATTTTGCAATGATTTAATGCGGTCCCGTTGCGGAGAAGATGTTGCGGAGAAGACAAAAGGGCTCGATGTAAAAAAAAACTGTCTTGTTATTGGTAAAACGTGGATCAGTAGCTTAGTAAACCGTTTTATCGTTGTAGAATATCTTAAAACACATTTTTTCGGCCTATATTCCCTGAAATAAAAAGTTGGAAAAATAGCCAATTTATGGCCAAAACGATGGACTAAGCCCTTTGGAAAAACCTCAATTTTTCAAGATTTGAACTTCTTGGTTTTATAGGTTAGAAAACCGTTTTATCGTTGTAGAATATCTTAAAACACATTTTTGGGGCCTATGTTTCCTAAAATAAACAGTTGGAAAAATAGCCAATTTTTGGCCAAAACCATGGACTAACCCTTTTGGAAAAATCTCAATTTTTCGACTTTTTGAACTTCTTGTTTTTATAGGTTAGAAAACCATTTTATCGTTCTAGAATATCGTAAAACATACTTTCCTATCCTATGTTCCCTGAAATAAAAAGTTGGAAAATCTTAATTTTTCGACTCCCTGAACTTCTTGATGTTATACCTTAGAAAGCCGTTTTTTTTCGTTCTAGAGTATCGTAAAACGCAATTTCCTGGTCTATATTCGATAAAATAAAAAGTTGGAAATGGCCAATTTTTTGCCAAACCCATGGAATGTCAATGTCAATTTTTTGACCTTTTTAACTTCTTGTTTTTATACCTTAGAAATCCGTTTTCCCGTTCTGGATTATCGGAAAACAGCTGACCAGTTTCTAATCGCTCTGGGTCTTTCTTTTTCTTGGGATTTTTTTTTTAAGGTCATCGAAAAAAATTAGACTTTGGAGAAATGCGTTTATCACAGTATATCTGTGGCGTCTTGAGGTTGCAGGTCGGATGAGTTTGGGTGACAGTGTGTGGCATAGTTTAAATTTTGCCGCTATGGTAAGGTTTGATATATTTATTTTTTCAATAATATTAAAATCCAAACGGAAACCTCAACCCTAACGGGATAGTTCATGGCATTTTGAACGCGGAGCCACACCAGCATTATGCATTCCGGAAAGCTACTGCTCATTCTCTGGTAACGCTCCTACGCCCCAGTCCTTGATTGTACAGTGACAGGAGAACACTGTGGACTTAAGCTGCAAGATCGGGGATTAGGACCTTTCAATGCGGTAAGATAAGCATTCGAATTCGATTTAAAAGTGATCTTAGCTCGGTGGGCGTTATTTTGACTTGGTGAGCACGTATAACACGTCTATTTTATTTGAAAGTAGCCGAGCGAATTATATAAAGGAAAGTCTGAAGATATAAAAGCACATGATATCTAAAAAAAAAATAAAACAATATAAAATATTTATATATCATTTTAATATTTATTATGGTGGTTTTTCTCACAGAATTTGTCCAAAATCAAATTTCTATGCAATTATCCACTTCTGAACGTTTATTTGTACACACCCAAACAGACACATGTAGAATTCTTCAACCTCTCTTCCGGTTATCAATGACTTTCGACTAAATGACGATCATCAATTAAACGCATATTGATCAGTGGGTCATATCATATGCGAGCTGTTTTAAGACTATAGCAAAGCTTCAATGTTTGTTTTCTTAATCTACATTTGATTGTACGAAGAGCACAAGACCCCTATTAACATCATAAAAAGCCGCTTACATCACATACAAAGAGAGCTTACCTGGCCTAAGCTTATAATTCATTTATAAATATTTAGTCTAAAGCGCCAGTTTATCTATTTTGAATCGAAGTCAGGCGCTTTTGGTCGCCTGGAAACTGCATCACACGGGCTAAGAAACAAAATCCAATTATAGACACGAAAAAGTAAAATCAAACAAACATAAAATTATCTATATACATTTGCTTAAACTTAAGGAAATATAAGAATAATTTATCATATGCTGTCATTTTCCTTCGTGTGCCATTGTTCTTGAAAACAGAAAAGGGGTTATAATATTTTACTTTTCCTGAGGTAGTTTTGAAAGCTAACCACATTATTTGTAACATCGGATTAATACAAAGACCTGCGATTGCGTCGCAAAATAACTACCACTTTAAGAAAAAAGGCGTCCTTTATTGTTGAGGCAATGGTTATTGTAAAAGGTTCGATCGAGTTTACGAAGTTACTAATAAAAAGTTATTTTAGAAGAAAGAAAATCGTGCAAAGGGCGTTCTTTGCAGCTGGTAGGCAAATATTACTTTTTTGTCCGCAAATGTTGAAATACATACATCGAATTTGCTTACACGTACTATTTGGATTATACTGGAAAGTAACATATATTTCTTAGTATTTAATTTCACGTTAAAACACTGTCAAAATGGCAGAAATAAAAAATTGGTATTAATTGGTTGACAAAAAAATTCAAAAAACGTTCAGCAAAATAACAGATTTTCTGCTTTTAGTGATATGCTTAACTTGCCTACGAATTAGCTGTCTCAATTCGCGTTTGATGTCCCTTTTTAACAGTGCGTACACCAAAGGGTTTACAGCCGAGTTTCCTATCAGAAGCAAGGTACACATTGAGATTAGCTCTTCACGATCATAGTCAGACAAACTGCTGCATGAAAATGAAAGGCATAGTATTAAATAGTTAACGATGACATAGCATCCGAAGCAGAACAGCGCCATTGCAATCACGAAGCCAACTGCATTCGCTTTTTTCCTTTTCCGTGGAATGGAAGATCTGATTAATGCTTGATTATGGCGAATCTGTCGTTCAATAGACTTCATAGCATAGTTTTGTTTTGCCTGTACTAGCAAAATACGGACAACGGCGTAAAAAAGAAGCGAGCACGATATTATTTCAAGGCCCGAGACTCCGGTTGTACGCAAAGCCTTTAAAACAACAGGAGATTTTGTGGCGTATGGGCCCAGTACAAGAGATGTAGAAATCGTCAGCGGAATTAACCATGCAAATACGATGACTGTCCCCGGTTTTCGCGCTACCATAGAAGTTGGGTACTTAAAAGGGTAGACAAGAATGGTGTAGCGATCCAGGATTAAGGCGCAGAGGTTTGTGGTCGACGAATGGAGAAAAAACCAATAGAAAGCGACAAATAACCTCATGTTGCAGTTTCTCGCGTCCTTGCAGATAAATCCCATAGGAAAAATAGCTGCGCCAACCGCAAAGTCTGCTACTGCCAGGGAGAGAACAAACCAGTTTGCTGAACAATACAGCCGACGATTTATAGAAATAAGTAAAATCACGGAGCAGTTTCCTACTACTGTAAGGAAAGTTAGAGACCAGCCAAAGAACTGCAACCACCACTCCATGCCAGTAAGCAACCAGTCTCTTCAAAACCGTTCAGTAGTTTTGCACTCCATAGTCAAAATAAGCCATCTCAGGGAAAGGAAACCAACCGCAAGGTTTTTCTCTGCTCATAAGTCCTGATACACGTGTGTGACAATTACGTAAGCAGCAAATGCACGTCGAATTTACTCGCGAATTTTACTGACGTCGACGCTTTCCTCTCGCAATCAGCCTTTGCATAGAGTAGAACGTGCTTGGAGTTTTTAATCAAAAATCGCATGAAAAAATTTGTCCTCTAATAATACGTACAGTAGGCGAATGACGATTGTGTTTTGACAAAAGGAGGGTGACATTTATTACTTCTGTATGAAGAAATACTCTTTCAGGCGGCGATTTTTATAATTGTTACATGCAATTCAATTGTCTGTTGCAGGTGTTTTGAGATGAGTTTGTCATGCAAATGATACCGATCTGCCAGTTTCCCAAGCAAAATCTACCGTTGACTCAAGCATTGCTAAGCCAGCATATTAGACACACTGCGAAACAACGTCCTTGACTCCTAAAAGCACGTTCTTGTGTTAATCTAAACTTTTTAGGACTGTCAAATAAAGTCACTGTTTATAGATCACTTCGTTATATTTCAGTATTCAACAACATTTTCGGTTGCTACACAACCGCTTTAAACAATTTCGTTGTTTTATAGAAAAAGGAGAAAAACTAGACATACTTCTTAATATATAATATATGATTATGTATTTTTTGAAAAACAAATAAAATAATCATCGAATTACTCTCATACATAAAAATATTTTTGTCAAGTAATGCCACAGATTAGGCAAACTGGAAAAACTAAACTAAACAAGTAATCTATTTTCTAGCCTGAATTTCATCCGATTACTTCGAGTCGTTATTACTCCCTCAGTAACGTCTGAATCGACCGGCCGTTAATGCCGTCCAGTGACGTCACTACTCTTTGACCTTTGCTTTAATTCATGCAAAACGTAAAAACGGTTTTCAAGTGGCAAACCGAGAAATATCGTTTGGAAATGTCTGCATGATACAGAATTGCTTTATCTTTTTCGATCGTAATTCATATTTAACGTTCAAACTATCAACTGCACAACTCTGAACCGGTTGTACTGAATTCTATAATCAAACTCTGTCGCAATCACGCAATGAAATAAACACACACACGGAACACTTAGGGTGCGTTCGATTGGGAAATCCAGATTTAGATTTTGAAAATCTAAATCCGGACTTCCCAATCGAACGCACCCTTAGTTCAAAAACACATTCAATTTGATTTGCTTTAATTGAAAAGAAGCTATTTGGTCCTTAACGAAGAAAACAAAACAAGGAAACAAGAAAGAAAAGCTAACAGAATCATTACACTTGACGGTAAAAGCAAGAAGGTCGAATTATAACATGCAGATCTCAGAAAACTTCGCGTAAACAAAATCACCGGCCGCCAAAATCACAAAGCGGTTCTTAATGAAAAACCTACCGACTCTCCGGAACGATTCTTCATTCGCAGTTCAATTTAGCATTTCAGTTTCGAAGACAAGGGCAATTTTGCTGTTTAAGATAAAGATTAAGCTTATCGAAATGTTTGAACTACACGAAAGAATGCCAGGGATGCGATCCGTTGAATATCAAGCAACAATCCCGCTAAAATTTTTCATAATTATACATAATTATGCGAATGTTTAGACAATCAATCAATCAAAATCACTACCCGGTTTTCGGGTAGTGAGTGACGTCACTGGACGGCATTAACGGCCGGTCGATTCAGACGTTGTTGAGAGGAGAAAACGACTCGAAGCAATCGGATGAATTTCAGGCTATCTATTTTCTTGCATTTACATCCATATACCCTCCACTTTTTCTTTGCCAGCTAAAAACCCTGTGAAGCTCTTGAACTAAAAATATCTTTGCATAATGCTCTCTTGGCGACAAAAAAGATTCCGTATCATACTATTTACAGAATGCTTCCTTCGATCGATTCGATGGATACTGCATTATTTTGGTTACGTTTTCAGCAGCCTACGGTACTATTTTTTATCTGTTTGCAGACACTAGTACGGTGCATGCGGATGCCACACCAACGAAACATTATTACTGCCACATGGCCTTCAAAATTCAAGGGCACCCAACGAGAATATATTTCAAAAGCACTTAAACATAGTATTGTTGAACGTATTTTAGTATTTAAACGTCAGATATAGGCATATTTTTATCCCCTAAAAATGTTTCATCTGTTCGAATTTCCTGTGAAAGTCTAGTGATCCGAAAATTATAGGGATCAAAACTGACCTTTTCGAAAATTTTAGTTAGAAAAATGGCTCCCGAAATTCTAGGTGACCTTTTTAGAAAATTTTTAGAGTAAAAATCCGTTAAAAATGGGCAATTATACCATTTTTTAGATGTTCGAAAATCTTAGGAAAGGCAAGCAAGCAAGGAATTTTACAACAAATGTTTCCAAAATTCTAGATCTGAAATCGTCTTCAGAACAGATATTTTATGAACTGACATTGGGTGCCCCTGAAAATTGACACCGCTTGAAAAGAGAATTTCGCCAATCAAACAGGACAAACAAGCTGGCAGTAAGCGGTCTTTGCATTGTTTGATCGACGAAAATATACTCCAACCAAATCAAATTTCCAGGTTTTCATTTCGAAAGTAAAATAGTAGTGTAAACAATGGCAAGAGTACTTGTAATTCAAACTCTCATTACCTCTCAGTGCCGTAGGGCAACAGGATGTCGCATTTGCTTCTGAATTTGTAATTCACATCCTAATGGGTAACTACTCAAATGAATTGTGATGAGCAGTATTTGGTTATGTTTTCCTTGTTAGGCAGCTGTATAAGTTGGTTCTTAAGTTTTTAAGTCTGTGGACAAAATCTGGCTAATTATAAGGTATGACTTTTAAAGGAGCTTTACGGTGTAAATTGTCCAGTCAATACGTATTTTTTCTGTATGGAAGTCGAGACAATGTGAATGGCAAAATTTCAGCGTCGTGTCAAGCAAATAGTGTCTCCTAAGAATTATATCAAACGTTAAAAACAACAAATATGAACTTTTAAAATTGACTAACATGTCAAAACCGACAATTGCGATCCGTTAATTATTCGTGTATCCGTGCCTCCTTTTGAATTTGCTTTGTTAATTATACTTTGTTTTCAAGTTTTGAGCAGTACTTATTTTTATGCATGCAGTTTGGTTACGATTGCCACTGTTTGAATTTTGAAAGCCCCTTTTGTGAAATATCTCCAACCATGAACCTGAAGTGCATTTAATCGTGCTTCACAGAGTTTCTACACCATTTGAGTCTGTGGACAAAAAAATCTGCAGTATTCCATGTAATGAAGTTTATTGCGTCGTATACAAGGCGGTTCTCTCTTTTGACTCTCTGATCCGTCATTGATGTAGCAGCTGTTCAGAAAGACCTCTTCAAAAGGAACCGATCAATTTTTAGTCATTTTAATATCCATAAAACAAAAATTTGAATTAATATTTACCATAGACCTTGGAGGGTTTTCGAGAAATTATAGTGAATGTAAGAGAATCTAAAGTAGAATAATTTTCGAAAAACGTTTGTTCTGAAAAAGAAAACAATCAATTCCATACGACAGCTACACACCTACAAGGATTCTACTGACAACATTTGAGGGCTTTACATGTGGTCGAATTATACTTAATATTTTCCTATACATTTGTCTGTAAAAAGTTTTCTTCCTGCCGAAAAATTGGAGACGAACATACGAAAAAGCTAAAGCAAGTGTGCATGACACTTCTAGAAAAAAAATTGACGTCCTTTCACGTTTTGAAATTGAGTATAGTCCTTAAGAAAACTCCAGAAAGTTCTCGACTTACATTTCGGCTGTACATTTCACAAATTGACCAAGGCTGAACAAGCGCGATAAAGTTTGACAGATCGAAAGTTCATTTTTCTCAGTGGCCTTTCTACCGCCTTTCTCATTTTGTTCCTTAGTTAACGTCAAAATCCCCGAGAAGTCGCTCACATGTATAAACTTTATTGTAAGTGAACGCCGGCGTCTCATTTGTTAAGCCCTTCATCTTTAATATTAAAATGAAAGCTAAAACCTAAGATCCGGTAATGCTTGTTAACTCTTGATTTTCTTGACAAATCTTGATGAGCGATTGCTGAAATTAAAGCTCAAGAACGTCTCTTAGCAAGACTGATTTTCAATATATTCATAAAATTTTCAAAGAATTCTTTGTTGTTCTCCAGCCATTGAAAAACCTTTACAAACGGCTGCAAAGTTCTCAGCAGGCGATTAGAAACTCACTTGTCAGCTTTCAAAGCTCTGAGCTAAAAGATTTCTTACGTAATGAAAACTCCCGGGGGGTACTTAACAAAGTTTTACCCGGGGAGGCACCGCCCCGAGGTCCTACCCCCTAACCCTTCTATACGAGGTATCCGTCATTGAAAAATGGTGCTCCTTTCACATACCTTCGTTTAGAATGTCACATCCCTTTTAACTGCTGTAAATTCTGACTTTTTAATTAAAATATGAAAAATCACAAAAGCAGAAATTTTCCCGAAGCCATAAATTCTTCTGTTAGCCCATTTAGGTTTTTTGCAGACGGACAGACAGATTTCCCTACCCCTATGTGTATACACTTCAACTAGTGAAATCCCTACCCTTTCATAAACCTGAAGTCTGAAAAAAGTACCCCTTCGGACGGAGCTTCCCCGTGTAGCTCATTATAGGGAGTACCCCCAGGGTAAAAACCTCTCCCCACGCATTCAAAAATTTCACTCCATCTCACCTGCTAAGGAAAACACATCAGCCCTGAGTAAAAGATAAATTATTGCCTAGGGGCACTTTCAGCCCGCGGCCCTCTTTACAAACGACACCATTACGTAAGATAATACTTCTCAGTTTATGGTTCATGTTCTAGCTATGCAAAAGCAGTCGCTAAACTTAGGGTGGATTTCCATTGTCGCGTAATTTTTAGGTGCGTACGTACGTACATTTTACGAGCGTAAATAAAAGAAATGTTTTTGAAGGTCGTGCAACTTTAAAGTCTGCGTGCAGCCTTTTATGCATTGCCTCTATTTTATTTGCACGCGATAATGGAAATCATCACTTACACTACAAGGAAGTCAACTCACCCACATCATAAGTGTCTAAATAAATGTGCGTACCTCTTGCTGTTGTGTGCTGTTGTTGATACTTTTCGTTTTTAAGGCTTGTGTGCAAGTTGGCCCCTAATCTTCCTTTCTACCTACAGGGGGTGAAAAAAGAAAAAAAAAATACACACACACACACACACACATACGAAAACAAAAGCATCCTCTACCAGCGAAGTAAAAAGAAGCACCTGAACGTATTTACTACACAAACTTTAAGGTAAATTATAGTGTTAATGCGACGGGTTTTTTCACTTTTTTCAAAAGTAAGTAAGTCGGCGCTAAAACGTGACGTGCAATGCATGGAATCCCGCAGTGCAAAGCAAGCGCAGTGGACATTACATACTAACTGGCAGCAAAGTAATTGATAACTATATTGTGTCTCTTCTTGTTTTTTAGCTACATCTATGTTGGATTTTGATTCAAGTTTATTCAGAAAGGTCACGTAATTTTTAGGTGCGTACGTAATCACACAAAAAACGATTTTCGAGGCATACGATTTTAAGAGGGAAAATTATTTAATTGTGAGCCGAGTTAAAATTTGACCGAAAAAAGAAAATAAATTTTCACGTCTGAACAGTATGAGTATGTGATAAGTAATATTAAGAAAAGAGAAACAAGTTTTAAAACGCAAGCAAACGTAAGTGATAATCCTAGCAAGTTGTTTTTACACTATACAGCACATCTTCACAATTCGAAGATGACCTTAACGCTTCGAAAATTATCAGACTTTTGTTATGAAACGCGCGTAATTTACATCTAATCTAACTCGTCATTATTTGATTACACATACTTTAATTATTCACTTAAAGAGTTTGAAAGCAATCATTTATAACTAGCCTTCTAGGCAATCCATTGCCAGTTCAATCATCAGGGGCACCCAACGAGAAACTAGTTCAAAATCACTTAAACATCGGTCAGTATAAAACACGGACTGCGGACTGCGGACTACGGACTGCGGACTGGGTATAAAATACGGACTAGGTATAAAACGCAGACTGGAAAATACGGACTGGGTATAAAACACGGACTAGGTATAAAACGCGGACTGGAAAATACGGACTGGGTATAAAACACGGACTAGGGTATAAAATAGAACTTCTTGGTGGAGGTTCCTTGAATCAAGAGCCTGACAAAAACACTATCTTCTTCACCCATTGTAGACGTGGTCTCGGTCTCTAACAACTATGAAAGGGGTCAGGACTTGGGGGGTACTCTCTTATATAAGCCCTATACGTATTTGCCGCCCTAAAGGGTAGGAAATATTGGCCGTTTTGGTGGTCTGAAAACACTTTGCCTATTTTGATTTGGAATCGAGTATGGTTTTCGAGGAAACTACGGGAGCGTACATGTACGAATGTTTTTCTAGATGAATAAAAACGAAATAGGAATATGCGAATTTGAAATGCATTTTTAAGAATTTTTTGTTTGTGCTCTAGAGAGAATGATCTACTGTTGCGCTCTAATCTATAAACTTATAACGATGACATGATTTCTGCCTAATTAGGCCTAGCCTGTTTCAGGCTCCGAGATAGTTGGGTCCGCTAAATTGAGAAAGTGCGAAAATACAACGAGAGTAAACTGGGTAGTCTCCTCTTTATTTGAGAGCCTGGAACAGGCTAAATTAGGCCAGGTCTGAAAATGGGTATGGATTTTAGAGATCAGGTCTGAAAACGGGTGTGGAAAATGACATATTTTATTCTGAAACAGGGTACAGAGAAACAGGGGGCGTAACCCCACCAAAAAATTCCTAGCAGTACCCCTTCCGGGGTTCAGGAGCAGGGTGTAAATCATGTAAGGGTGTAAATCATAATCATCGCGTAGAATATAACGTTGGGTTGGATGATTCATTTCGGTTATTATTCACATATAGGTGAGTAATCCCTCCCGCCTAAATACTGCTTTTTACCTCGCGGAATGCCCCTATATTGACCTTCTCGTCTGAGTTTTTCGTTTCCTCATATTCCGAAGGATTTATTTGAAACGGAATAGAGGCATCTTTAAGAATTTTACTCTGACTCGGCTAACACCAATACTATTGATTCTTTTTATTCGGTGCTTCTTTGATCGATCGGTTCTCTTCTAACTCCTTCTTTTAATAAAATTCAGGTTTAATTTCAGTTGCCTTGAGTAGCGGCGTAACATTCCTTGTCTGTGCAGTTTCCTTTCCTTCTCCACATGAGGAGAATATAGACAGCTGCGCGTGACCAGCTTACGGAATGTTTTTGTGTGACGCAAGGAGCTGGAACTACTGTTTTATGCAAGCTGCTTTCCGTTTCTCTCAGTTTTACCTTTTTACATAGTTCGTAGTCCGTGTTTTATACTCAGTCCGTAGTCCGCATTTTATACCTAGTCCGTGTTTTATACTCAGTCCGCAGTCCGCATTTTATACCTAGTCCATGTTTTATACCCAGTCCGCAGTCCGTGGTCCGCAGTCCGCAGTCCGTGTTTTATACTGACCGCTTAAACATAGCATTGTTGAATTAGCAATTAATGAATGAGGCTGTAAAGTAGGATGTGAAGAATTAAGCAGATCGAGGATGGTGTTATCCCCCGAGGCCGAAGGCCGAGGTGGATAACACCCTCCGAGATCTGCTTAATTCTTTATATCCTAAGAAAGCCGAATTCATTATAATTGTTTTATTATTCATTCAAAACAATTCCTAGTTTAAAAGAGCTAAAATATGCTTACCTGGATCGATTTTAAGTTCATCTTCGATAGTGTACCTTTAGGTTTGTCCAGTTCCGCAAATATTCTCCAAATACCAGATGTCACCCTCCGAGTTATCTTCTTGCTGTTTTTGCCATGTTTTTAGCTATTTTTTCGCCGAGTTCCAGCTGTAGTTCTTACTCTTGAAACGGCGAAATGTTCACCATTTTTTTTCACAACCAAAACAACTCATCCTCGTCCCCAGGTCTTCTCGGTTAACGGTGCCTTAACCTGTAGCGGCCTAGCGGGCTGCATTTTTGACGTCATTTCATCGTTAAACACAAAATTCTTCCAAATTTGGTCATCAGTAACTGGTTATGGTGAATTATGCGTGTGTTTTTAGCCAATCAGAATTGGGGAAATATTTTGAATGAATAATAACGTAATTTAGTATTTAAACGATAGATATGGGCATATGTTTATCCCCTGAAAATGTTTCATCTGTTCGAATTTCCTGGCTGAAAGTCTAGTGATCCGAAAATTATAGGGATCAAAACTGACCTTTTGGAAAATTTCTGTCAGAAAAATGGCTCTCGAAATTCTAGGTGACCTTTTTAGTGTAAAAATCCGTTAAAAATGGGCAATTATACCTTTAGTACCGTGATACTTTATACGAAAATTCAAGCTTGAAGGGCAAGGCCAGGTTACCCTTGAAAGGGCGTCATTTTTTAATCACAAATACAGTGATGACGGATGTTTAATTTCTAACCATTTTCTGTGCCTAAATAGTTCGTCTTATCCTAACAACATTCAGTTGCCTGAAGATTGTAAAAACTTAGTATCGTGGGCAGCTATTTTGATTAATGCATTAAGGATAGCGATGTAATGAAAAGGCCGAAAAGTTGGGATTCGTGTACCATTTTATTAAAAGAAAACAAAAATGAACAATGACATGGTAACATTTGTAATTCCGGCAATTTATAATGACGCATTACAGGGGGGTCTGTATTACAGCCACACCTCCTTAATATGAACACCCCGGACAGGGCCAAGTGTCTGCATTACAGAGATGTCTGTATTACAGTCACACCTCCTTAATATAAACACCCGGGACAGAGCCAAAAGTCTGCATTACAGAGATGTCTGTATTACAGTCACACCTCCTTAATATAAACACCCGGGACAGAGCCAAAAGTCTGCATTACAGAGATGTCTGTATTACAGTCACACCTCCTTAATATGAACACATACCCTGGACAGAGCCAAGTGTCTGCATTACAGAGGTGTCTGTATAACAGTCACACCTCCTTAATTAATATGAACACCCGGGACAGAGCCAAGTGTCTGCATTACAGAGATGGTGTATGGAGGCGCTCAAATTAAGGTATTCATTCAGGGGCACCCAACGTCAATTTTTGGAAAATATCTGTTCGGAAGACGATTTGAGATCTAGAATTTTCGGAACACTTTATTTTCAACAGTAAAAGTGATTAAAAATCTAAAGTTAATAATTCACAAAGGAACAAGAAACAGTTCTGTAACGTATCACAACATTAAGTGATCAAAATTGGGAAAATAGACCAATTAAACCGTCGGGTTACAGGCCTCTTTTGCAAAGCCCAGAGTTTTAAAATCTGGTGGACGTTTTTCACGTTCGCTGAGTTTTGCTGTGTGAAAAGTATAGGAAAACGTTCAACTTTCGCACTCTTCCGTTCCTGTCAGCTTTTTAAATGGGAGTGGTGTATCAAAACGCACAAGGTGTCATAACAGGTTTCACTGAAGTTTAAATCAACTCGGCAGCAGTAAAGGTGAGTGCTTCTGCGGAAATGTCGCTAAAAGACAATTTTGAAGAGCTCTTCAGTAAGCTTTGTTTGTCTACAACCAACATACAGAACATACATTTCTCTTTGAGAAGGATTCTAATCAAAACGCGCAGCTAGCGGCTAGAAACCTCCGTCTGCTGTATTTTGCAACAGTGAAGACCAGCCTCTAAACTAGTGATGTTCACGACCAGTAAACATTTTATCTCCCACGTTCCACGATGGATTGTCTTTGCAAGGTTTAGGTTCAAAATGGTATGGGGGATATATCTTTCGATAATCAAACGTCGTGGCTTGGCAAAAACTTGAAAAAGGAGGTATTTTGTACACGTCTTTAGCGCTATCGTTTGCATTTTTACCAAACGCCCACATCGTATCTGCGTACGTTCCATGTAGTCCCAAATATGAACTGCAAAGGTTTGTGGCATTTTTGAATTGCGGTGCATACGAAGCTGGCGGATCATGATACAATCGTGTGTCGTGAAAATATTGTTTTAACTTTATATCCTGCAGCCAAATACCGATTTGTTGGTCAGCGTGAGGATGACAAAGCATCGTGTTTTCGTCTTGTTCCAAGAACTGTTGAATGATATTCTTAGACAACAACATAAATGATTCATCAATCCATGAAATGCCACCTTCGCAGTGAAAATGTCCCCAAACTAGGTTGTCTTTTGGCCGTAAAGAAATCTCTTCTAGAAGCCGCTTTAAACAAAGGAAATAGTCATCGTCAATTCTGAGAAGATACTGAAAGTCAAATTTAGCCATCGCCCATCTTATATGGTTAAGAAAACGAAGTCCAAACTCCCAGCCTCCTTGTAAAGCCTGCAATTCCATGTCCTTGTAAGTATTTCTCTCAGAAACTATCAAAGTACGCTGAAAGTAGTCTTTGATGAAGCCATCGGTTATAAAGACGCACTTAACCTGTTTGAGAAAATAACCCAATATCATTTCGAGAATGACGAGGAGAAAGAGTCAGTGGTGCTTTGCTGGGGGAAGGGGGAGGGGGAGGGGCTCTTTACTATATCCTGGGGGCCTTTTATCGGATGCAAATTTTGTTTACAGGTAGATGGGCGTATAACTGGAGGATAAGGGATTATAAGCAGAAGAATGCTGGGAGGGGCGCTCTTTAGTATATCCTGGGGGCTTTTTATCGGATGCATTTTAAGGTTTACAGACAGATGGGCGTATAACTGGGGGATGGGGGGTTATAAGCAGAAGCATGCTGGGGGGGCTCTTAACTATATTCGGGGGGGCTTTATATCGGATGCATTTTATTGCAGGGGTGGCTCTTTAATATATCCGGGGGGGCTTTTTATTGGATGCATTTTAAGGTTTACAGACAGATGGACGTGTATAACTGGGGGATGGGGGTTATAAGCGGAAGCATGCTGGGGGGGCTCTTTAGTATATTCGGGGGGCTTTACATCGGATGCATTTTATTGCGAGGGGTGGCTCTTTAGTATATCCGGGGGGGCTTTTTATTTGATGCATTTTAAGGTTTACAGACAGATGGACGTATAACTGGGGGATGGGGGGTTATAAACGGACGTTTATGGCATTCCGGCATCCACTAACCATGTCTCCTGTACAGTGTTTCCACCACGTGCCGCGAATCGCCTGCCTTCTTTCAAATCTTGCTGGTGCAGTACTAACAATTATCAGTAACATTACTTTCTTCTTGGTGATTCCCAAGTCTTGAAAATCTAATATTGGAAGAAGATTCGCGTTGGATATAGCTTCTGTTTCACGACTTGGCTTCTTATGAATTACGTTGTCTGCAACTTTCCTCTCAGGATTTCGTCGAGGAATGTCACCTTCGAAGCTCACTAATGAACCGTTAAAACTTTGATCTATTGTTCTTAATGGGCGGAAAATATAGCCAGGCAGCGTCGAATATTGAACATAAATCACCCACAACATTAAGCAAGTAAACGAACAAAGCAGCAGCAAACACAGTAAGGTTGGCGTTCGCAGTATGCGTGCGCAACGCATGTATGGTATCGATCCACGGTTAAATTCTGTGATAAAGAGATTATGTTCTCTTGGACTGTTCATGACACTTGAAGGCGCTGATTCTTGCGGGCTGATCCTTTTGGAAAAAGAAACCATTCATGATATTACTGACAAGAGTTTTGTCCATGTGCACAAATATTAGGTTACATTCACGCGGCACTGAACGAATTTTCGAACGGTTGCAAATTCGTGCGTTGAGGTGTTGTGATGACAGAGAACCACCCCAACTGTACAGAAATTTAGACGCCTAACCGTTCAAAAATGTCAACATCAAACGCGAGGTCAATTTTTTGGCCTGTATGGTCGAAAATTTAAACTGGCACGGAGTAAACAGCATTTGTATGGCAAAGGCGTGGTTGCGTGGATGTCTGGCAACTCGGTCAGCACTCGTTAACATCCGTCGAAAGGCCCTCTTATCTTTGGTCGGACTTCGTAAAGGTCGAAGCAAAAGCATACATGAGTACCACAGGGAAATAAAAACCACGAGGAGAGCATGACGTCATACGTTTACGACGTCCGACCGAAGATAAGACGGCCTTTCGAAGGATATTAACGACTGCTGACCTGGCAACTCAGCTGGGAGACGCCATTTTGGATTTGCTCAAGTAGCGCTCTGTGCATTGGCAGATAGTAAAACAACTGGAAAAAGTGGATAAAAGTTAAATTCAACTTGGTTCGTCAGTTCCGTGTGAACAGCGCGAAAACGTTTCGTATGAACAAGGAATCCGGTCTAATTTTTCAGCCGATCGAAAATTTGTCCGGTAAAAAGGTAAAGGCGAAGCAACCATATTTTAAGTCGATATTAACATGTGACGGTGATTCATCTGATAAACGTGAGGTTAACGGTGCGTTGATTTACCCACTCCACTCTCCTCCAATGATCCTTTTCAAGGGTATTTAAAGCTATTTAAACCAAGGATGTGATGGCATAGGGGATCGAACTTAGGACCTAACGCACCGAAGGCCGCGCACTTACCAACTGTGGCTATGTTCACACGTACGTCATATAGGACGAACAAACCTTCGAGTGTTTAGGTGATCGGTACACACGAGATCACCTCCTGAAGTGGTCTGGTGTGAACAGAGTGTCCGGTCCAATTCAGTTTCAGCTGGTCCGTGTGAGAGGAGCCTTAAATTTCAACATCATATTTTCGCAAGCTGCCTAGCACTCAAAATAGCCATAAGGCCATGATTAAATAATCCAAAAGTGCACATCCTTTCTTCTAAGCAAACAAATTTTGCGTGACTCTTTTGTTTAAATGAACATTCGACCAATTTAATCTTTCACTTTTTAGTTTTACCATAAACGCTTGCATGTCACTTGTTTAGTTAGGTTTCACCGTAAAATGTGCAGTTACCGACGCATCACACCAATGCTATCATTTTCATTACATGCTGAGGTTTAAATATACACTACTCTAATTTCTCAAGATGTCCTATGTCCTTGATTTTTTCCTGTCAGACCAATTCTCTTTTAGCGAAGAAAGGGCAGCACGATTGGAGGCAAAACATGTTTACGTTTAGCACTCTCATGAGATAGGCCTGTCCTGATTGTGCTCGGCAACCTTGAGCAACTTTTTGCTATTGGAACAACTTTTTGCGGTTCTAGCAACCTTGAGCAACTTTTGCCTTTCTCAGCAATTTTTGAGCAAAATTAGTTTTAGAGTATCAAACCCGAAAAATTCAACGATTTCAAGGAAAACTTCAAGTTATGCGAATTCGTGAGTGTTTATCAACCAAAAGGTAGGCTTAAAGGAAATTTTAATGCACATTTCGATAAATTATAGAAAAAAGAATAATTCTTATGCAACGTAATAGAATTTATAATTGTTTTCGTATGAATAATTACTTAGCTAAGAAGTTTAACGTTGTTTAGCCGATTCTCATGCTGAGCTTGGGCTACTTGTGGTTTTGCCCACATTTGGGAATAATTTTCAAGTTTCGGTAATTTTCAAGCTATTTAACTTGACCGAAGTAAACCGTCATTGTGTAGAACGGAGAATAAGTATAGGTAATAGCATGATTAGTAGTGATACTTGGCATAAATACCACGAGTGATATTTCAAAATTGTTATACGTAATTTCACGAGGCGTTAGGCGAGTGAAATTTAAGGCAATTTTGAAATACCACGAGTGTTATTTATGCCAAATATCACGTACATATCATGCTATTATTTGTTTATACTACTACCCACAAAAGGTTTGTAATTTTCACATGTAGGTATTTCAAATTGAGCTGAAATACCACTGCTCTAAGCCAATCAAATTGCAGAAATTTCTCAGGTAATAGTATAAAGCTTGAAATTAACGCTTAAATTTCAAATATCAAGAAATTTACATAGCAACTTTTGAAATTTAGGCCCGTTTCAAACGTCGTGCTACTGCCGTGCCGAACTAAATTGATCGAATTAAATTCGACTTTTGCACGGCAGTAGCGCGACGTTTGAAACCAAGTCGTGTTACTGCCGTGTAGCACGGCAAGCTTTACCGTGCTACACGGCAGTAGCTCGACTTGGTTTCAAACGTCGCGCTAGTGCCGTGCCGAACTCAATTCATAAATTATAAATACATTAGAATCATTTAAAAGTTTGCTAAACCGTTTCTTTAATTTTTGTGTTTTGTTTTCGGCAACAGCCCTTCTATTCGACTGAATTAAATTCGACGTCTGAAACCAAGTCGTGCTAGTGTCGTGCTACAGTCGAGCTACAGTCGAGCCAGCTTAGCACGGCAGTAGCACGACGTTTGAAACAGGCCTTAGGTAACAAAGTCAATTTGGATTTTGGGCATTTTTTAGCAACATTTTGGCGTTCCAGAGTAAGTAACTTTCCAACATTTTACGTAGCAACTTTTGAAATTTAGGTAACAAAGTCAGTTTGGATTTTGGGCAATTTTTCAGCAACATTTTGGCGTTCCAGTAAGTAACTTTCCAACATTTTACAAGCACAATCGGGACAGGCCTCGTATTAGAGGCTCCCAATTTTACAATGATAAGGCTGTGTCAGTGACCTGAAGAACCTACGGTTTTTTGTCCCAAAGCTGACGTCCCAAAAGCTATGGGACAGTTCTCCTCAACTGAACATTCGTCCGGCTTGGAATTAACTCCAAAGCTTGGTAAGGAGACTTGCAATCAAAACAAGCCCAATGTCTCCTTTGTGTGTTTGTGCATAAAGCTTTCCTCTGTGTTTTTATTACGATGCATACTTTACCCTGATGTTGCATATGTTTAAGGTTGCCAAGGCATCTTATTTTCTTCATTTAGAAACTTTTTCACTGGAACCTTTAAAGTCGTATCTTATTTTCTTTTCCTAAACCGGAATTTCGAAAAACCTTTTTGTAAATGATGAACGTTCCAGACGTGAATACAGCATGCTCTTTCAACAAATAATTGTTGTGAATAAGCAAGACATTTACTTCACCAGGCGTTGCCACGCAAGGGCCAAGCATCTGAAACAATCTATACCAATATATAGTAGCTCTTGTAACGCCCTCATATTTTTTCAGACCAGTAATATTAAAACATATGGAAAAGAACCTCGATACAGTCAAGTTTTGCCTTAAGCCTGGTTTTCATATGTCGGGAAAATCCCCGACGATCGGGGATTTTACTGTTTCCCGACTGTCCCAGATTTTGCCGACTAATGAAAACTCGAAATCGTAGATATCCCCGATCGTCTCGGATGGACGGGGACAAATCGGGAGAATCGGGAGCGTTTCTATTTTCCCGACGCGTCCCAGATTTCTGCGATGGTCGACGATCATTCCCGACAAATGAAAACTCAAATTTGTACCGTCGGGGACGTCGGCGATGGATTTTGCTCATCACCAATCCCCTAAATTTCTGGGCTCCAGTCCCCAATCACAAATAAACATGGCGTCTCTTGAGAATCTGGGACAGATTATGCGAAAAATCGGCAAAATCTGGGATGGTAGGCAAAAAGTAAAATCCCCGATCGTCTGGGATTTTCCCGACATATGAAAACCAGGCTTTAGGGTTACCTCGGTATCTATTACGGACACAAGTTCTGTTCTGTTACGATGTGTTTGGAAGTTGTTCAGACGTTCTTTGTATGCGAAAACTGCTGTTATGATTGGTTGAACTCTGTAACAAGATCACGTGATTTGTGTCAACACGTGTTGAGTTTTTGCCCTTGTGCGAAGTTAAGTGGATGTGTGTCCTCGATCTTTTGCTCATAACAACTGCATTCCAATGTATTACAATGTACAATATAAGTAAATCAGTAATTCCCCTAATATTAAGGCATTTTTTCTCGCACTCCGTCTGTTCCAGGTGATCTGTGACGTCATTGCGGGGGCCTGGGGAAAGAAATTTTAATGCCGTATCCCATAAACCAAAGCTGACGGGAACAGATTGAATTGAATTGAATTTGTGTGCGCCTTGGTTTATGGGATACGGCATTAAAATTTCTTTCCCCAGGCCCCCGCAATGACGTCACAGATCACCTGGTTACGGACTCTTCATTTACGGACACTAAACCGCGGTCCAGAGGATCCCCGCAATAACCGGAGTTGATTGCATATAACGAACATCGAGGTTCCACTGTAAAATGCTTGCTTATCATGTCATCTATTTTGATACCCCATCTAGTGTCTAATTTCTCGATGAATATTTATACTTGTATATTACAGGGTTCTCTTATCGTTTGTCACGCGATAGTCTAAGTCACTGTTTTGTTGATAGAAAACATAGTAATGATAAATTTGCCATCTCTCAACCTACCCATTTTAGGAAAAAAAGATCAAACTAAATCGGGGTCGCAAACGGAGTCATAAACTCGACGGAATCGACGCTGCCATTTGGTCCTCGCCTACGGTGAAGTGAAACCGAGATTTTTGGCCATAAATTCGCGTTATTACTACATATGACAAAAACAAACAAATCAAAAACAGTCAGGAAATGATAAGGGGGTGGCTCTATATTTGTTCACATGACACCACCACAAATTTCATGCTGGCGCGAGTGAGTCACCCCGGCGCGAGTTCACCCCGGTTCTTGTACCGGGGCGAGAATTTTACTCCGGTACGAAATCACGCAACGGTATCATGTAAACACGTAACGACCACCCGTTTCGGTTTGAAAGCGGTCTGCTGGTAGACTGGAACGGGTAGCGCATGCGTAATGTTCGCAATTTTGAATCATACGTGCATTTTATCAACATGAAGTGTACCTTCAAATAACGAGATGTGAAATAACCCAGTCATCATGGAAACGCGATACGAAATCAAAAAGTCATGTCGGTATGAAACTTGCGCCGGTGCGAGTTTTCTCATGTAAACACCCTCTGTTCTGTCGCATGTGGCAGTAGTATATTAATGGCAAATTGCATGTGCCTCGCAGTTTGAACAAAGATGTCCGTGATATTAGCACCTGTAGCCTTTTTCTGAATTAGTGTCTACCCACGCAGGATATCACCTAGAACGGAAATATCGATAATAAATTGCCGAAATCTTCCTTCTTAGTCTTCCTTCATAAGCTTTTATGCATATGTATCGGTCTTTAAACTGACACGGCGAAATGTGCCCTCGCCTATACAACTAAAAGTAAAAGCCGTTGACATTAAATTACCACAACCTAAACAAAAGAACCCTTTACTCTAGTTTAGAATGACTTTAAAAGATCTTTGAAAACCGTGTTCAACTAAAAAGCAAGCTTATGAAGCTTGCATCTATAACCATGTATCACAAAAGAACCTTTGATAGCTTATTGAGCCTTGCATTTTTAATGAAAGGTGGAGCCATAAAGTCAAATCACAGACAGCGATATTTTTGGTAAACAAATTTCACTCCGACAAGTCTTCGTGTAAATAGTAATACTGGTCTTTTACTGGCCTTACCTCACGAAAATGTTTGAAGTGTTGGCCGAGGAAAGAATTAAGTTTTAAAACTTTAAACGATAGAGTAGTTATTCATAATTCGAACGATAGAGAGAGAAATACGAGAAAATAGAAGTTCAGATCTTCCATTTCAAGCAAGATCTCGCTTTGCTATTCATACTATAAAACAGCGACAAAATTTACAAACTGAATTTATAAGAGCCCACACACCGTCTCGTTTGTTCAAATAAGCTTCCAGGCGAATCAGTGACACACGTTTAACGTTCCCCGATTCATGTAAATGTCATAGGACAAACCAACCTTCAATAAAGAAGACAAATGTTCTGTTTGTGGGAACCAGCGGAAATCGATCACTTCAGTTTTAGACTGACATTCCTGAGCTTAATACTTACCTACCGTGAGCCGTAAAAACTTGTCCTCGCAGATAATTTTCTGAACCTGACCTCGAATAACTTTGGTGTTACAAAGACCGCGTACATAGCCTACTTTTTAAAAATAAACTTAGCTTAAGTGTTCCTCAATTAAAAAGAAGAACAAAGCCGGTCGCCGGTCGCCGGTCGCCGGTCGCCAGTTTACCATTGACGTCATCCTCTAGCGTGACAAATTTTGTATTGCGTGAAAATTGTTGACCTGCTATGTTAATATGAGAAGGAATTCTTATTCCATTTTTTTTTGACAGCCGCATTTATCTTTTCCGGCCTCATTTCGTTTGTTTATTAATCCATAAAAACCTTCAATTTCAAGTTCCTATCTCATCGACGGCGAAAGGGCCAAGGCGAAGGCGAAGGCGAAGGAAAGGACGTAAAAGTGAATTGGCGTTGCTGCAAATTTTAACGCGCTTACTTCGTCAACCGTTGGCAAATTTTTCTGGAGTTGAATTCTAAAGTACTGTGTCGAAGGTCTGGAAAAGAAACGGAAAGCTGTTGTCTTGTGTCAGGCACAACCTTCACAAACGTCAAATTAGGCAGTTTCACATCATATCGGGGGTGAAAAGTGAGATTTTGAAAGTTTACGCACGCGGGAAAAAAAGTTGTAGCGCCAAATAAAAAGCGGCCCAACCGTGAATGGGGTCTGGGAGCATGCTCTCTCAGAAAATTCTTAAATTTAGGATCTCAAAAAAGCCATTCCCATCGTTTTCTGCAGGACATTTTCAGCAAATTACTACGCAGGAAAATGCAGTAGTAAGTTGTTTATTTTACTCGTCTCTGGAGTTCAGGGTAAGGTGCAGTGTTTACGAAAAAAAGGCCAGTGACGCAATCAGAATTATAGAAAAATAAAGGAAATACTAACACAAAGACACCAATATAGTGCAAAACATGTATCAGTCATCCAGATTTAATTATAAAAAATGCTGTTTCGGAAAATAAAAAAACACCTTTTTCTCCATATTTCAGCCAGGAGCCCACGGGAGTATGGGCGTAAATGGACGCTACGCTCCTGCATAATTATGCAGTGCCGATAAAGAAATGTACAAAAAAGCGTGCAAAGTTATTGTTTTGTCAACTTTTAACCTATTGTTGGTTTTCACATGACGTCACCAAAATGCAAACTAAAAAACTATCGATCCTACCGAGATTTAACTTTCATGATGCATTAGAGCAGCTGAAAACTAATTTTCATACAAATTTTCGCTTCAAAAGGATTCTTGGTTTTGTGATAGAGTACGCTTGAATTTCTAAGCTTTTGCGTGACGCGCCATTTACTTGACGGCCAAGCTAGCTGTCAAGTAGGTCAAAAAAATGACATTTTAGGAAATTTTGCTATCTAAACAGTTCATGTATCAGAAAAAGTATTACTTTAATGTTTATGAGTTTCTCGAAGAATAAATTCACGCTTTTGTAGGAAAACTCGGTAACAGATGTTTCTGTTGGTTTTCGTCCGCCATGTTGGAGCTCATCCGGATGAGCTCCAGCATGGCGTCTCCATACAAAGCTCTATAAATTTGGGTAAAACATTTCTTCGGATATCTCGTATACGAATTATTCCTTCGACCCAAATCTTGGCAAGGGTCTTTGTATATTTACCTCCTTTCATTTCCAAGATTCTGGACTTTATCTGTCGAATGGTTTTGATTTTTATTTTAATCTATTTTGAATGGCGTGACACTGAAAACCAGCAATTGCTTTTTTGCCGTTCTCGTTGCTTAAGCTCCCTGGTAACTCGTTGGGGGTCACGGCAAGACGAAAAGTGAGCTTCGCGCCACTCCCCTGGCTACACATCTAAATTTCCCGGGGGGGAGGGGGTATACCCTTGCACCAAAAGTCTGGTTAAAAGCCTGGTAAACCCTGGTTGAACCAGACTCACTAGGGTTTTGACAATTATCAACTAAAATTGAAAGCTGGTTGGGCCTGGTTTTTACCAGGCTTTCAAGGTAAGCCTGGTTATAATTTACCATGAAAGTCTGGTAACTCAGGTCTCGACTTAAAAAGCCTAACCAGAAATGCTTGGTTAGTCTGGTATTACCAGGCTTTCCTGGTGGCCTGGTTGCAATTTTCCACCTCAAAATCCTGATAAGCCTGGGTTAACCAGGGTTTTCTGGTAAATCTGGTTTAAAATTTTCACCTTAAAAGCTTGGCAAGCCTGGTTACCAGAGTTTAATTTCCTGGTACGCCTGGTAAAAATCTCCCACCTCAAAAGCATGGTAAGCCTGGTTCTCCCAGACCTTTTTCTAGTAATCTGGTTTAATTTAAACCTTAAAAGCTTGGTAAGCCTAGTTGACAATGACAAATCATAATTATTATGTGAACAAAGGACAAAACAATAACAAGGTTTTTTCCTGGCTTTAGTGATAAAGTTAAAAATATCCTGTCAAGAAGCAAGGAGCTGGACTGAAAAGTACATGCTACAGTTTTGGAGGTACTGAAATAATGTTTCAATAAAGAGGCATCTTCATAGGCCAACAATAAAATTGTATTGAAAAAAAGGCAGCTAAAAATCAGCAACAACAGTGAGTATACATCTTGAACATTATAATAGTTTATGGTATTGCCCTGAATTTCAATCCATTTAACATGTAGAAATACAGTCATGTACTTGTTGTAAACACGCATTTAGAAGACTAGCAACTTAGACATTTATGAAAATTACATGCATATAATGCAGTGTTGAAGCTGGTTTAAGTACACTTTAATTCCAGTTTACAGGCTAAAATGTGTAAACTCTTAGCCGCATTTGTTGCCTCCTAAGGCACTGCTTGAACTTGGTAGTAAATTAGAGGACATGAAGTTCTGTTAGACTAATAATATTAATCATAACTTTCACAAAGTTTGTGATGCTAAAGCTGATAAAGCATTTCTTTAAAATAATTAAAAAACAAGATAATCAGACAGCTTAAATTTGCTGGCAGTGAAAACAATAATCATTCAAGAGTGGGCACAATGCCATGCTGCATAATAATTATTAATAAACAGTAAACAACAGTAAACAGTAAGCATACTGTCCAATTACTTTAAGGCATGACAAACAAACATAAACCACATTAATCACACACTTATCTAAGAGAAAAGGTCAACACATGGACAGTATAGTAGTACATGAGTCATTGCTTTTGTATAAATATTGTGACTACACACTGTATTTTAATATCAGAAGGCTGGGAGCGTTTTACTGAACCTTCAAAACCTTCACTGGAATATCATTGGAGTGATAATAAATGTCCAAAAGCAATATTGTATTTAGTACAGTCCGATCTCTATTAAGCGGCCACCCTCGGAACTTTGAAAAGTGGAGTGGAGGTACAATATATATAAATTGGATAGGAGTGGCAGTAAACATGATTTTACATAGCAAAATGCTTTTTAAGAGCAGTTAATTGTCTGTAAGATTCGAACTATATTGAAAAGTCGCTGCCACACTATCTCACCGAATTGGCTAAAAATTGGCATGTAGACTTGATTTGGGGTCTTTAATAAGGAATAGGTAACTTTAGGTTCTAATTCCTCCTATTTCGGAAATTACCGACACGGCCGGTTTTGGGGTGCTTCGGACCGGCGCCATATTGGTTAATAGAAGATGTTTTTGAGCCTTCGACTACAACCCTATCTTCAAAGCTTATCTTCCTTTGCCGATACACATTGAAAGAACTACCCCTCTTTATTGTATTTTTAGAAACTACTTCGAAATTGACAACATTTTCGCAACGATCGATTAAACTTTTGGTGGGTATACTTTTTGAATTTTTTACACTCGTAAAATTAACAGAAATTCAAAGGCGTATATCTCTCTTGCCACATCGCTTTGAAGGTTGCCACTCAACCTGAATACTCATCGTTTGTAGTTAAATCTAGTTCGTTAATAAAAAAATTGGGCAAATTTAATGGAGCAGAAACAAAAGTAATGAATGGAAGAGTGTTCTAGCGACTTTGTCAATGAGCTTTACACCGATTACTCGCCAGGTGTTGCCAAAATTACAATCGATCATAGAAATTCTGTCACTAAATCTGAGTGGTTTATACAACAAAATTAGCCTCTGTAATATAAGCGATAGCTCTGCTGCGAAAAACAGTGTAAAAAGGCAGATTGTATTAGGAAAAGGAAAATGAATTTGCTATATTTATGCTACGACGCATAAGTAAAATGCAGCCATCACAGTCAAAGTGGAATTTTCCTGATTTTCTTCCAGTTCCTTTATCGAAAACAGAGCTTTTAAAATTAACCATAATAATGAAAATTGAAATGTATTACCTTACTCGACGACAAAGAAGCCAATTTCCACCTTGATCGAAACAAAGTAATATTTTCCCACCGCCAGTAAATAGAGCAAAGGTAAACCGATGACACGATTCGTTACACAACAGGAACCTTTAATAAGCCTAAGTCACAGAGCGAGCTTACATGCACGAGAGCACGAGGATCAAGCGAGAAGGACACAACTACGCAAGCCTATAACTAGCGTACCGCTGACCGGTACTGGCGTGACTTCCTTTTCTTCTTCCCTCGAGCTTTTTAAATGTGGAGCGAGCTATCCTTGGAATAATATGTAAAACTACAAACAGGAACGGACATAAAACTTGCAACGAAAACTATCAATGTTCTTAGTGTCATTGTTTATGGTTAGTTAGTTAGAGTCTAGAACAAAGTCATTGTAACGTGCTGGACGACGTCGCACACGTGTGAATCTGCGGGGCGGGTCACTGGTATCAGAGTCACTGGCGGGGGAGTCTATTACTGGATCGGTGTGGGTGTCCTCACGAAGTACGTGTCCGCCAGCGGGGGGGTCGTTTTCAGGAACTTGTTGAGAAGCAGGGGTCGAGATTGCACTCGGTATGACAGGTGGAGGTGGTGGCAAACACACTGGCTGTGCTGGTGGGGCTTCATCGGATGATGAGTCTGCATCATCGTTGATTGCCGATGGTCGGTAGTCTGCTACTTCAGATGGAACCCGGTAGCAATCTGAGGTTTTCACACGATAAGATGTGCTGCGAAGCTGAGAACCGACAAATTTTCTGATGTTGCAGAAGGGACCGGTCACTTCTACAACTAAGTAGCGATCGCGTGCTCTAGTCTTGTTGCGGTCAGAGTACAGGTAAACTAAGTCACCAACGGTGATGTGCTCAGCTGGGCGGTCCTTGGCGATGGGGGCCTTAGCCTTCTCGCTGTGATGGTGGTTGGCAATACGTTGTTCGTGTTGTTGGACGATAAGGCTCTGGTCGTGCAGTGGTATTTGCTGGTTTGAGAACTGGTCTCGCTGTGTCCACATCTCCCGAGCAGAAAGGCCACGAGAGCGAATGCGTGAGTTGAGGGTAGCGGTTGCTACTGACAGGGTCACAGGGTACACAGGACCGCCTAGTGGGTCATGTCGGAGT
Organism: Porites divaricata; assembly: GCA_038088405.1. Classification (NCBI taxonomy): domain Eukaryota; kingdom Metazoa; phylum Cnidaria; class Anthozoa; order Scleractinia; family Poritidae; genus Porites; species Porites divaricata. The sequence continues at coordinate 19,822,291 of JBBMOI010000012.1, read as the reverse complement.
AACTCGTTTTCGACTTCTTGAACCGCCCTCTCGGCTACGGGGTTCTTGTTGCGATTCTTGGCATTTCCAATCTCTATGGTAATTCTGTGGTGTTTTAGTAGTAGGTCTTCCGTTAGTGCCTTGAAGCCTGAGGCGGGGTCGGTGCGTATGACGGCTGACGGCCCATCAAGTGGACGGATCTGGACACAAAGGCGAATTAGGGCATCACGTAGAGTGTTGTGCCGCTCATCCTCCAGTAGAGTTGTGGCTGTGAAGGAGGTCACGCACTCACGTACCACGAGAATGAGCTGTCTCGAGCGCTTGATAACGTCTGCAGCAAATGATACGCCAACGGCATCAGGTGGAGGGGAAGATGACTGCTCCTCTCGCATTTTCGGGGTTTGGCGCAAGGCAGCACATTGGTGGCAAGCTTGAGTCACACGGTCGATGGCCTTGTCTATGTCCAGGGCATACAGGTAGCGCTTGGTTACAGCTTTGAGTTGATGGCTGGATGGGTGACCGAGTTGGATGTGTAGGGCAGTCAAGAGTCCCTCTAGTACTTGTCGCGGGACGATAATGCATTCACGGGTTGGTGCGAGGGGCTCGTCACGCCTGACAACAAGCAAGCCATCCTTCGCAATGGTTGCTACATTGAGGTACCTCTTAACATCCCTCAAGTTTGTTAGCTTTTTGGAGGGACGTGTTCCCTGTTGTAGGTGCGCTCGAGTGCGGCGTAAATCGGGGCATTCGGCCTGTGTGGTCAACCAGGCGGTGCGGCTGGTGAACGGGAGGTGCTTGGTACCACTAAGTATGTCTTGGGTGGATGTGTGTCTGACAACAGATTCTTGAGTAAGCTTTGTAAACGTGCAGACTTGGCAAGCTTCATCTTCACAGGGGGCAGCATTCCGGCTGGAGAAATCTGAAGGCAGTATTGCGGAGCCGGATACGTGTCTGACAGAGGCCTGATATCGGCTCACAGTAGACAGGGAGGTAGACACACGAGGGCTTGCTGAGAACTCTCCTCGGCAAAGTTTTTCATATGCCTGTACGCATGGTTTGCTGTCCGTCAGTATGCAGGCTTTATGATGGGACTGTATTAGGTAAGGGCTAAAGTGCTTGGTGGCAACGGCGATAGCTAAAGCTTCCACCTCACATGGTAGCCACGCTGTCTGAGAGCCGCGTAGTTTGGCACTGAAAAATCCTGCCAGGCGTAGCTTGCCATCACGGGTGACATATAGGGTGGCACCTATTCCAGGTTTTCGGACAGCTCCATCTGTCACAATCCACAGTTGATCGCCAGGTCTGGGGAGCGAGATGGTGTGGGTAGTGGACAGGGTGGCTTGGGCGTTGCGGAATGATGTTCTGAGGTCATCTGTCCACTGAATCGGTTCGTTAGATTCGCGGCCAGCGACAGTGTCATCGAGTTTTGCAAGGAGTGTAGAGCATCCAGGAATGACACGGGAGAGCACCTTAAAAGCTCCAATAAAGGATCGCATTCGGGCTACGGTGTCAGGTGCAGGGCAGGAGGCAAGGGCCGCAATGCGGTGTGGGCTGGCACTTAAGGTGCCACAGTTCCAATTCCAGCCTAGTATTGTGGTGGATTGTGGGTTGATGATGGTCTTTGATGCGGAAAGGTGGAGATCACATTTGTGGAGGGCTCGTAAAACGTTCGACCAGTTCTGCAGGAGTTCTTCCGGGGAGTTACCTCCGCAATACAGATCGTCTGCGATTTTAGCAACAATGCCTTCCTCCAACAGGTCACCGAGCACTCGGCTCATGAGCTCTTCAAGGGCCGTCTCTGAGCCTGGCATGCCCATGGCAGACCGTGCATACACACGCACTCCCCGGAATGGTGTAGCGACGCCGCAATATTTCATCGAGTCGCGCGAGAGTGGAATCTGGTAGAATGCGCTGGTCAGGTCTGTCGCGACGATGTGTTTCCACTGGCCAATAAGACGTAGGGTGGAGTCTACGTCTGGCATGAGAGAGGGCTGAGGCTTGCTGTAGCGACCAACGTCAGCAAAGGCGGTGACTAGGCGGTAATCACCGTTGGCTTTTTTGATGAGGAAAGACGGGTTGAGGTACTCTACTGCAATGTTAATGTCTTCGGGACGGCGAAAGACACCCAAGGCTTCGAGTTCATCAAATTTATGTTGTAGCTCCAGTAGCTGGTTACGGGCATACTGCGGCAGCCGGCCTTTCCGTTGAGGGGGTTCCACAGGACCCATGTTTACTCTGGCTTCGAAAGGACCTACTGAGCCATTGTAACCCTTGATTTTTGGGTCAAAGACGTGGTCGTACTCGTCAAGGAGTGAAGAGAACTTGGCTCTAACATCGCGGGGAAGCAAGTTTGCTGGGTCAAGACACACGTTTGCGGAGTGTTTTGTGCTGGCCTGAAGTGGAGGTGGTCTGGGTCGCAGCGTCGCTTGCAGCTGCGAGTTGGCGTTGCTGGCTTCTGGTGTATACACAGCGCGTACCTGACAAAAGTGCTCATTTCTCTTGAGAAAACGTGGTTGAGGAGAGAGGTTGGGGATGCGTATCTTTCCCGCGACGCTCGAGATGATGGCTGGGGTTGGCCACAGTTGGGAGGCGGTTAGCAGCCTTATGCTGGGCGCATCGGTTCGCGGTTCTAGTGCATAGACAGAGTCGCGAGGTGCATCACTTGGTAAATCTACTTCAAGGAACTCTCCGGGCCAGATGGTGGTGGACGAGGAAGGTGAACGTAGCACTATGGCACGACATGCCGCAGAGCTGACTGCTGCAGGTTGGTGCGACCCATAGTTGTGGATGGACCCGTCTCCAAGGATTACTTGGCGCTTGGCTGGGCGTACTGCTATATCGTTAGTTTCCATGAAGGGGGTCCCGGCCAGTACATCTACGTCGAGGTTTTCGACGACAAGGCCTTCGAAGGTAAATATGCGGTCTTCACGGGTGAATGATAAGTGTGTTTCCCCAACCACATGCAGGGGAGATGAGCCATCTGCTTGGTGGACAGATTGAGAACTGGGCGTCACGCGGCAGCCAAGACGTTGGACAACGGTGTGGCGAATCATGTTTCCTGTGGCGCCACTGTCAATGGTTATACGCACAGGGTGGTGTGCGTGGAACATATCAAGGTACGGTGACTGGCGAGTCTGTATGCGGAAGACATGAGTGCTAAGACTAGGACCGGGGTCATCGGTGTCGCTGTCTGGCTCGTCTGCGTAGGGTCTGGTGTCAGGATCAGCAGGGTCGTCGAAGATGTCAGCGATTTGTCTGGCCTTAGTGATGTACCTACGATCTTGTTCCGGGAGGAAACTGCATTCGCTAAGGAAATGGCCATGCTCGGGTCGATTAGCTTGTTTACATAGCGGGCAGGACCTGGACGGACGGTTGGGGCGTGTGCTCACCTTGTACTGAGATCTATTGCCAATGGGTTTGCGATAACTACTAACAGCGGTGCGCATGATTTTAGCATCATGGGCGGTGCGTATCTCGTCGAGTAAGGAGGTGAGGGCTTGAGATATTTCTGGCTTTATGGATGCTAGAGTTCGTGATCGTAATTCGGTTCCATATCTCTGTTTCACGAGTTTTGGCAACTCAGGGTGTATTAATCTGAGCCAGGTCAGTACGATGAAATTTTCCAGAGTAGGAGTGAGTTCCTCGTCTTCTGTGGTAACATCGCCATGGTGGGAAAGGCTGTTAGCATGGAGTAAAGAGTCCTCCACAAAGGCCATTAGTCTCTGGAAGAGGTCTTCAGGGCGTTCGTCAGCTTCCAGATGTAAGTTTGCGAAATCCAGGAAGTGAGCTCCGGTGATTTGGAAGCCAAAATGTTCCCGTATCATGTTCCAAACAGACTGGATGGAAGTCGAATTCTTTAATAAGGTGTTCCTCGATATAACCGGGCAATAGTTGGCTATTTGCCCGAGCATTAGATCCAAAAAATTAACTTTCTGACGGGCTGTTTTACGTCTGGAGAGCGGTACTGTTTCTCCGTCATCAGTGAAGCCGCGTAGGGGCTGGGCCTTAGTTTTCTTTGCCCAAGTAGCGCCATCGGCGAGAAATGGAGCGAAGTTAGTGTCGAGTGACAGAGTATAAACCAGATTTTGCCTCCAATTCTCGAAGCTGTTAATCGTCTCGTTCTTCGAGAGGCTCCATTGTTTCGGAGCCCGTGCAGTGGTTCCCATGACTGTTGTTGTGTATTGGTTGTACGATGAAATCGTGCTTGAACGACGAGAATGTTCGAAGTATCGACGTACCTGTGGGAAACGAGTAGCTTTGCCTTGATATTATTGTCTAATGCGCCGATTTCTTGGCGTAAGTTCGAAGACGCTGCCACCACGCCAGTAAATAGAGCAAAGGTAAACCGATGACACGATTCGTTACACAACAGGAACCTTTAATAAGCCTAAGTCACAGAGCGAGCTTACATGCACGAGAGCACGAGGATCAAGCGAGAAGAACACAACTACGCAAGCCTATAACTAGCGTACCGCTGACCGGTACTGGCGCACGCATATCGCGGGCCGGTCGATCGTCACGTTCCTTGCATGGCGTTACAACTCACGTGAAACCGCCTGGTTTCAAACAACTGAACTGAAGAATCCGTGAAAATCGTAGCCAGGCAATAAATAATGGCATTGATATAAGTTATCATTATTAGTGAGCGAGGATGCGATGATAGTTCCAGCTACATGTATTTCCAGCGTTTGAAGATTCAGTCAAAACTCATGAGACATGAGCCCTTGAAATAAACATCATTACTTCCGGTTTTGCAAATTGGGCGTAGCAAAGTAATAAATAGACTCATTCTGTCTTGTACACCATTAACAACAGTTTCAGTTATTTTGTTTCAATCACGCAACTCGTTTTGAGGAGATTCTTGGTCTTTCCAAAAAGTGTTTTGTGATAAACAGGAAAATTGGTTTGGAAGAGGTTGAGAAGAATGAGGGATGATCACAGGAGATAAGAAAAGTCCCCAGTCACCCCACCGAGGGGCTTCAAAACTGTGCGCAAATACCCCACCCTATGGACAATTACAGACTTTAGTTTTCTTGAAAAAGCTTAAAATCGCTAGTCCATGTATGGATAACTCAAGAGAGTCCTAATTCTAAATAAAGGAAACAGCAAAGAAAATTCAGTTAGCGACCAGAGTGTTTATCCGATATCGCGAATAGTAAGGGTGTTCTTTCACGGAGTGACTGAAGGTGTGTCTGCAGTTTAATGTAAAATAATTCACCATGCTCACGGACCTTTCGACAATATAAGTGTACCGATTGATAACATCAGTGGTAAAAAACGAATGCTTTTTACTGTAGGACGATGACGTCATCATACAAAAGGCATCCTCATTTTCTAACGGTCAAAACCTAATTTTCTCTGCTCGTAAACTCAAAGTGCCTCTGAAGATAAGTAGTAGTAATGTGCTTGTTAGTAAGACGTCCACCAAGCTGTGCCCATCGTACATAACCTATTGCATTTTCCATGTTAAAGGTGCGGCGCTTATTTCAACTACGGGTAAAAACACTAAGGGGAATATTGCTGGTTTTCAGTGTCACGCCATTCAAAATAGATTAAAATAAAAATCAAAACCGTTCAATAGATAAAGTCCAGAATCCGGAAAATGAAAGGAGGTACATATACAAAGACCCTCGCCAAGATTCAGGTCAGAGGAATATTTCGTATACGAGTTATCCGAAGAAATGTTTTACCCAAACTTATAGAGATTTGTATGGAGGCGCCATGCTGGTGCTCACCTGGATGAGCTCCAACATGGCGGACGGAAACCAACAGAAACATCTGTTACCGAGTTCTGCTACAAACTGCGTGAATTTGTTCTTCGAGAAACTCATAAACATTAAAGTAATACTTTTTCTAATACATGAACTGTTTAGATAGCAAAATGTCCCTGAAATAAGTCATCTTTAAACCTACGTGACAGCTCTCTCGGCCGTCATGTAAATGCCGCGTCACGCAAAAGCTTAGAAATTCAAGCGTCCTCTATCACAAAACCAAGGGCCCTTTCAAAGCGAAAATTTGTATGAAAATTAGTTTTCAGCTGCTCTAATGCACCGTGAAAGTAAAATCTCGAAAGGATCGATAGCTTTTTAGTTTGAATTTTAGTGACGTCATGTGAAAACCAACAATAGAGAGATCTCAGACTTCGGCAAGAAAAAAGACAAATATGCACACCTCGAACTGCTATATGAACCTGGTTTCGAAAGTTCCCGTACATTAAAACTTTAGAACTCACTAGTAGGTCGTTGTCTTGTTTGTCAAGCGATATGGTTTTGGTATCTTTTTATATCAAGCGCCGTAACAAAGGTAGGACGTTTATTTGTAAATGAAATTAGCGCTGCGGCGCCTATTCCGTAGCGGCGTTTATTCGAGAAGCGGTGCTTAATCGATCATTTACGGTAACTGCTTGGAAAAAAAAAAAGAAGAAATGAAAGATATATTCTGTCACTTGGGAAGATAACCTTGATTTCATAGGTTCGTTGGTGTCAAACAGGTAACGTATTGCTTTCGTCATTTGAAAAATTGGAAATTTTTGCTCTATTTTCCCTTGGCTTGGTGCCTTAGTGGTATATGCTTCTTTGGTCTTTATGTGAGCTCGGCTGAATTCATTATAGCTTTTCTTTCAAATATATAGAAAAAAACGTTGCTCAGTTTCTATTTTTAGAGCACTGTCCAGTCAATTAAGTTTTTTTTAGTCAGGGAGAAGATCGTTTTTTGTTAAACTTTATAGATTTTTTTACGCATGTACGGGCCAGAGGAAATGTTACCTGAAAAGAAGCTACGATCCTAACTTTCTACCTTCGAGTCTTTTCCCTAGCCATAAGTTTTTACCTCAAGGAATTTTTCTTTGTTTTACATAATGATTGATCTTGCATGCTTATTCTGCGATGTTTGAGGCTTAGGGGGTGTTTACATGACACCGGGGCGACTTTCGCGCCGCGACGAGTTCACTCCGGTTCCCTCTCATGGCTCTACATTTGTTTACATGATACCACCACAAAAAGTCATGCCGGCGCGAGTCGCCCCGGCGTGAGTTCACTCCGGTTGTCGCACCGAGGCGAGAATTTCACTCCAGTACGAAATCTCGCAACGGTATCATGTAAACACGAATCGACCACCCGTTTCGGTGTGAAATCGGTCTAATGTTCGCGATTTTGAATCATACGTGCATTTTATCAACATGAAGTGTACCTTCAAATAACGAGATCATATGTGAAATAACCCAGTCATCATGTAAACGCGATACGAAATCAAAAAGTCATGTCGGTATGAAACTCGCGCCGGTGCGAGTTTTCTCATGTAAACACCCCCTTAGTCCTGTGCCGTATTCTGATGTGATCTACTTTATGTCGCTTTCCCCGATCTAACAGCTCCTCACTGAACAAAAACGGTTTTAATTGTGTCTATTCAGGGAACTAGCTAATATTTTTCCAGCGGTACGCACGTTGTTCCCAATTCCCCATAGTCCCTGTCTTAAGCGCATTCATGTGCATTGGTTAAATTTTCTATTCATAAGCCTACTATGCTTGTAATCGCGCGCGCATTCTGGCGTCATTTATCCTTAAAAAATTAGTTTATTGAAGAAAGGCTGAAGTAAAGGTGTCATGAGGCGTTTGTGTTTTTATGAACTATTTGAGGCTGTCCTCTTTTTACGGCTTATGTCCGTTGGTGAAATTGCTACTTGGGTTTTCTTGGATTGAAAAGGCGGGCTCTTTCTAAACGCTGCCGTTGTTTATGGGACCTTAGTATTCGGAACAGAATCAGTCAATGGCAAACAACGAAAATACTTTTATGTGGTAAGTTACAGTGATGAACTTTGCCTTGAGATGGTCATTTTTTGTTTGTACCTTCAGTGTTGATCCGAAAATTTTTTGTTATGGATGGGGTGGGGGGGGGGGGGGGGGGCAGAGATCAGAACATGCACCACGTGTTGTTTACGAGACATTAAAGATATGGAAACTGTTATACAATGATTAGAAGAGCAATATTTGGAAAGGTGCATGGTCATGGAGTTTAGGAGATTTGACTAAGCAGCCAATTTCCCGCCAAACATACTGGCGTGGAGTGGCGCCAAAATTGTGTTTGCTCGCCCCGGGCTGGCTCTACTTTTGGGATACGGTCAGGGAGTTTAATATAAACAATGAGTTCATCATCTATATAGCCTGCTCACCCCAAGGTGATTGCATTTTGCTTTTCAGACACCCATCAGTTACTTTTTGACCCTCTCCGGAATCAGAATTTATGTCCGTGTGGTGTAATACTGGTGGTGAGGTCAAGCCGAGTCGAGCGGAGTCGTGAAAAACACCGACACTTTAGCCTTTACGTTCAAAACATTTCTGGCTATCGGGAAAAAAAAGAAGGAGCTTAATATAACAAAATAAAATTTCATTTCAAATTTCACTTTTTGACGGTTCGAAAATTATTGTGAATCAGACTGAGTGAAAGTTCACTCAAATAGGGGGGCGAGGGGTGGGGGAAGGAATTCTTAACAGTTCTAGTTTGCTAGAAAATTAAAAGGTACGAGAAAAAACTGGGCGAAATGCAGAATACACGCAAGAAGGAGAAAGAGAATAAAAAAAACTTTCTGTTCAAAGCCGGGTGAAACGTTTCATAGCGTCAAGAAGACTGAATTGGATTAAGGCTGTTCATTTCACTTCCGTTCCAGCGTGCAGTTGCGCTTGACCTCCTAAAAATAGCTTCGTTTCCCACCGATCATTCCATGTCATATTTTTCCGACTTTTATTCAGTAATGACGGTACGATCACGTAATTTGACTTGATGAGTTCTTTAACTTCATTTCATGTACTAGTTTTATATCTTACGCCGGAAAGATCTGCCAAATGTGCATAGAAGCAAAGGTAGGTTCCTGTTTACACGTGTAATATCGAATACCATATAATTCGCGTAAAGCCGCAGTGCACGGTTTGTTTTTCTAGCCTTTTGATAAAAATTGACAAAGTTTACGTTATCTTTGCCTGAGAAAATATGTAAGTTGTAGCTTTATACAGCGAAATACTACAGAGAAAATTGTAACTGTGCACACGAGCGGCTCCCGATTGGACTGGCAAATCGAAGAGCGAACTAGTACTGTGTAACAAAATGTATAATTTTCATTTTAGCGCATATTTCAAGCTCTTCGCAAGATCAGAAACAAAAGATCATCTTTTTACATTACAAGTGAAGGTTTTTTAAGCGATAGATAGGCTTTAAGAGGCATGATCAATTTTTAAGAATTTTCTTTTCAAATATTCACCGAATTTCGTTTGGAAGTTTTAGCGGCCAAATGGTTGAACCATTGCGCATTCATGCAATTATAGTTCTGCTACATTACATTTGCCCAATTATTTTATTCAGCAGTCTAACTTATCTATAAACAAAGTATGTTTAGTTAAAATGGCTTAGTCTAAATCGATGTGGCATGGGTGATATTGACCTTCCAATTTCTACCAAATTTGTGTACCTTTTAAGTACCGAGAAAGTACCGTGAGAAGTTATAGCCGTTCGTAGCTCAGGCTTAACCATTTTCAGATAAGAGTAGGTAAATGAAAGGAGGAAGGATAGTTCTTTGTGACTGTATGAGTCACGATTAAGGTATTTCAATGATAAGGCTAGAATTAATTATAGCAAACCTCGTTCAGTTCACCAACATGGCGGCCCCTCGAGGCCTCGTCAAAACTGTCATTCCTGTATCTTTGAAACCAAAGAGAATTCGAACCTTATAATATGCATTCAGTAGTTAGGACACCATTGTAAGACTACATGCCAAAAATCAGCCAAATCGATGAGGTACCGTGTCAGGCCGAAGTTCGAATTTTACAGACAATCACTCTTAAATGGGAAAATATATGAAGATAAATCCAAAATTCATTGTAACAAAACATCAAGTGCATTTCCAGCCTATGCATAGTTCTAGCTCTAACACAGAGGGCACGTATTTGAAATGTACAGTATTAATTTCTTCGGGTTGATGATAAATTCTAGCTCATCAGAAGGTAAGGGACGATTCATGGCCGGTACAAGGCACAGGATATGTGCCAGAGGTGCACTTTCCTGGGGGGAGGGGGATAGTAGAGTGATGGACATGGCTCCGCCCTTGCTGCGAAATTTTTGAGCCAAGTTCTCTGAAACGTGATTTCCTTTATTTTAAGCAAATTGGCTGGCCAGCCATTGTTTTCTTTAGACAACAATTTAAAATGTTTGATTCCAATTATAACAAAACATTTTACTCTGTCTTCAATTGCACTCTTTCCAAAATGTGTGGCCCATAAAAAGAAAAGCTGTGTATACTTTACTACTCTTTCATATATTCATTCATTTACTTATGAGAATCAGATTGGATCACAACTCCCTTGCATATTTTTAACACTTCTTAAATTTTAGTAAACCTGCAGGCGGTAAGAGGTCTTACTTCAGGCGGTAAATTTTACCGGTTACTGCCTGATAAGGAGAACACTGTGTTTAACCAGACTATTTTTCTCAGTTGGTTCAAGCCTGGTTAAACCCATGTTAATTCAGTTCTTCAAGAGCCCGGTTTAGCCTGGTTTTTCTGGTTATTGAATGAGAAACCAGGCTAGCCAGAAAAACACTGGTATACATGTACCAGGATAACCTGGGCTATTGACATACTTAATTAAAGAGCCTGGTAAGGCCTGCTGGTTTACCAGTCTTGCCAAGCTAACCAGGAATACCCTGGTTAACCAGGCTTTTTGCACATATGGTTCAAGCCTGGTAAGCATGGTTCATTTAGAATTTCACAAGCCTGGTTTAAGTCTGGTTTTCCTGGTTCTTAGGTAAACCAGACTTACCAGGAAAACCATGGTTAACCAGGCTTTTTGCACATTGGGTAAAGTCTGGTTAGCCTGGTTGAACTGCACCCTGGTAAACCCTGGTTTAACCAGGCTTTTTGCACATTGGGTAAAGTCTGGTTAGCCTGGTTTGAAAACCGGAGAAGCCTGGTTGAACTGCACCCTGGTAAACCATGGTTAACCACACTTTTTGCACTTTGGGTAAAGTCTGGTTAGCCTGGTTGAACTGCACCCTGGTAAACCCTGGTTTAACCAGGCTTTTAGCGCACGGGTGACTCGGAGTGGGATTCCCTGAGTCTTTCCTGACCTTGAAGAAAGTTTATTTTCCCTGACCATTTTCTGACCTATGGCAACCATGTGCAAAAGACTGAAACGAAAATGAGCAATACCGACATCACAAAACAACAGCTAACAAACAATGTTTTCCGCAACACCAGTCAACACCCAGAAATGGCAATTTCTTTGGTTGCATGGGTCACTTTTTGGTAAAACTTAAGTCCCGGGATTTTCTTCGAATCTTATGTACACTGCAAATGTATTCACTCAATTATATTTTATTGTTTGCGACATCACGCTTCATCTTACGAGTCATAAATACATCGCAAACTGCACGATCCTAATTTTAGGTGATTACATGAGCACTTTTAGCGACTACATGATAATGGAAAGCATCGAACTAACTACACTACATATTTTATCTAAATTGATTACTTTTATATATTATATTGATTATATATTGGTCCTCCCTAGGTTATACGACTTATAAATCTAGTTTTAAGCTATAAGCACTTGGATGTTGTCCATCACAGCAGTCAAATTACTGTTCCCTACAGTTTTTTATCAGCTCAAAAAAAAAACGATAGAAAAATGACAAATATTAATGACACGAGGGCAGGTATGGTGAACCATAGAGGAAATGACGTTGGGTCACGAAAATTGTCGAGTCATGAGAGTCAGTTTTTGTCGAAGGATCTTAAAAATGTGTTGTTCCCTTTGCTTCGAGTACTATAGAGCAAAGCTACAAGTTGACACTCTTGGAGTTCTAACGAAAGCTGAAGCCTCATTTTACCAGTAATGTTTCAACTACGCATTTGTTATTATTGTGTTGTATGTTGCTGCAGAGCATGCGCCTAGTCAAAGCTACATAGCAGTCATGTTCAATCTCGTACCCTGGGCTTTTTCTTGCTCCTACCATTTTCGAAGGGAAAAGCCCTGAGGATGAGTTTGTGTTAAAGCTGCAGGGTTTCTTTTTCGGAGTTCAGTTTACGCCTTTTTTTTTTTGTAATATTGCGAAATAAAGAAATCGTTTGACCCTTTTAGAGCATTTACCCCTCACAATGGTTCACCTTGGAAGCTGACTTAATGCATTAAACGCCAGATAGTGACACTTGAGTGACACATATCAGACTTGCGCAGTCCCTCTCTTTTGCTGGAGACCAAACGGGTTTCCAAGAGTTCGAACCTTAAAAAAAGGAGGACAAGGATGAAATAAGACATTTGATAGGACATACAATAAACAAAGTTTCAAAAGATTTTAGGCAAGCGTCCGGCCTGGACGTGCGTGAATATTCACTCAAAGGCAAGATTTAAAGTTCCAACTATGGAGTGATATCTCCAAAACAGTTGGAAGTGACAAAGGGCAGGGAATTCAGCCAGTTTCGGCCACCTTTCAAATTTGCCGTTTGCAATCCACGTCTACTACTCCCCTACTAAACCATTCTTATTTCGTTATAGTTTAAAATAAACTTTTAGGCATCTTTCTAATTTTAACTAAACACATTATTCTGCAGTTTTTCTTCAATTTCAAGACAGCTTTGTACGTTAAAAAAACGAGTCAAAATATTGTGTTTATAAACGTCTGCAAAGTTGTGAACAGTCGTCACTTTACTACTAAGACCAGAATCCTTTTCGTTTTTCTTTTCATATTACAATTTGGAGAGCCCAACGAGGATTAAACAACAGAAAAGCCTTAATTTGCTAAGAAGCCAAATTCTGAAGGATTCTGCTCGTAGTAGTAAAATGGCGTCACCGTGTACATGGCCTATTGGCTCGTGCAACTGAGCCGAGGTTACTTCAAACTGTATTATGGGACTGTTTTGGGGGACGCCTTTTGACCCAGTTTCTGGCGCAACCTCGTAATAGCCAAACAACGAAGTGATTACGTCTCCAAAACAGTTCCATGGTGCAACACGGCACAGTGCTGACCCAGTCTCACGCGCCAAGGTGAGGTAAAAAGAAAATAAGAGAAGTATACAAGTCGCCAGATTTCCGTATCACACTTACTTTGTTCCCAGCACAGCTCTCAGAGATTCCAGGTCCCAAGATACATTGGTCTTGATCATAAGTATGCCTCCAGAGTTCATTATTTCCCACAGGCGCACCAGCCATGCTAAAAAGACAGAAAATGCAAGTAAAGTATCGATAAGTAGACCCGTAAATGGAGATATCATAAGTCTCTTTGTAGTGAAAAACATTTGCTTTAAAGCGAAAAGAAGGCAATATAAAAAGTAACTTAGTTCATGAAGAACAACTGAAGATGTTCTTCTGAATCGACTTTCTAAGTCAAGAAACAAAGACAACGATATCATCAACAACAAAAAAAAAAGGTTAACCTCGGAAACAAAAAAAGGAACCTTTGGTTCCCGAGAATCTTTTCAAAGAATGTTTTCAGAATTTCGGGGAACTAAACTGTGCCCCCTCCCCCTAAATGAGATGTAAGAGTTCATGTTGGCTTTGGGGAGGGGTAGGTGGACAGTTTCCCAGAAACGTATCATGATTCCAAAGGTGTTGGTGTCAGAGAGAGTTGACTGTCGGGGAACTAAACTGTGTCCCCTCCCCCTAAGTGAGACATAAGAGTTCATGTTGGCCTAGGGGAGGGGTAGGTGGACAGTTTCCCAGAAATGTATAATGATCCAAAACCTCTTACCTTTAGGATTCGACAGACGTTGAAGACTTAACATAACGATCAAATCATAAACACCAATCTCATTTGGCAGCCAGGTAAACTACAAAAAGAAACAACAAAAGGGAAATAAAAATACTTCAACAAGAAACAGGGGAGGTCTGGTGAAAAATAAGGGCTACAATATAAATTTATATTTTTTTTCTTTTAGAAAGAACACTGATGTCTGACAGGTCAAAATGTTAGCCCGACAAACCAGACATTTGTTTGGCAAACATGTCGTGCATTCCAGGTGATCTGTGACGTCACTGAGGGGGCCTGGGGAAAGAAATTTTAATGCCATATCCCATAAACCAAGCTGACGGGAACAGATTGAATTGAATTGAATTGAATTGGTGCGCGCATTGGTTTATGGGATACGGCATTACAATTTCTTTCCCCAGGCCCCCGCAATGACGTCACAGATCACCTGGTTGTGTTATTCTAAACTTCGAGTCTGCAATGGATGAAATGCTTCACTACGAAGCGAAGGCTGCATTGAAACATTTCTTCAGAGTTTCCAATCAGCTGTTAAACTTTAAACATCAAGTTTTGTGGCGAAGTTAAACAATCGTTTTAACAATACAGTTAAAAAATTACCTTGTTCTTGTGTCGTCACGCAACGCTCCTCAGGTGTGTTGCGTGACGACACAAAAAACGACTGCGTAAGAGACTATTTAAAAATCACCATTAGACAAACCTGCTGAAACTGCACTCGATCAACATTAGCCTTGACCTCGTCAAGCGGAATATTCACGAAAGGTAAATCTCTAGCGCCCTTAATCTCTAGCGATTTTCCCTGCTGAATCTTCATAGCAGCGTCCAGCAAACGTCCACTGTGGTCGATAGCGATCACCTGTCACAGAGGTAGAAAAGGGTCTTCAATCCCCGACCCAACTTCAATCCTGTAGTATCGATGGTTAATTTAGGCATCCTGTAATGCTTACTTCCATTCCCGAATCCCACCCTCACTTCTCCCCCCAAATTACCTACCCTAACCCTCACCCCTGCCCCCCCCCCCCCCCCCAAATTGCTTCAAAATCCCGAATCCCGCTTTCAAATAGAGCAAATCCCGTATCCCGAAAAACCTCATAGAAACGGAATTGGAGACAAGATTTGACTTAAAGTCAAAGTCAAAGTCGACACGCCATGCATAAAGCTACATTTTTCCTTTTGTTCAACCAGAAAAGTTAACACGGTTATTTTTATTGAAGGAGATTAAGCCCTCTCTCGGTGGCAACAGACAAAGAGTGGATAAAAATTTAGAAAACATAGTCTACAAGCACTACTTGATTTAAGTTCATTAGTTCTACGTAAGATTTGATTTAACCTGGATAGAACGCGGCAATTTCTGTACACCTATTCCGTTAAACGTGTTGAACGGAACTGAATTCTCCCCCACTCCACCTCTCCCAGTTAACTCGTCAGGCATGACCAGTTAAATGGAAGAAACTAAGTAGTCTTATCGGTTGCACGCTGAAACTGTCTTCGCTAAAACTTATGTGAGATGCCATTGCGAAACACGAATAGTATGTCCTGCTATCTGTGGAATAGTCAGTTAAGAACGAGAGTTGACAGAAAAAGTTTCAGAATGTGCAAAACGTGCTTTCCGATGCAACTGAAAGCAGGTTGTGCCGTTGAGCACGTAACAAAGCCCTCAACTTCACCGCTGTCGCTTGCTCTACTAAGAAAGGTATTGCCCCATGTAAGCGAATGTGCATTCTGGAATCTGGGAAAACTTTGCTTGTGGAATCCGGAATCCTGGGCTTTCGAGTCCAGAATACAGCTCAAGGAATCTGGAATCCCACCAATGATTGGAATCCAGAATCCAAATTTCACTGACAAAGACTGGAACCCAGTACCTGGAATCCGGAATCCAAGGCTTAGAATCCAGAATCAAAGACTGTCTTGTCAAGTAGAACATCTGAATCTTTGAGAGGATTCAACTGACCGGAAAGAAATGAATGAAACGAGCAATGACTTTGTGATTACCTCATTCAAGCTCTTGCTAAGTTCGTAGGAGAATCGACCCACAGAGCACATAATGTCAAGGGCCTTCTTCACTGGGCAGCCCTTGTGTTTGTGAATGGCTTGTTTGCAAATCTCTGCAAGTTGCTCACAGTAATCGGCGTCACTTTCAACACCCTGTTAACGATATGCAAAAATATATAATCAGACCAACTTCCGGTCAATGCACATAAGCCAGGAGATTTATGAACAACAAATCACAACAGTGAAATTTAAGTGGTAAATGAAGCGCAAAAAGTGTTGAAGAGTCCAGAAAAGCTGAAATAGTGAGTTTAATAATGTTACAATGTATTACGAACTGCTGTGACATGCAACTACATGCAATCAATTGACCACTCCAGAAAATACCATAACATACCATAATGCTCTTTGTTTGTTACCCCAAAATTTTGCATAAGCATTGTTTTCAGTTTTTCTTGGGGTCATTTTAACTCCCAAGAGAAACTGAAAACAATGCTTACGCAAAATTTTGGGGTAACAAACAAAGAGCATTATGGTATGTTATGGTATTTTCTGGAGTGGCCAATTGAAACGTTAGCCAGCCAGACAGGACTATTCGGAGTGACACACGACAATTCAGACTAACGTGACGGACTTTTCTTTACTAACGTGACCAACACGATAGTATTGAAAACAAAACAGTTTGATCTATAGTGAGCGAATTAAGTGTCAGGGTGACCTTATGTGACAATGTAACAAGGTTAAGGGCCCAAACTGAGATCAAACAAGCTGCGACATATAGGGACCCAGATAAAAATTAGAGGTTTTGAAGAGCTGCAAGGCTACTGAAACCCACCAGCAGGTCGCCATAGTTAGACAAAACTTCAGAGTGCAGAAAATCCTCGGCATCATCATGGTACTGCATGTTCACGGTGTTGACGTATACCTCGCTGTCACCGATGGCAGGCAGACTGATAGGGTTCTCTGTAAAAAAAAAAAAAACAAATATGACAAGTGCTTTCTTTGGGGTGGGGGGGGGGGGGGGGGGGAGCGCAGGGATTGCGCAGAGGAAAGAGCACTCGCCATCCATCAATGTGGACTAGCTAGAGGCCTGGCGTCGACACCATATATGGATAATGGGTTTGGTTTCTTGTTACTTCTCGCCAATGCAAGAGGTTTTTCTCCTAGTACTAAGGTTTCCCCCTCAAACAAAACCCAACACATCCAAATCAAAAGTTGATATCTGGAAAGTGTCCACTTAGTTGGGGTCACTCAGAGAGTCAGTGTAAAGTTTCTAGCCTGCGAGTAAGCTCTCCAGCCGCGACAAAACGCGCGAACGAACGACAAAGCTGTGAGGGGTGGAGGAAAAGAGAGCCCCTCACTTTTGCTTCTCCTTTCGCGAGCCACTCATGCGTGACCTCTCGCGACTGCTCCAAATGGAGAGTTGGCTGAAAGTCCTCCTCGCTAAAAAACGTTAGTTTGGTTTGGTTTTGAAGCATAACAAGGACCAAAGAGCTTCTTATAGCAGCCACTTTTGGCAGTGTTAATGCATAAATAACTGAATATATAGCACAGAGACAGCATTGCTGAATTTTGGTAACCATGGAATGACTGGCATCTCACGTAGGGAAGAGACTTAGCATACCATTAAGTTGCTATTATCGACCAAGTTGTTAAGGTAGAATACCCACTGTACAGACAATCAAGCGCTTGTCAACGCATGGTATTAGACAACAAAAAACTCATTCACTGTCTCACGAACGAATCAACAAAGTTTCTTTAGAAACTAGTCCTTCAGAGCAACTATAATTATAGGGGGATTAATCTGTAAAAACAAAACTGAAAGAAAGCCTTGCAATACATCTGGCAATATGGCCTTTTCTTCAGTGTATAGCTCTGGCCCTGAGGAAAGGTCAGGCTAATTTTTTTAGCCGAAATATTGGCCTCAAATAAATCACCCCTTTACCGTATTGCCAGCCTTGCATTCAGTTTTGTTTTAATTTCCACTTCAAGTGACGTCTGGCTCTAGTATCTCCACATTAGAGGAGAGATATGGCAAGAAGGAACCGACCGGTTTTACTTGGGCGTTGAGTGGATCTCTGCGTCAAAGGTTTTTATTAAACTGCATATATCAGGTTCAGTCCAGTCAAAGGGGGAATGGGCACCCTACGGCTTAATGGTACTCACCTACCCCTCCCATAGTGCTACCCTTTTGCTTACCTTCCACCCCAGCCCCCAGCACAAAAACAGGGGTTCCTACCAGACGCACCGCAGGACTGTTAGAAACTGACTGAGCCAATCGGAAACCAAGATGCTGAAAGAAATGACGGCGAAACGCAAAACGGGCGAATCGTGAAGCTTCGTCTCCGGTAGATACCCAGCTGCCACCCTAGAAATGAAAATCAATCGGCCATTAAATTATGCTAACTAAAAATTAAAGGTCCTTGAACTCTGCGGCTCCAGCTTTCAGTCCTGTACGGGAAAATTTGTCACGTGAATTATATGAAGTCACGTGACAAATAGCGTCATTTGAGAAACGCCTTAAGATGGTTCTGTAAGCTTGTGAGCAAAAAGCATTTTTCTTTCACTGGCGGAAAACGAACCTCCTTTGTTATGTAAAAAGACATTTTGAGGTTTGATCATGACATTTTGGGTCTATGTTGTGCCGAACTGCACTGTGGGACTGTTCAGGGACATTATCACTTCATTCATTGGCTATTCACAAAGTTGCAAAGGAATCTGGGTCGAAATTCCTCCCCAAAAACAGTTCCACAGTGGATTTTGACACAACACCGATCTCAAACAATCTTTATTGACAGAGACAGCCATATGCATTGTTAAACGATCAAACAAAAGTATGGGCTACTGTTTTGTTCCTGAGTGCAATCATGCACAGGAAAGTCATACATAGGAATGTCACTAAGACTTCAAGTTACCAGGTAAATACAACAAGTAGGCGAGGAATTAAACCAGCTAGGGATTTCTTTTGCTTCTATTTTTCTTATAATTTCCTATGAAAGTAGCCGGGGGCCACGTTCTTAGTAGCAAGGGGAAATCCCCGAGCCCTGCCTCTTAATGACAGCCCTGCACATATACATGTCAATTTTTCGATCAATTTAGGTTCCTGGGAAACTGCCCACCTACCCCTCCCCTAATCCAACATTTTGCCCTTAGTGAGAAGTACGTGTTAATGTTGACTTAGGGGAGGGATAGGTGGGCAGTTTCCCAGAAACCTGAATTGATGCCAACTTTTTTTGCTTTTTCTGCCATGTTTGCAGGACCACTGTTTGTTGAGATCCACAATTTTTGTTTCCGTGCCAACGTGATGTAACGACTTTTCCTCCCTATTGCTGACAGCTGGGAACTTATAACATCGAAGGTAACACTTCGTCGAGTAAACAAAACAAGGGGCAAGTACTTTCAGAGGTTAACAACTCAATTCTTATATACCTGAAGCTCTACGTACCATGATCATGTTGTGCCTTCCGTCAAAACAGGGCGAAGAAAAGTCATCATAAAGCATATGCGATTTAAACTCACAGAAGCCATTGAAATGATCTTCCACCCATTCCCACACATTTCCAAACACGTCACAAAAGCCAGCCTTCGTCGGTGGGTACATGTTAACAGGCTGAAACATTTTCAAACAAGAATAACATTGCTCGCCTCTGATTTGGGAAGAAAAACATGATAGGCCTTTCAGCATCACGATAAATACTTTAGAAGTCTTGTACAATTTTAACATATACATTTCGCCATTTTAGGTTTCCGCTTCATAGGTCCTGAAGCTGGAACAAAGGCCACTGAATGATTATTTTTCCTGTATTTCAGTGCAGTATTGTTTCGTACTAGGTCTAGTTCAAATTTCGTGAATATTTGTGTCATGTAAATACACGCTATATATTTAACTTCTTTGGATGGATGCAACGAGCAGCCACAAATTTTCATGCCTATGGGCATTATGTGTGTGTAGGATGAGGATAAGATGAAAATGAAGGTAATGATGATGATCACGATGATGATGATGATGGTGATGGTGACGACGGTGATGATGTTGATAATGATGATGGTGATTATGAATGATGATGGTAACGATGATTATGATGATGATGATGATGGTGATTATGAATGATGATGGTAGCAATGATTATGATGGAGATAATGATGATCGTTTCCCAAAAATTTCGTTCCCCTTTTTCGAAGCCTTAAAATAATACTAAGTACTGCGAAAAACTTTCTATAACTATATCTCTTGGTAGTTTTATGCAGGAAGAAACTAAAAAGCACATTCTCAGAACTTT
The DNA here is from genome assembly GCA_038088405.1 of Porites divaricata. Taxonomy (NCBI): domain Eukaryota; kingdom Metazoa; phylum Cnidaria; class Anthozoa; order Scleractinia; family Poritidae; genus Porites; species Porites divaricata. The sequence continues at coordinate 19,802,300 of JBBMOI010000012.1, read as the reverse complement.
TGCTACAATTGCAATTAAATCTGGACGTTTTTCCGCAAAAGCGTTCCTCGTAAGAGGAACGGCCATGGAAAGGAACGCCTGATCCTATATAACTGCATGAAGAGATGGTTAAGCCAGTGTGATCTTGTTTCATCATAACTACTTGAGTTTGTCTCCGGCATATCCGTTATATCCGTTAAATTTATACAATCGTGTAGATCAGATCAATTTAAGGGGGAAATTGAACACAGACTCAACGTGGAAGGATCCCATACTAAATGAAAACAGCCAAAGAAATATTAATTTGAACAAGCTCCAAATACTGTTCCCCGCTGTTTCCCTTGTATCCGCCACACTATAGGAATAGTTAGATATTCCGTCAGATCTTAGTAGTAAAAAGATCTTAAGTACAATGGGGATAGCGGACACAACGGGGACACAACTTACAGTGCATCAGATCTGCTTCAAGGAATACATAAAATATCTTCAGTATAATGGGGATAGCGGACACAACGGGGACAGAACTTACAGTACTACTACTACTGCTGCTGCTGCTGCTGCTGCTGCTGCTGCTGCTGCTGCTGCTACTAATAATGATAATAATAATATTATAATAATAATATATTATTATTATTATTATTATTATTATTATTATTACTACTAGTAGTAGTAGTAGTAGTAGTAGTAGTACTGTAAGTTCTGTCCCCGTTGTGTCCGCTATCCCCATTGTACTTAAGATCTTTTTACTACTAAGATCTGACGGAATATCTAACTATTCCTATAGTGTGGCGGATACATCGGATAATACGGGAAAGACCTCTTATAGTTCAGTGACAAGAAAGGCTTCTGTTGTCTTATGTGACATCCCAGTTATAATGCGTTTTTATCGCATTATTTGAGAACTCCTAAATTGCAGAATGTAAATAGTGTGACGGATATGACGGATACACCGGGGATATCTATGTGCTGCACAAAATAATAATCCTGCAAAAAGTATGCCTAAGGTTTTCGCGGATTCTGAGATTGTTTGTTCGCCACATACGTATTCAGACTTTGTGTAAAAATTACACTTTTGTTGTAACGTGAATACCTCATTATCCACTATTTGCGAATTGTCAACGAAACTTCATGAAAAGAATGTGATTACAGCGATCGATTACGTAATTATAAGTTTTCAGACTTTATTTAAAAATTACACTCTTTTGCTAGCGTGAATACCTCATTATCCACTATTTGTGAATTGTCAACAAACCTTCATGGGAAAGAATGTGATTAGAGCTATCGATTACGTAATTATTGTACCTTTTACGTGCAATTCTTGCACCGTAGCGGCTTTTTTGCTGGAATTAATCAAACACAAAAGACCGCACTGAAGAACTACAAAAATCTGGCTTCCAAGCTATAAAAGTAGACGGAAAAGCTACTTCGTTCTCATTTCTCTCAGTGACAGTAATGGCCACATCACCAGCACGGCAACTGAATAATAAGGTATGTACTAGACTTAATATTTTTTCGTCGTAACTTTAAGATTCGTTAAGGAAGACAAGATGCTCTTAGTTCTTTTAGAGAACGAATTTATGAAGTTCATCGTAAATAAACAACTCTATAGCTGAGGCGTTTCGAACCTGTAAACCTACAATACACTGTTGCTTGCAAATGCAAATGCAAAACCTGGAGACAATTTTCCTACAAGTTTACTTCGTCAATGTAGCTCAAACTATACTGATTTTTTTTCTTGCACAAATTTTAGGGAATCCGAAGCGCCCTTCTAAGCAAGGTCTTGCCAGCTGTCCAAGGAACTTGTTCGCTCTTATCAGCTAAATTATCGTACAGCAGACATGAAGGAATATCTTGTGACGATCTGTGGTTAAACATTTGCCAAAAGCGAGATGAATGTGATGAAAAGATTAAAAAAATGAAAGGAGTGGCATTTTTTTTCTCCTCTGTCGCTGCCCTAGAGAGACGAAGTAAGGGGAAAAAAAAGAACAACGAAGAACAAGAGGATGAACAGAACGATGAAGTTCAAGAAAAGTACTGGCCAGCAATTACTTACTGGATTGCCGTTCAGTCCCCCAACGGCACGCGCGTATCTACCGTACCTTTGCATTCGGCTCTCTTACAAACAGGCATGGAAGTGACAGCCAAAGCCCTACCAGTCTGCAAAAGAGGATGTGAAGAGGAATCCTGCTCACCATTATGCACCACGCTAAAAGATCACAACAACTGCTTTATACAAAGCAAAGTCGACAAATCTTTTTGTCATAGTCTTCAACTGCTACAAGAGCAAATGATAGAAGAGCCCATGGAGAACCTTCATGCAAGTGAGCGTGTGGTCAGATTACAGGTTGTTGCTGGCTCATTCACCGCAAAACTTCGAGACAGATTGATACCCTCTCTCGTCAGTTCCGGTCTGCAATTTGATGTATTTGGCATCGAGGCATGTGAATTGTCTTCAAACATCCCAAAAGCCACGAAAGTTCTCGCGTCGCCTATTGTGGTGGCGATAAACGACATCGAACGAGCCATGGAGAAATTGGGCTACGCTCTGTACTGTGGAGAAGTTTTCAAAAGGGTAAAGTCATCCAAATACACATATCAGCATTGCTGCTCGGTTAAAAAATTTCTTTCCCTGCTGGGAAGCAACGATAAGTTCAAGGATACTATCATCAAGCATCTGAACAAACTTGTGGAGATACTTGGCGATCGAGAATGTGAGTTTGTAAGGCAGCTTCGCATCCAGTACGACTTGATCGAAGTAAAAGGGGGATGGTGCTTTTCAATAAGCCAGAGAAAGTTCGTTTTTGAGCCCGTGAAAGACGCGGACTTTGGCAAAGAATCTCCCAGGGCGTACGTCGACTACGAACACACTAAAAAGCCAGATCCTGGGTACTTCAAACAAATTTTAGAGAACAGCCTCAACGAGCTGGAAATGGCGCACTTCTGCGAATACTACATTCGACTGCTCAACTGCCGCATCAAACAACACAAGGAAAAAGTAATGTGTCTGGTAGGAGAGCCGAACAGTGGAAAAACGAGCCTTTTTACGCCCATCTCGCGCCTGATCCCAGCAAGATACATTGCGATGATCACTAAGCAAAAGGCGTTCAACAAGAGCCTAGTCGACGAAAACAAGCCAATTATCTTCCTGGACGAGGCACACGCAAACCTGATGGAGCCAGACGACTGGAAAATATTAACGCAGGGAGGGCTGACCGCCCACGACCGCAAGTATAAGACGTCAAGCCTGAAAGTAATAAGATGCCCCATGTTCATCACCTGTCAGACTGACATGGATTTCGGCGAGCACCACAACAACGCCATGGAAGCCCGCTTGAGAAAGTTCTTTTTTAAAAGCCTTACCGCACCGCGTGTGGCAGGAGTTCAAGAATTCCTACGAGACAACGCAATGGATTGTATTATCTGGGCATGCAGTCTCGCAAGAACGCCGGACGATGAACTACCCCCTCCCATCCCGAGGACCAGTTTCCTTCCGGAGGACATTGACGAAGAAGAGAAAGAGCGAATTAGGACCATTCAACTGGACGAAAGTGAAAGCGAGCAAGAAGGGAGCGATAAAGCGGAGGTGAACACGACCACAGAATTCAGTGATCCGGAAAGAGAGAGTGAAGACTCGGATGCTGATTCGACCTACCTGGGGCAATGGGAGAAGAGTCTAAAGAATATCGAGCTTCAGCGAGAGCAAGAGCCATGCCATAGCCTCAAACAAAGGCAACTAAATCTACTCGCGGCTGGGGTAAAACGCACAGTTGAGGACATTGACAACCAAGAAGAACGCGCACGAAAACGTGTTCTAGAAGAAACACGTCAACGATGGATCTCGCTTGGTATGATGAGGGAAGAGGACGCCCCTTTGCTCCAGTCAGTGAGCGGCCCCTACCATCCAAACATCGAGAGTTCAAGGGAAGAATACTTTGCAAAGAAAAAAGAAGAAGAAGAACGGATGCTAGAGAAGAAAGCACGAGAATACTACAACAATGATTGGATTATGGCGAAAGAGATGGAACTTCGAGACCACCAGGCCAAAGAAGACGCAGCGACAGACGAAGATACGAAGCTTGCCCTCTTGTACATGATGGAAGTGACCGCTGAGGCTCTGAAGTTAAAGTTTCAAAAGGAAGAAGTTCCGGGCCTGGCAAAATTAGTACTTTTGCAGCGGAGAAAGAAAGCCGTAGAAATGCAGTGGGTCTCCCCGACTCAAGCGGACAGAATCACCAGCATCTGGTGCCCCCTTCCCTATCCACGTGAGATCGAAGACGACGACGACGACGACGAGCAGCTATTCATAACGCCCTCTACAACACCCAGAGCCCACAGCCTCTCATCCGCTCCGAAACGCACCTATCATAAACGCCGAAGTCAGCCCCTAACAAGTACTCCGATGCCCAAGAGAGGAAGGATAACTCACTTTTTTTCCCCCAGCCAACAGTAAAAATTCAGAAAATCGTTCAAATCAATCAGTCGTGTTCAGAAATCGAGGAATAAAGTTAGAAGTTCTGTGACTTATCTGTGTGACAATAATTGATGTTTGAAAACACGCCTCCCCTATGTCTTGCCTAATATTAAGCTTGCACTAAAGTTTCGAGTTATATGAACTAACTAGAGTTCAGTGTTCCGGTGCTCGCCGCTCGCAAAATTTTGTATCGCTCACAATGTAAAGTTCTAGGATGACTTAGAAAGAGATCCGAATCTTCGCACCGCACGGCTCAGCAGGGAGTTGGCTGTCCTTCCCTCTTGAAAACGAAACTTGGGATCCTTGAGAATCGCTTTCCATTGACCGTAGCCGTGTCGCTCGATGCCTGCTTTTAGATAATTGTCTTCTTCAGGGGTGAACATCAGACTCTTTTTTCTCGACGGGAAATCTGTTGCTATAAACGCATTTTCCCGCTTTAGTCTCGGGACACCTGAAAGACGCTCGGGTGGTGTTTCTGCGATCGTTTCTCCCTCGTCGTTAGAGGAGGTATCAGTTTTGCTACCATTTTGATCTTCAGAAGACGCAGAATTGCCTGAAAGCCTCGAGCGCACGTCTATTTCTAGCTGTGATCCCTTTTCCCCGTGCAATCGTTCCAAATATTCATGTGCTTTGCTTGCCACCTCGCGCGATCGCTTCTTCTGATAGTGAACCCTTGCAACGACAGAGCTATGTTTCTGGTCCTCGGAGATTGTGCTCTGCGCGCTGCTGCTCAGCTGCCTGGAACTCGCGGTCTCCACAATCTGTCGATAGCGAGTGGGGTGAACGTATTTGCCCGTTGCATCGAAGACCAGTTTGCTCATTAGCTCTCCCAGCTTGTTGTGCTGTCCTCCATTTCTTGTCACCAACACAAAGTCACAGGTCGGTCTGAATAGGGGGCGAATGTGGTTGATGTAGCCATCCAACACTTGCATGCTCGTCTCGGTCAGGTAAAGAGAATCGAAGCCAAATTTTCCAGCCGTTTTGAACATTTTCTGGTCTATAAATCTACCGTTAGTCTTGGCATTGTTCACCATTTCCACCGTTAAGTACTGATATGTCATGGGGCGCGAGCCCTTGACCTTGATAAATAAATAGACGGCCAAAAATTTGGTAGCAAAAGATAAATCTATGGGCAAAACAGCACCCGGTTTCTCCTTGCATGATTTCAGTACGCTCTCGTAGCGCGGCAAGTAGCGCCCCACGACTTCCAACAGTTCTTCAAGAGTGGCCCAATGTCCCTTGGCTTCTAAGGCATCGATGTCGAGCTCGCTGGTCCACTGCAATCGCATCATTTTGGAAACGGTTTTGCGCACCTTTTTCAAGTAAATTTCTGTTGAAGCCAGCCCTCTCAACACTGATTCCGATGCTCCATTCACTTTTCGATAATCCACCAATTCTGCAATGGCATCCAAGTAGCCTATGCGTCCCGCGTGTCCCAGATTCCAATCATCCTGCATCGTATCAACAAACTTGAAAAGGAGATTCGGTGAACATAAACTAAAGTCCACAATGTCAAATGTGAGCTCCTCTTCGTCTTCGCAACAAAACTTGAGAAACTTTAAGCACTTGCTTATGATCTGTTGTGCTTGTCGATCACTTTTACAGCCCCCACCACTGCCAGTTAGCCACGAAAAAAAGTTCTTGGCAATGTAGTTTGTAGGATCAAAAGAGGCAATTGCCCTGCTATAGCGCGGTATAATCTTCTGATCACTGGCTTCACATTTGTTGGTTTCATCGACATCAAGCGTTTCGATTTGAGCACTGTCTGGCTTCTCGTCGAAGTAATAGTACCAACTGTGTTTGTTCTTAACATGTTTTCTACAGCCTCTTTGCGTAGTGAATCCATCGTGGTTACAAATTTGCACTGGGCAGTGAAAAAGACCGTCACAGTCATCCTCTTCTAAGTGAAGTCTCTTTGGTTTAGGCGATGCATTTGCTAACTTTGACCAGTTGACATCCTTGCCTCGTTTGTTCATCTTAAGCATTAGCTTGAAATCGATATCTTTCTAAAGTATGCACGCACTTATACTAGCAAAAGGGTCCCCAAGAGATCGTCCTATTTGCCAATGAGATATTTGTTAGCCCATCTCTGCCCACACTTGATCATTCTTGCCCCTTGTCCCATTGTTTTCTTGTCCGTATTTGGTACACAATTAATCAAAAGGAACAAAGACACAAGCCTAAACTTGCGCGGGCCAGCCCCAACGAGATTAAGCATGTAGCGGGCAAGTTTGATACTTAACTTGATTGTTGAAGGATATGTCTTTTGATAAATTTGTATAGCGGAGGTGATGGACAGTAGTTTCAGATAGCCTACGTTAAATGGGAACTATTGTTCCCTATTCCGTTTTACACTTTGCGCAAAATGGAACGCTAGTTCCTTAGTCACAAATTCGGAACCTGTTCCCATTTATACGCGGAACATAACACTCATCTTGAGGAACAAAAACCACCTCGATTAGGAACAATTCCGTTCCTGTTGGGCATGAATAGGAACAATTTGAACCGAAAGGGAACAAGGCGTTCCCAACAGCAGTGGATATGCCAGTAAATAGGAACAATTTGTTCCTTACTGTGTAGAGCGAGAAATTAGATTGGGAACATTTGTTCCCCAATCACTTCCAAAGGAACATGAAGGGAAATCGGAACTGTTGAAAGAGGACCTTTTGTTCCTGACAGGGTCAAAGAGGAACCAGTTGTTCCTTTTGACTAAAATTAAAAGGAACTTTGTGTTCCAATTTGCTGCTAACGGAACAGATTGTTCCGAAATTTGCCGACCTTTGTTCCTACTGTGCAAATAGAGTTCCTTTATTGTGCGTTCCTAGGTTGTTCCTACAGCAATTAAAGGAACAAAAAGCAAAAACGCGCGGAACACTATGTTTTTGAAAAAGAGATGTTTCCTCGTGTCGCGTCACTTAAAATCAAACTTTGAAAGTTTCCTCATGTAAAAAACGGCCTGACAATACTAAGGACAAAAATCAATTGAAAACTACGGTGTTTTAACCTGAAATGTTGCTATCATTACTTTTGGGGAATGTATATGATGATGACGACGACGACAAAGATGATAATGATGATGATGATAAAGTTGATGATGGGGATTATGATTACGACAGAGACGGCAGTACTGTTTAGAGAAGAAAGAAAGGTGACAAACTCACAGTGGAAGAACCATATGCCATGTTGATGTTGGCTTCTATTTTATCCTGGTAGATAATATCACACGAGGTTCCAACTAGAGGAGATTCCTGTTGAGGAAAATTTGTGTCCATTTGTTATTTGCAGCGACATCATCTATTCTATGTTATAGCACTACTTGACAATCGACTTGTTTGAGCATAACAAACTACCGGTACTGTGAAATCAAACGTAAGGTTCATAAGGACTACTAGGTGATTAAATTCTCCTCGAGAGTATGATACTACATATATGACGAGCATTGTGGAGAAATGCATGTAGAAGACTGCACTGCTTTATCCTGTACCTGAGGTCCCCGTATAACATGATGCTCGGTCTCTGTAGGCAGACGGAACTCTGGACCCTTCCAGGTACAGTAAGCTTTGGCCTCGTGATAGTTCACCTCAGCAGGCCAATCCATTGGCATATCTATTACTTCAAACATGGCACGGTACCTGTGTGGATGGAGAAGGGCAAGATCTGATCAACCTTTTTTAGCTTTAATTACTCTGTGGACCAGATCCTAGCGTGTGATTGTTGAAATTTAATCCTTTTGATCAGATTTTTTTTTATATCTAGCTGGATTTTTGAAAACGTTACTGCCAAATAGACCTCTTCCATCGAACAGTTTTTTTGTTATCAAAGTAGCCATTATAAAAACTAAGAGTGCAACCAGTGCTTTTTTTCTCTTCTCCTCTTTTCTTCTTCCTCCCTCTTTCTTTTTCTCCTTTCTTTTTCATTTGCAGGTGTAAATTCAAAGCTAATAGCTAAGGACGCAAAATACCTTCCTATTGCACTTAAACTGCAAATTCGTTAGGTTCGTTTTTAAAAAATCGCCTAGATATAAACAAGTAGAAAGAGCTTTTTGAATTTTTTTAATAATGAACCTTCAGATTTGAGTATACGAATATGCTTACTGCCATACTTAGCACAATGACACTCACTTGTAGGGACATTCCAACTCATCGTCGTCACCATTCGCGACGTCGCCATTAGGCGAACCATTCTGAACATAAGTCCCATTCATGGTGCCATTGACTGTTCCATTTCCATGTCCATTCAGAACACCATTGGTGAACCCATCATGATGGTCGCCATTCATGGAACCGTCTGAAATTCCATTCAGAACTCCGTTTCCAAGCAAGGGATTATGATTGACATCTGTCAATCCCAGGTTGCAATGGGAGTAAGTTGCCAAATCCGAGCCGCCGCCGGACTTGCATTGATTGCTGCAGACCCAAAAACTTGGATGGTGAATCTGACGGAACTGTTTCCACCGCCAACCTTGAAAGGACAAAATGGATCTGAGTTGGAGACCTTCTACCACGGGCTCGGACACGAGGAACAAGAGATAGCCAGGGTTCTATCTAGGATTTATAGTTCCGGGTGGCCTTCGGCCACGAGCTTCCTAGGGGGATCTGGGGGTATGCCCCCGTGGAAATGCTTTAACATGAATATGCGCTGTAATGTAATCTGGTGGATTTTGAGACACAATTTTGAGAAATGTTACAGTGCATGCACTGACCTCGTCTCGTCTGGCTGATTTTTCTGATATAGTTATACTTACATACAGTAATGATAATCCCAGAATCGAACCCACGACCTCCCACTCTGCAGTCAGTAGGGAGCTTTAGCATCAGCGACGGCGATGGTTACGAAAGTGAATTGAAAGTAAAGTGAATTCGTGCTGCCTCAAACTTATATCGTGCTTATTCCATCTTGTTTAATTCGTCAAATGTTGGCAAATTCTTTTTGAGTTGAATTCTAAATGACTGTATCAAAGTTCAGGAAAAGAAAAAGACAGTTGTTGTAGTCAAGCAACGACGGCTAAGAAATGTACAAAAAACGTGATGCACGTGCAAAGTTGTTGTTCTGCCAATCTAAACATATTGCGCCAGTAAATAGAGCAAAGGTAAACCGATGACACGATTCGTTACACAACAGGAACCTTTAATAACAAGCCTAAGTGATAACAGAGCGAGCTCACATGCACGAGAGCACAAGGATCAAGCCAGAAGGACACAACTACGCAAGCCTACAACTAGCGTACCGCTGACCGGTACTGGCGTTGCTTTTTTGCCGTTCTCGTTGCCGTTGCCGTCGTCGTTGCTAATCACTCTACCAACTGAGTGAATCCTTCTGCAGAAACTGATTCTTACCTTCTTTAGTCCAATACTTGGAATTTTCATACCCTCCGCTGTTCACAAACTCCAAGTACTCGTGGTTAGTAATCAAGTACTTTGAAGCTTTGAATGAAGGAACCCTATAAAGAACCAGACGAAATATGTCTCATGAATGTACACAACGTAAAAGGCTTCATGCAATTGCTACATGTCAAATACAATTTCAAAAGAGAACTTCATTTTCATACAGTAAATGATTTACGCTCATGCACTCCATAAGAAAATTCCACTGAATGCAAACGGAATTTTTGATCATTTTTATCTCTGCTACTTTCCTTCAATTTTTTTTTGCTTATCAAGAAATCACTTGTCAAAAAAGACACTATAATTATTTTTGGTGTTATGATCGATATCAGTGTGTTAATGTGCGTATATTTTATAATCCAATGCGGTGCACGCATGTAATCATTTGTTAGTTACAGGTTTGTGTACTTTGGTTTTCTGTACTTGCAATTTGTGTGTGTTTCAGTTTGTTTTTTCTAAATATTGTTATTAATGATTAAGTTATATTCAATTTAAAAGAATTGTACAAGTTATCAAGGACACTTAGAAAAACTTCAAGTTAAAACAATCAGTGGGTGGAAAAATTGATCATCTTGGCAAGCGTATACAAAGCCTGAATATAAGGACTGTTAATGTTTTGACAACCGGCTGTGCAATATATACTGCGCTAATGAACTGGCAACAAATTCATAAGAGTTAATTTTGGTGAGTGTATGTTTTGCTAAGTTTAGGAAACTTCTGTGTTTGCCGAAACTTCTGAACATTTTCAAATTACAATTGTGAATTAAAATACTTTACAAATTAAAGTATGAACATTTAGAATTTGTTATTATTATGCACAGTTACATATACCAGTACTGTGCAATATCTTAATGATAACTGAATTAATGCCTTTCTTAACAAATTGAAACTTACGTATAACAGCTAACATTTCACAAAAAAAGACACTTATGCAAACGGTTTTATTTCATACATCAAACTACACCAACTCAGAGTATACATGCATTTTAAATTTTGTGAATGATTTATTTTAATTAATTAGAGTTATTTTTCTAACTTTTCAAATGATACAACTTAATGATTACCACGGTAGTTGAGACAAAGAAAAGTTTTTTGACCTTTCATAACGAACAGAGGTTAGCTTAAAAAACAATTCAATGCGTGTTTGCCATAACCGTTTGGAGATCCACTAAAATGCATGTGCAAGCCAATAACGAAGAAGGGTTAAATATTTCACTGTTGATGTTTTTATCAGGCCAATAATTGCAAGGAGGTACCACAAGGTTTTTAAGAACTTCATTATGGATAGGATGGCAATTCCATCACGGGCCATACTCCCAGCAATAATTACTCCCATGTAGCTATAGTACAGGAAAACTTTGGTGGAGAAAGACGAGGTGGTCGCATTGTTAAAAGCTTAATTTTGGACCACCAGATCCAAAATTTAAACCAGTTTCCTCCTCATCATCACAAATTGTTAATAATTAGCTGACACAGCAAGTTGTGTCATGAGGATTGTATCAGCCAAGCTTTGGCACCAATTACAAAATTTATTTTTTACATGACACAGTATTGTAGTACACTGTACATTTACGTAATTTTCTTTTAAAAGTGTTGGAATTTAAAGTGGCCCTTTCTGGGACATTTACATGGACATGCAGTAATTTAGACTTTGCTTTAATTTGCTGGCTCTATCTGACTGCAGAGGTCAACCAGGGTTGGAATCTCAAACATCATGGCTACTTTGCCACTTTACTCGAACTGGCTGCTAATTCTACAGTTCTACAAGAACTGTTAGGATTATGATCTGATTTTGAACATGCAGTACCGTATGATGTACGTCACACCAACAGGGTTGTCATTAAGAGCCAGGGGCCTGGGATTTCCCCCGGCTACTGTGAGCATGGCCCCCAGCAACTTAAAATCTTAGTGACAACCCTGCACCAAACTCACTTGACGTTCCACTGGCCATACTCGTTGTCCCAGCCATAAGACGGAAAGTTTTCTGGCTTGCCCAGGCTCACAGACTGCTCGGCTATTTCAATCAGTGGGTTGGATGAAACCGGATCTCCTGATATTGGCATTTACAAATTACAAAAATGGTCTTTGTGTAATCATGAACTCGGTGGAAACCTTTCACAACATTAACAAACAGAGGTCTAAAGGATGCAGAATTCTGCACTTGTTTTAGACCAGTTCTTGCTTAAAAAACAACATTCATGTATATATCTGTCTTTTCATGAAAGCCTATTTTTGCCAGGTCTTTTTTCAAAGTATTTATGGTCATTCAATATTATTTAAACCCTTCCCGGTACTTCTAGAGTCATAAATAAGTGCATGACGATGGTATAAACGTGGCAGTGATGATGATGATGATGAAATGGGCAATGATCGATCATGAAGGTTTTTTGAAGGTTATGATGATCAGATGGTGCATAGTTTTCCATGATACCAACATGGCCGCCGTTTTATTGTTTTGGGACACCAATATGGCCGCCGTGACGTCATGTGAAAACACTCTATACAGTCCAAAAATTGCATTTTTCTAAGGGGGTTAACCCATGCTTTTCACCAAAAATTGTCTTTTTTTATTCCGTATTTTCGGTGAAAATAGTCCGTAAAGTAGTCTTTGAGTATTTTCTGTATTGAAAACATCATTTCTAAACTATAAAAAATATCCGTCTTATATGGTCGAAAAATTGGATTTTTCCAAAGGGGTTAACCCATTGTTTTGGCCAAAAATGGTTATTTTTCCATTTCGTATTTTTGGTCAAAATAATCTCTGAATATGTTCTACCTAGAAAACAAGCATTTGGACTATAAAAATATCAATCTTATAGAGTCACAAAATAGGTTTTGTCTAAAGGGGTTAACCCATAGTTTCGGCCAAAAGATGTGATTTTTTCCATTTCGTAGTTTCGGTCAAAATATTCTATAAAATCGGCCTTAAATATGTTTTACAAGAAGAAAAAGTATTTTAAGACTATAAAAATATCGATATTCTGTAGTCGAAAATTATTTTCCCCTGGTTTTCGCCAAAAATTGTCATTTTTTCCATTTTGTCTTTTCAGTCAAGATAGGTTGATTTTCTTACAACAACCATGGACTATGAATTTTTTGAACTTTTTTCAAACTTTCCTATTCCGGTCTAAAAAGTTTTCTTTTCTATCCAAAATATAAGAACACGATCTTTTGTCCCTAGATTTCCCAAAACAAACATATATGAGAAAAAGGTCGATTTTTTTAATTAAACCATGGACTAACCCCTTTGCAAATTTTCGATTTTTTTGGCTTTTCAAAAATTTTACTATTCCAGTCTAAAAAGCATTATTTTCTATCCTGAATATCAAAAAACGATCATTTCTGGCTAGATTTCCGAAAATAAACAGATATGACAACAGGGTCGATTTTAAAACCATGGACTGACCCCTTTGCAAAATTATCGATTTTTTGGACTTTTTTCCAACTTGACTATTTCAGTGTAAAAAGCATTAATTTTCTATCCTGAATATCAAAAAACGACGTTTTCTGCCTAGATTTCCCAAAAAACATGTGAGAAAAAGGTCCATTTTTTCACAAAAACCCTAGACTAACCCCTTTGAAAATTGTCGATTTTTTGGACTTTTTTCCAACTTGACTATTTTAGTGTAAAAAGCATTAATTTTCTATCGTGAATATCACAAAACGATCTTTTCTGGGTAGATTTCCCAACAAAAAAAAATTGGAAAAATGGCCAATTTTTGGACTTCTTGCTTTTCTAGATTAGAAAGCCGTTTTTCGTTCTAGATTATCGTAAAACACATTTTTTTGGCCTATATTCCCTAAAATAAAAAGTTGGAAAAATGGCCAAATTTTGCCCAAAACCATGGACTAACCCCTTTGGACCCCTTTTCGACTTTTGGAACTTGTTTTTATAGGTTAGAAAGCCGTTTAGTCGTTGTAGAATCTCGTAAAACACATTTTTTTTGCCTATATTCCCTAAAATAAAAAGTTGGAAAAATGGCAAAATTTTGGCCAAAACCATGGACTAACTAACCCCTTTGACAAAAAGGTTACTTTTTCGACTGTTTGAACTTCTTGTTTTTATAGATTAGAAAGCCGTTTTTTCGTTCTATTATATCGTAAACACATTGTTTTGGCCTATATTCCATAAAATAAAAAGTTGGAAGAATGGCCAACTTTTTTAACGTCTTCCTTTTATAAGTTAGAAAGCCGTTTTTTCGTTGTAGATTATCGTAAAACACATTTTTTGGCCTATATTCCCTAAAATAAAAAGTAGGAAAAATGGACAATTTTTGGCCAAAACCATGAACTAACCCCTTTGGAAAAATCTCAATTTTTCGACTTTTTAAACTTCTTGTTTTTATAGGTTAGAAAGCCGTTTTTTTGGTTCTAAAATATCTTAAAACACATTTTTTGGGCCTATATTCCCACAAATAGAAAGTTGGAAAAATGCCCAATTATTTGCCAAAACCATGGACCAACCCTTTGGAAAAATCTCAATTTTTCGACTTTTTGATCTTCTTCTTTTTATACGTTAGAAACCCGTTTTTTTGGTTCTAGAATATCTTAAAACACATTTTTTGGGCCTATTTTCCCTCAACTAACAAGCTGTAGAATATCGTAAAACACAATTTTTTGCCCTATATTCCCAAAAATAGAAAGTTGGAAAAAGGGCCAATTTTTGGCCAAAACCATGGACTAACCCCTTTCGAAAAATCTAAATTTTTCGACCTTTTGATCTTCTTGTTTTCATACGTTAGAAAGCCGTTTTTTTGGTTCTAGAATATCTTAACATACATTTTTTGGACCTATATTCCCTAAAATAAAAAGTTGGAAAAATGGCCAATTTTTGGCCAAAACCATGGACTAACCCCTTTGGAATAATCTCAATTTTTCGAATTTTGGAACTTCTTGTTTTTATAGCTTAGAAAACCGTTTTATCGTTCTAGAATATCTTAAAACACATTTTTTGGGCCTATATTCCCTAAACTAAAAACTTGGAAAAATGGACAATTTTTTACCAAAAACCATGGACAAACCCCTTTGGAAAAACCTCAATTTTTCGACTTTTTGAACTTCTTGTATTTATAGGTTAGAAAACCGTTTTATCGTTCTAGAATATCTTAAAACACACTTTTTTTGGGCCTATATTCCGTAAAATAAAAAGTTGGAAAAATGGACAATTTTTTACCAAAAACCATGGACAAACCCCTTTGGAAAAATCTCTACTTTTCGACTTTTTTAACTTCTTGTTTTTTTGGTTAGAAAACCGTATTATCGTACAAGAATATTTTAAAACACATTTATTGGGCCTATATTCCCTAAAAAAAAAAAGTTGCAAAAATAGCTAATTTTTCGACAAAACCATGGACTAAAAAAATCTCAATTTTTCGACTTTTTAAACTTCTTGTTTTTATAGGTTAGAAAACCGTTTTATCGTTCTAGAATATCTTAAAACAGATTTTAAGGGCATATATTCCCTAAGAAACAAGTTCCAAAAATAGCCAATTTTTGGCCAAAACCATGGACTAAACCCTTTGGAATAATCTCAATTTTTCTCCTTTTTAAACTTCTTGTTTTTATAGCTTAGAAAAACGTTTTATCGGTGTAGAATATCTTAAAACACATTTTTTGGGCCTATATTTCTTAAAATAAAAAATTTGGAAAAAGAGCCAATTTTTGGCCAAAACCATGGACTAACCCCTTTGGAAAGATCTCAATTTTTCGACTTTTTGAACCTCTTGTTTTTATAGGTTAGAAAACCGTTTTATCGTTCTAGAATATCTTAAAACACATTTTTTGGGCCTATATTCCCGAAAATAAAAAGTTGGAAAAATGGACAATTTTTGGCTGAAATCATGCGGAAAAATCTCAATTTTTCGACTTTTTCAACTTCTTGTTTTTATAGGTTAGAAAACCATTTTATCGTTCTAGAATATCTTAAAACCCATTTTTGGGCCTATATTCCCTAAAATAAAAACTTGGAAAAATGGACAATTTTTGGCCAAACCCATGGACTTACCCCTTTGGAAAAATCTCAATTTTTCGACTTTTTAAACTTCTTTTTATGGGTTAGAAAACCGTTTTATCGTTCTAGAATATCTTAAAACACATTTTCTGGGCCTATATTCCCTAAAATAAAAACTTGGAAAAATGGACAATTTTTGGCCAAAACCATGGACTAACTAACCCCTGTGGAAAAACCTCAATTTTTCGACTTTTTGAACTTCTTGTCTTTATAGGTTAGAAAACCGTTTTATCGTTCTAGAATATCTTAAAACACATTTTTTGGGCCTATATTCCATAAAATAAAAACTTGGAAAAATGGACAATTTTTGGCGAAAACCATAGACTAACCCCTTTGGAAAAACCTCAATTTTTCGAGTTTTGGAACTTGTTTTTATAGGTTAGAAAACCGTTTTATCGTTTTAGAATATCTTAAAACACATTTTTGGGGGCTATATTCCCTAAAACAAAAAGTTGGAAAAATGGACAATTTTTGGACAAAACCATGGACTAACCCCTTTGGAAAAATCTCAATTTTTCGACTTTTTGAACTTCTTGTTTTTATAGGTTAGAAAATCGTATTATTCTTCATGAATATTTTAAAACACATTTTTTGGGCCTATATTCCCTAAAAAAAAGTTGCAAAAATAGCTAATTTTTCGCCAAAACCATGGATTAACCCCTTTGGAATAATCTCAATTTTTCGACTTCTTGAACTTCTTGTTTTCTTAGCTTAGAAAACCGCTTTATCGTTCTAGAATATCTTAAAACACATTTTCTGGGCCTATATTCCCTTAAAAAAAAAGTTGCAAATATAGCCAATTTTTGGCCAAAACTATGGACTTCGAAAACCGTTTTATCGTTCTAGAATATCTTAAAACACATTTTTTGGGCCTATATTCCCTAAAAAAAAAGTTGCACATTTAGCCAATTTTTAACCAAAACCATGGACTAACCCCTTTGGAAACATGTCAATTTTTCGACTTTTTAAACTTCTTTTTTTTAAAGCTCAGAAAACTGTTTTATCGTTCTAGAATATCTTAAAACACATTTTCTGGGCCTATATTCCCTAAACAAAAGTTGCAAAAATAGCCAATTTTTGGCCAAAACCATGGACTAAACCCTTTGGAATAATCTCAATTTTTCGACTTTTTCAACTTCTTGTTTTATAGGTTAGAAAACCCTTTTATCGTTCTAGATTATCTTAACACACATTTTTTCAGCCTATATCCCCTAAAATAAAAAGTTAGAAAAATAGCCAATTTTTAGCCAAAACCATGGAGTAACCCCTTTGGGATAATTTCAATTTTTCGACTTTTGGAACTTTTTGTTTTTATAGGTTAGAAAACCGTTTTATCGTTCTAGAATATCTCAAAACACATCTTTTTGGCCTATATTCCCTAAAATAAAAGGTTGGAAAAAAGGACAATTTTTAGCCAAAACCATGGACTAACCCCTTTGGGATAATCTCAATTTTTCGACTTTTTGAACTTCTTTTTTTTATAGGTTAGAAAACCGTTTTATCGTTCTAGAATATCTTAAAACACATTTTTGGGGCCTATATTCCCTAAAAAAAAAGTTGCACAAATAGCCAATTTTTGACCAAAACCCTGGACTAACCCCTTTGAAAAAATGTTAATTTTTCGACTTTTTGAACTTCTTTTTTTTTTATAGGTTAGAAAACCGTTTTATCGTTCTAGAATATCTTAAAACACATTTTTTGGGCCTATATTCCATAAAAAAAATTGCAAAAATAACCAATTTTAGGCCAAAACCATGGACTAAACCCTTTGGAATAATCTCAATTTTTCGACTTTTTCAACTTTTTGTTTTATAGGTTACAAAACCCTTTTATCGTTCTAGATTATCTTAACACACATTTTTTCAGCCTATATCCCCTAAAATAAAAAGTTAGAAAAATAGCCAACTTTTAGCCAAAACTATGGAGTAACCCCTTTGGGATAATCTCAATTTTTCGACTTTTTGAACTTCTTGTTTTTATAGCTTAGAAAACCGTTTTATCTTTCTAGAATATCTTAAAACACATTTTTTGGGCCTATATTCCCTAAAATAAAAAGTTCGAAAAATGGACAATTTTTGGCAAAAACCATGGACTAACCCCTTTGGAGAAATCTCAATTTTTCGACTTCTTGAACTTCTTGTTGTTTTAGCTTAGAAAACCGCTTTATCGTTCTAGAATATCTTAAAACACATTTTCTGGGCCTATATTCCCTAAAATAAAAAGTTGGAAAAATGGACAATTTTTGGCCAAAACCATGGACTTACCCCTTTGGAAAAATCTCAATTTTTCGACATTTTAAACTTCTTGATTTTATAGGTTAGAAAACCGTTTTATCGTTATAGAATATCTTAAAGCACATTTTTTGGGCCCATATTTCCTAAAAGAAAAATTTGGAAAAATAGCCAATTTTTGGCCACAACCATGGACTAACCGCTTTGGAAAAATCTCAATTTTGCGACTTTTTCAACTTCTTGTTTTTATAGGTTAAAAACCGTTTTATCGTTCTAGAATATCTTAAAACCCATTTTTGGGCCTATATTCCCTAAAATAAAAACTTGGAAAAATGGACAATTTTTGGCCAAAGCCATGGACTTACCCCTTTGGAAAAATCTCAGTTTTTCGACTTTTTAAACTTCTTGTTTTTATAGGTTAGAAAACCCTTTTATCGTTCTAGATTATCTTAAAACACATTTTTGAGCCTATATTCCCTAAAATAAAAAGTTGGAAAAATGGAAAATTTTTGGCAAAAACGATGGACTAACCCCTTTGGAGAAATCTCAATTTTTGGACTTCTTGAACTTCTTGTTTTTTTTGCTTAGAAAACCGCTTGATCTTTCTAGAATATCTTAAAACACATTTTCTGGGCCTATATTCTTTAAAAAAAAAAGTTGCAAAAATAGCCAATTTTGGACCAAAACCATGGACTAACCCCTTTGCAAAAATGTCACTTTTTCGACTTTTTGAACTTTTTGTTTTTAAAGCCTAAAAAGGCGTTTTTTCGTTGTCAAGTATCATAAAACACATTTTCCTGCCCTATATTGCATTAAACAAAAGTGGAAAAATGGCCAATTTTGGACCAAAATCATGGACTAACCCCTTTGGAAAAATGTCAATCGATCGTCTGTAAACTACTAAAAGGAGAAGTACACCTGTACTTTGTTTAGGTAGATGTAAGCTAAGTGTATCTATAACACAAGATAAATCTACTCCTGCTCTTTACGGAGAGATACAATCAACGATTGATTTCCCGTTGCGGAGAAGACTCGCAAGAAGCGCGAATTATTATTTTTTCACTTCAAGGTTATAGATTCTTTCAAATTTGGACATCTTTAAAATGACTCTTTCCTTGCAAAGGAAGAGTTCTTTGTAATTAATTGTCAAACAAAAAATATTTCGTTATTCCTTTTTAATGTAGTCGAAATTTTGCAATGATTTGATGCGGTCCCGTTGCGGAGAAGACGTTGCGGAGAAGACAAAAGGGCTCGATGTAAAAAAAAAACTGTCTTGTTATTGGTAAAACGTGGATCAGATACTACTAAATGACAGTAGAGGACTGGACGCAGTGTCCAAGGTGGCGGAATGGATATATTGCATCCACAGTGCAAAGGTTTACTGCTCATGCTCAATGTTTTCTGCTTATCCCTGAGGGCAAGACCCATAAATCTGACAAATTAAAAACAGCCTGATTTCGTAGCTGTCTTCTCCGCAACGGAAATGTCTTCTCCGCAACAAAAATAAAACACTAAGTTTCCGTTGAAGTCTTATGTATATTTTGATGAATGTTCAATATAGAAAGGTTACACTGACTATGAATCAGAACATCTAAAAATATTAAACATTTTGGCCCGTTTTCCTTATTGCAATCAAAACTCTTAGGAGTGAAATCGTTGCGGAGAAGACATTTTGACTTTGGAAAGTCTTATTCTTTTCACTCGTTTTTAATTACTCTAGCTAGGTACGTATATCGTATAGACCATGTTTAAAATATTGAAGACCCAGAGCGGATTTTTAAAAAACGATTTTACCTTACCAAATAACTCAAAAATAAATTTGTCTTCTCCGCAACGGCTTTTGGCAATACATGCAGAATAAATTAGCATTTTTGCAAAAATATGACCTGGAAATTGTATGATATTGCTTAAAAGTCAACTTTGGACATTTGGCTTTTAGTTTTTAGGTAATATTAGACAAGTTTGGTACTTTTTAAAAACCAATGTCTAGTTTCACATTACCGTGGAATGACCCAACGTCTCGTTTTTATAGCCTAGAAAGGCGTTTTCTCGTTGTCAAGTATCATAAAACACATTTTCCTGCCCTATATTGCCTAAAACAAAAGTGGAAAAATGGCCAATTTTGGACCAAATTCATGGACTAACCCCTTTGGAAAAATGTCAATTTTTCCACTTTTTGAACTTCTTGTTTATATAGCCTACAAAGGCGTTTTTTCGTTCTAGAATATCATAAAACCTATTTTCCTGGCTTTTATTGCCTAAAAAAATAAGGTGGAAAAATGGCCAATTTTGGACCAAAACAATGGAGTAACCCCTTTGGAAAAATATCAATTTTTCCACTTTGTCAACCTGTTGTTTTCATAGCCTAGAAAGTTGTTTTTTCTTTCTAGAATATCAAAAACACACATTTTCTTGACCTATATTTCCTAAAAAAAAAAAGGGGGAAAAATGGCCAATTTTGGACCAAAACCATGGACTAACCCCTTTGAAAAAAGGTCCATTTTTCGACTTTTTGAACTGGGGCATTCCACGGTAATCTGTCGTTGCGGAGAAGACGCTTTGGAAACAATCAATCGATCGTCTGTGAACTACTAAAAGGAGAAGTACACCTTCTGTATTTTGTTTAGGTAGATGTAAGCTAAGTGTATCTATAACACAAGATAAATCTACTCCTGCTCTTTACGGAGAGATACAATCAACGATTGATTTCCCGTTGCGGAGAAGACTCGCAAGAAGCGCGAATTATTATTTTTTCACTTCAAGGTTAGATTCTTTCGAATTCGGACATCTTTTAAAATGACTCTTTCCTTGCAAAGGAAGAGTTCTTTATAATTAATTGTCAAACAAAAAATATTTCGTTATTCCTTTTTAATGTAGTCGAAATTTTGCAATGATTTGATGCGGTCCCGTTGCGGAGAAGACGTTGCGGAGAAGACAAAAGGGCTCGATGTAAAAAAAAAACTGTCTTGTTATTGGTAAAACGTGGATCAGTGGCTTAGTAAACCGTTTTATCGTTGTAGAATATCTTAAAACACATTTTTTCGGCCTATATTCCCTGAAATAAAAAGTTGGAAAAATAGCCAATTTTTGGCCAAAACGATGGACTAACCCCTTTGGAAAAATCTCAATTTTTCGACTTTCTGAACTTTTGGTTTTTATAGGTTAGGAAACCGTTTCATCGTTCTAGAATATCTTAAAACACATTTTTTGGGCCTATATTTCCTAAAAAAAAATTTTGGAAAAAGAGCCAATTTTTTGCCAAAACCATGGACTAACCCCTTTGGAAAAATCTCAATTTTTCAACTTTTTGAACTTCTTGTGTTTATAGCTTAGAAAAGCGTTTTTTCGTTCTAGAATATCTTAAAATACATTTTTTGGGCCTATATTCCCTAAAATAAAAAGTTGCAAAAATAGCCAATTTTTGGCCAAAACCATGCACTAACATTTTTGGAAAAATCTGAATTTTTCGACATTTGGAACTTCTTCTTTTTATATGTTAGAAAACCGTTTCATCGTTCTAGAATATCTTAAAACACATTTTTTGGGCCTATATTCCCTAAAAAAAAGTTGCAAAAATGGACAATTTTTGATCAAAACAATGGACTAACCCCATTGGAATAATCTCAATTTTTCGACTTTTTGAACTTCTTGTTTTTATAGCTTAGAAAACCGTTTTATCGTTCTAGAATATCTTAAAACACTTTTTTTGGGCCTATATTCCCGAAAATAAAAAGTTAGAAAAATGGAGAATTTTTGGCCAAAACTATGGACTATCCCCTTTGGAAGAATCTCAACTTTCGACTTTTGGAACTTCTTGTTTTCATAGCTTAGAAAACCGTTTTATCGTTCTAGAAGATCTTAAAACACATTTTTTGGGCCTATATTTCCTTAAATAAAAAGTTGGAAAAATAGCCAATTTTTGGCATAAACCATGGACTAACCCCTTTGGAAAAATCTCAATTTTTCGACTTTTTGAACTTCTTGTTTTTATAGGTTAGAAAACCGTTTTATCGTTCTAGAATATCTTAAAACATATTTTTTGGGCCGATATTCCCTAAAATAAAAAGTTGGAAATATAGCCAATTTTTGGCCAAAACCATGGACTAACCCCTTTGGAAAAATCTCAATTTTTCAACTTTTTGAACTTCTTGTATTTATAGGTCAGAAAGCCGATATTTCGTTCTAGAATATCGTAAAACATACTTTCCTATCCTATGTTCCCTGAAATAAAAAGTTGGAAAATGTCAATTTTTCGACTCCCTGAACTTCTTGATGTTATACCTTAGAAAGCCGTTTTTTTTCGTTCTAGAATATCTTAAAACGCAATTTCCTGGTCTATATTCGATAAAATGAAAAGTTGGAAATGGCCAATATTTTGCCAAACCCATGGAATGTCAATGTCAATTTTTTGACCTTTTGAACTTCTTGTTTTTATACCTTAGAAATCCGTTTTTTCGTTCTGGATTATCGGAAAACAGCTGATCAGTTTCTAATCGCTCTGGGTCTTTCTTTTTCTTGGGATTTTTTTTTAAGGTCATCGAAAAAAATTGGACTTTGGAGAAATGCGTTTATCACAGTATATCTGTGGCGTCTTGAGGTTGCAGGTCGGATGAGTTTGGGTGACAGTGTGTGGCATAGTTTAAATTTTGCCGCTATGGTAAGGTTTGATATATTTATTTTTTCAATAATATTAAAATCCAAACGGAAACCTCAACCCTAACGGGATAGTTGATGGCATTTTGAACGCGGAGCCACACCGGCATTATGCATTCCGGAAAGCTACTGCTCATTCTCTGGTAACGCTCCTACGCCCCAGTCCTTGATCGTACAGTGACAGGAGAGCACTGTGGACTTAAGCTGCAAGATCGGGCATTAGGACCTTTCAATGCGGTAAGATAAGCATTCGAATTCGATTTAAAAGTGATCTTAGCTCGGTGGGCGTTATTTTGACTTGGTGAGCACGTATAACACGTCTATTTTATTTGAAAGTAGCCGAGCGAATTATATAAAGGAAAGTCTGAAGATGTAAAAGCAGATGATATCTAAAACAAAAATAAAACAATATAAAATATTTATATATCATTTTAATATTTATTATGGTGATTTTTCTCACAGAATTTGTCCAAAATCAAATTTCTATGCAATTATCCACTTCTGAACGTTTATTTGTACACACACAAACAGACACATGTAGAATTCTTCAACCTCTCTTCCGGTTATCAATGACTTTCGACTAAATGACGATCATCAATTAAACGCATATTGATCAGTGGGTCATACCACATGCGAGCTGTTTTAAGACTATAGCAAAGCTTCAATGTTTGTTTTCTTAATCTACATTTGATTGT
The DNA here is from genome assembly GCA_038088405.1 of Porites divaricata. Classification (NCBI taxonomy): domain Eukaryota; kingdom Metazoa; phylum Cnidaria; class Anthozoa; order Scleractinia; family Poritidae; genus Porites; species Porites divaricata. The sequence continues at coordinate 19,778,877 of JBBMOI010000012.1, read as the reverse complement.
ACGAAGAGCACAAGACCCCTATTAACATCATAAAAAGCCGCTTACATCACATACAAAGAGAGCTTACCTGGCCTAAGCTTATAATTCATTTATAAATATTTAGTCTAAAGCGCCAGTTTATCTATTTTGAATCGAAGTCAGGCGCTTTTGGTCGCCTGGAAACTGCATCACACGGGCTAAGAAACAAAATCCAATTATAGACACGAAAAAGTAAAATCAAACAAACATAAAATTATCTATATACATTTGCTTAAACTTAAGGAAATATAAGAATAATTTATCATATTCTGTCATTTTCCTTCGTGTGCCATTGTTCTTGAAAACAGAAAAGGGGTTATAATATTTTACTTTTCCTGAGGTAGTTTTGAAAGCTAACCACATTATTTGTAACATCGGATTAATACAAAGACCGGCGATTGCGTCGCAAAATAACTACCACTTTAAGAAAAAAGGCGTCCTTTATTGTTGAGGCAATGGTTATTGTAAAAGGCTCGATCGAGTTTACGAAGTTACTAATAAAAAGTTATTTTAGAAGAAAAAAAATCGTGCAAAGGGCGTTCTTTGTAGCTGGTAGGCAAATATTACTTTTTTGTCCGCAAATGTTGAAATACATACATCGAATTTGCTTACACGTACTATTTGGATTATACTGGAAAGTAACATATATTTCTTAGTATTTAATTTCACGTTAAAACACTGTCAAAATGGCAGAAATAAAAAATTGGTATTAATTGGTTGACAAAAAAATTCAAAAAACGTTCAGCAAAATAACAGATTTTCTGCTTTTAGTGACATGCTTAACTTGCCTACGAATTAGCTGTCTCAATTCGCGTTTGATGTCCCTTTTTAACAGTGCGTACACCAAAGGGTTTACAGCCGAGTTTCCTATCAGAAGCAAGGTACACATTGAGATTAGCTCTTCACGATCATAGTCAGACAAACTGCTGCATGAAAATGAAAGGCATAGTATTAAATAGTTAACGATGACATAGCATCCGAAGCAGAACAGCGCCATTGCAATCACGAAGCCAACTGCATTCGCTTTTTTCCTTCTCCGTGGAATGGAAGATCTGATTAATGCTTGATTATGGCGAATCTGTCGTTCAATAGACTTCATAGCATAGTTTTGTTTTGCCTGTACTAGCAAAATACGGACAACGGCGTAAAAAAGAAGCGAGCACGATATTATTTCAAGGCCCGAGACTCCGGTTGTACGCAAAGCCTTTAAAACAACAGGAGATTTTGTGGCGTATGGGCCCAGTACAAGAGATGTAGAAATCGTCAGCGGAATTAACCATGCAAATACGATGACTGTCCCCGGTTTTCGCGCTACCACAGAAGTTGGGTACTTAAAAGGGTAGACAAGAATGGTGTAGCGATCCAGGATTAAGGCGCAGAGGTTTGTGGTCGACGAATGGAGAAAAAACCAATAGAAAGCGACAAATAACCTCATGTTGCAGTTTCTCGCGTCCTTGCAGATAAATCCCATAGGAAAAATAGCTGCTCCAACCGCAAAGTCTGCTACTGCCAGGGAGAGAACAAACCAGTTTGCTGAACAATACAGCCGACGATTTATAGAAATAAGTAAAATCACGGAGCAGTTTCCTACTACTGTAAGGAAAGTTAGAAACCAGCCAAAGAACTGCAACCACCACTCCATGCCAGTAAGCAACCGGTCTCTTCAGAACCGTTCAGTAGTTTTGCACTCCATAGTCAAAATAAGCCATCTCAGGGAAAGGAAACCAACCGCAAGGTTTTTCTCTGCTCATAAATCCTGATACACGTGTGTGACAATTACGTAAGCAACAAATGTACGTCGAATTTACTCGCGAAATTTACTGACGTCCACGCTTTCCTGTCGCAATCAGCCTTTGCATAGAGTAGAACGTGCTTGGAGTTTTTAATCAAAAATCGCATGAAAAAATTTGTCCTCTAATAATACGTACAGTAGGCGAATGACGAAAAAAGGACAAAAGGAGGGTGACATTTATTACTTTTGTATGAAGAAATACTCTTTCAGGCGGCGATTTTTATAATTGTTACATGCAATTCAATTGTCTGTTGCAGGTGTTTTGAGATGAGTTTGTCATGCAAATGATACCGATCTGCCAGTTTCCCAAGCAAAATCTACCGTCGACTCAAGCATTGCTAAGCCAGCATATTAGACAAACTGCGAAACCACGTCTTGACTCCTGAAGCACGTTCTTGTGTTAATCTAAACTTTTTAGGACTGTCAAATAAAGTCACTGTTTATAGATCACTTCGTTATATTTCAGTATTAAACAACATTTTCGGTTGCTACACAACCGCTTTAAACAAATTTCGTTGTTTTATAGAAAAAGGAGAAAAACTAGACATACTTCTTAATATATAATATACGATTATGTATTTTTTGAAAAACAAATAAAATAATTATCGAATTACACTCATACATAAAAATATTTTTGTCAAGTAATGCCACAGATTAGGCAAACTGGAAAAACTAAACTAAACAAGTAATCTATTTTCTTGCATTTACATCCATATACCCTCCACTTTTTCTTTGCCAACTAAAAACCCTGTGAAGCTCTTGAACGAAAAATATCTTTGCATAATGCTCTCTTGGTGACAAAAAAGATTCCGTATCATACTATTTACAGAATGCTTCCTTCGATCGATTCGATGGATACTGCATTATTTTGGCTACGTTTTCAGCAGCCTACGGCACTATTTCTTTATCTGTTTGCAGACACTAGTACGGTGCATGCGGATGCCACACCAACGAAACATTATTACTGCCACATGGCCTTCAAAATTCAATGGCACCCAACGAGAATATATTTCAAAACCACTTAAACATAGCATTGTTGAACGTATTTTAGTATTTAAACGGTAGATATAGGCATATTTTTATCCCCTAAAAATGTTTCATCTTTTCGAATTTCCTGTGAAAGTCTAGTGATCCGAAAATTATAGGGATCAAAACTGACCTTTTCGAAAATTTTAGTCAGAAAAATGGCTCCCGAAATTCTAGGTGACCTTTTTAGAAAATTTTTAGGGTAAAAATCCGTTAAAATGGGCAATTATACCATTTTTTAGATGTTCGAAAATCTTAGGAGAGGCAAACAAGCAAGAAATTTTACAACAAATGTTTCCAAAATTCTAGATCTGAAATCGTCTTCAGAACAGATATTTTACGAACTGACATTGGGTGCCCCTGAAAATTGAAACCGGCGCTTGAAAAAAGAATTTCGCCAATCAAACAGGACAAAGAAGCTGACAGTAATTAAGCGGTCTTTGCATTGTTTGATCGACGAAAATATACTCCAACCAAATCAAATTTCCAGGTTTTCATTTCGAAAGTAAAATAGTAGTGTAAACAATGGCAAGAGTACTTGCAATTCAAACTCTCATTACCTCTCAGTGCCGTAGGGCAACAGGATGTCGCATTTGCTTCTGAATTTGTAATTTACATCCTAATGGGTAACTATTCAAATAAATTGTGATGAGCAGCATTTGGTTATGTTTTCCTTGTTAGGCAGCTGTATAAGTTGGTTCTTAAGTTTTTAAGTCTGTGGACAAAATCCGGCTAATTATAAGGTATGACTTTCAAAGGAGCTTTACGGTGTAAATTGTCCAGTCAATACGTATTTTTCCTGTATGGAAGTTGAGACAATGCGAATGGCAAAATTTCAGCGTCGTGTCAAGCAAATAGTGTCTCCTAAGAATTATATCAAACGTTAAAAACAACAAATATGAACTTTTAAAATTGACTAACATGTCAAAACCGACAATTGCGATCCGTTAATTATTCGTGTATCCGTGCCTCCTTTTGAATTTGCTTTGTTGATTATACTTTGCTTTCAAGTTTTGAGCAGTACTTATTTTTATGCATGCAGTTTGGTTACGATTGCCACTGTTTGAATTTTGAAAGCCCCTTTTGTGAAATATCTCCAACCATAAACCTGAAGTGCATTTAATCGTGCTGCACAGAGTTTCTACACCATTTGAGTCTGTGGACAAAAAAATCTGCAGTATTCCATGTAATGAAGTTTATTGCGTCGTATACAAGGCGGTTCTCTCTTTTGACTCTCTGATCCGTCATTGATGTAGCAGCTGTTCAGAAAGACCTCTTCAAAAGGAACCGATCAATTTTTAGTCATTTTAATATCCATAAAACAAAAATTTGAATTAATATTTACCATAGACCTTGGAGGGTTTTCGAGAAATTATAGTGAATGTAAGAGAATCTAAAGTAGAATAATTTTCGAAAAACGTTTGTTCTGAAAAAGAAAAAAATCAATTCCATACTACAGCTACACACCTATAAGGATTCTACTGACAACATTTGAGGGCTTTACATGTGGTCGAGTTATACTTAATATTTTCCTATACATTTGTCTGTAAAAAGTTTTCTTCCTGCCGAAAAATTGGAGACGAACATACGAAAAAGCTAAAGCAAGCGTGCATGACACTTCTAGAAAAAAATTTGACGTCCTTTCACGTTTTGAAATTGAGTATAGTCCTTAAGAAAACTCCAGAAAGTTCTCGACTTACATTTCGGCTATACATTTCACAAATTGACCAAGGCTGAACAAGCGCGATAAAGTTTGACAGATCGAAAGTTCATTTTTCTCAGTGGCCTTTCTACCGCCTTCGTCATTTTGTTCCTTAGTTGACGTCAAAATCCCCGAGAAGTCGCTCACATGTATAAACTTTATTGTAAGTGAACGCCGGCGTCTCATTTGTTAAGCCCTTCATCTTTAATATTAAAATGAAAGCTAAAACCTAAGATCCGGTAATGCTTGTTAACTCTTGATTTTCTTGACAAATCTTGATGAGCGATTGCTGAAATTAAAGCTCAAGAACGTCTCTTAGCAAGACTGATTTTCAAAATATTCATAAAATTTTTCAAAGAATTCTTTGTTGTTCTCCAGCCATTGAAAAACCTTTACAAACGGCTGCAAAGTTCTCAGCAGGCGATTAGAAACTCACTTGTCAGCTTTCAAAGCTCTGAGCTAAAAGATTTCTTACGTAATGAAAACTCCCGGGGGGTACTTAACAAAGTTTTACCCGGGGAGGCACCGCCCCGAGGTCCTACCCCCTAACCCTTCTATACGAGGTACCCGTCATTGAAAAATGGTGCTCCTTTCACATACCTTCGTTTAGAATGTCACATCCCTTTTGCTGCTGTAAATTCTGACTTTTTAATTAAAATATGAAAAATCACAAAAGCAGAAATTTTCCCGAAGCCATAAATTCTTCTGTTAGCCCATTTAGGTCTTTTTGCAGACGGACAGACAGATTTCTCTTCCCCTTTGTGTATGCATTTCAACTAGTGAAATCCCTACCCTTTCATAAACCTGAAGTCTGAAAAAAGTACCCCTTCGGACGGAGCCTCCCCGTGTAGCTCATTATAGGGAGTACCCCCAGGGTAAAAACCTCTCCCCATGCATTCAAAAATTTCACTCCATCTCACCTGCTAAGGAAAACACATCAGCCCTGAGTAAAAGATAAATTATTGCCCAGGGGAACTTTCAGCCCGCGGCCCTCTTTACAAACGACACAATTACGTAAGATAATGCTTCTCAGTTTATGGTTCATGTTCTAGCTATACAAAAGCAGTCGCTAAACTTAGGGTGCATGGATTTCCATTGTCGCGTAATTTTTAGGTGCGTACGTACGTACATTTTACGAGCGTAAATAAAAGAAATGTTTTTGAAGGTCGTGCAACTTTAAAGTCTGCGTGCGGCCTTTTATGCATTGCCTCTATTTTATTTGCACGCGATAATGGAAATCATCACTTACACTACAAGGAAGTCAACTCACCCACATCATAAGTGTCTAAATAAATGTGCGTACCTCTTGCTGTTGTGTGCTGTTGTTGATACTTTTCGTTTTTAAGGCTTGTGTGCAAGTTGGCCCCTAATCTCCCTTTCTACCTACAGGGGGTGAAAAAAGAAAAAAAAAAAAACACACACACACACACACATACGCAAACAAAAGCATCCTCTACCAGCGAAGTAAAAAGAAGCACCTGAACGTATTTACTACACAAACTTTAAGGTAAATTATAGTGTTAATGCGACGGGTTTTTTCACTTTTTTCAAAAGTAAGAAAGTCGGCGCTAAAACGTGACGTGCAATGCATGGAATCCCGCAGTGCAAAGCAAGCGCAGTGGACATTACATACTAACTGGCAGCAAAGTAATTGATAACTATATTGTGTCTCTTCTTGTTTTTTAGCTACATCTATGTTGGGTTTTGATTCAAGTTTATTCAGAAAGGTCACGTAATTTTTAGGTGCGTACGTAATCACACAAAAAACGATTTTCGAGGCATACGATTTTAAGAGGGAAAATTATTTAATTGTGAGCCGAGTTAAAATTTGACCGAAAAAAGAAAATAAATTTTCACGTCTGAACAGTATGAGTATGTGATAAGTAATATTAAGAAAAGAGAAACAAGTTTTAAAATGCAAGCAAACGTAAGTGATAATCCTAGCAAGTTGTTTTTACACTATACAGCACATCTTCACAATTCGAAGATGACCTTAACGCTTCGAAAATTATCAGACTTTTGTTATGAAACGCGCGTAATTTACATCTAATCTAACTCGTCATTATTTGATTACACATACTTTAATTATTCACTTAAAGAGTTTGAAAGCAATCATTTATAACTAGCCTTCTAGGCAATCCATTGCCAGTTCAATCATCAGGGGCACCCAACGAGAAACTAGTTCAAAATCACTTAAATATAGCATTGTTGAATTAGCAATTAATGAATGAGGCTATAAAGTAGGATGTCAAGAATTAAGCAGATCGAGGATGGTGTTATCCCCCGAGGCCGAAGGCCGAGGTGGATAACACCCTCCGAGATCTGCTTAATTCTTTATATCCTAAGAAAGCCGAATTCATTATAATTGTTTTATTATTCATTCAAAACAATTCCTAGTTTAAAAGAGCTAAAATATGCTTACCTGGATCGATTTTAAGTTCATCTTCGATAGTGTACCTTTAGGTTTGTCCAGTTCCGCAAATATTCTCCAAATACCAGATGTCACCCTCCGAGTTATCTTCTTGCTGTTTTTGCCATGTTTTTAGCTATTTTTTCGCCGAGTTCCAGCTGTAGTTCTTACTCTTGAAACGGCGAAATGTTCACCATTTTTTTTCACAACCAAAACAACTCATCCTCGTCCCCAGGTCTTCTCGGTTAACGGTGCCTTAACCTGTAGCGGCCTAGCGGGCTGCATTTTTGACGTCATTTCATCGTTAAACACAAAATTCTTCCAAATTTGGTCATCAGTAACTGGTTATGGTGAATTATGCGTGTGTTTTTAGCCAATCAGAATTGGGGAAATATTTTGAATGAATAATAACGTAATTTAGTATTTAAACGATAGATATGGGCATATGTTTATCCCCTGAAAATGTTTCATCTGTTCGAATTTCCTGGCTGAAAGTCTAATGATCCGAAAATTATAGGGATCAAAACTGACCTTTTGGAAAATTTCTGTCAGAAAAATGGCTCTCGAAATTCTAGGTGACCTTTTTAGTGTAAAAATCCGTTAAAAATGGGCAATTATACCTTTAGTACCGTGATACTTTATACGAAAATTCAAGCTTGAAGGGCAAGGCCAGGTTACCCTTGAAAGGGCGTCATTTTTTAATCACAAATACAGTGATGACGGATGTTTAATTTCTAACCATTTTCTGTGCCTAAATAGTTCGTCTTATCCTAACAACATTCAGTTGCCTGAAGATTGTAAAAACTTAGTATCGTGGGCAGCTATTTTGATTAATGCATTACGGATAGCGATGTAATGAAAAGGCCGAAAAGTTGAGATTCGTGTACCATTTTATTAAAAGAAAACAAAAATGAACAATGACATGGTAACATTTGTAATTCCGGCAATTTATAATGACGCATTACAGGGGGGTCTGTATTACAGCCACACCTCCTTAATATGAACACCGAAGGGACAGATCCAAGTGTCTGCATTACAGAGGAGTTTGTTTTACAGTCCAGCCGCCTTAATATGAACACCCCGGACAGAGCCAAGTGTCTGCATTACAGAGACGTCTGTATTACAGTCACACCTCCTTAATATGAACACCCGGGACAGAGCCAAGTGTCTGCATTACAGGGATGTCTGTATTACAGTCACACCTCCTTAACATGAACACCCCGGACAGAGCCAAGTGTCTGCATTACAGAGATGTCTGTATTCAGTATAGTCACACCTCCTTAATATGAACACATACCCTGGACAGAGCCAAGTGTCTGCATTACAGAGGTGTCTGTATAACAGTCACACCTCCTTAATTAATATGAACACCCGGGACAGAGCCAAGTGTCTGCATTACAGAGATGTCTGTATAACAGTCACACCTCCTTAATTAATATGAACACCCGGGACAGAGCCAAGTGTCTGCATTACAGAGGTGTCTGTATAACAGTCACACCTCCTTAATTAATATGAACACCCGGGACAGAGCCAAGTGTCTGCATTACAGAGGTGTCTGTATAACAGTCACACCTCCTTAATTAATATGAACACCCGGGACAGAGCCAAGTGTCTGCATTACAGAGATGTCTGTATTACAGAGATAGTGTATGGAGGCGCTCAGATTAAGGTATTCATTCAGGGGCACCCAACGTCAATTTTTGGAAAATATCTGTTCGGAAGACGATTTGAGATCTAGAATTTTCGGAACACTTTATTTTCAACAGTAAAAGTGATTAAAAATCTAAAGTTAATAATTCACAAAGGAACAAGAAACAGTTCTGTAACGTATCACAACATTAAGTGATCAAAATTGGGAAAATAGACCAATTAAGCCGTCGGGTTACAGGCCTCTTTTGCACTGCCCAGAGTTTTAAAATCTGGTGGACGTTTTTCACATTCGCTGAGTTTTGCTGTGTGAAAAGTATAGGAAAACGTTCAACTTTCGCACTCTTCCGTTCCTGTCAGCTTTTTAAATGGGAGTGGTGTATCAAAACGCACAAAGTGTCATAACAGGTTTCACTGAAGTTTAAATCAACTCGGCAGCAGTAAAGGTGAGTGCATCTGCGGAAATGTCGCTAAAAGACAATTTTGAAGAGCTCTTCAGTTAGCTTTGTTTGTCTACAACCAATATACAGAACATACATTTCTCTTTGAGAAGGATTCTAATCAAAACGCGCAGCGGCTAGAAACCTCCGCCTGCTGTATTTTGCAACAGTGAAGACCAGCCTCTAAACTAGTGATGTTCACGACCAGCAAACATTTTATCTCCCACGTTCCACGATGGATTGTCTTTGCAAGGTTTAGGTTTAAAATGGTATGGGGGATATATCTTTCGATAATCAAACGTCGTGGCTTGGCAAAAACTTGAAAAAGGAGGTATTTTGTACACGTCTTTAGCGCTATCGTTTGCATTTTTACCAAACGCCCACATCGTATCTGCGTATGTTCCATGTAGTCCCAAATATGAACTGCAAAGGTTTGTGGCATTTTTGAATTGCGGTGCATACGAAGCTGGCGGATCATGATACAATCGTGTGTCGTGAAAATATTGTTTTAACTTTATATCTTGCAGCCAAATACCGATCTGTTGGTCAGCGTGAGGATGACAAAGCATCGTGTTTTCGTCTTGTTCCAAGAACTGTTGAATGATATTCTTAGACAACAACATAAATGATTCATCAATCCATGAAATGCCACCTTCGCAGTGAAAATGTCCCCAAACTAGGTTGTCTTTTGGCCGTAAAGAAATCTCTTCTAGAAGCCGCTTTAAACAAAGGAAATAGTCATCGTCAATTCTGAGAAGATACTGAAAGTCAAATTTAGCCATCGCCCATCTTATATGGTTAAGAAAACGAAGTCCAAACTCCCAGCCTCCTTGTAAAGCCTGCAATTCCATGTCCTTGTAAGTATTTCTCTCAGAAACTATCAAAGTACGCTGAAAGTAGTCTTTGATGAAGCCATCAGTTATAAAGACGCACTTAACCTGTTTGAGAAAATAACCCAATATCATTTCGAGAATGACGAGGAGAAAGAGTCAGTGGTGCTTTGCTGGGGGGAGGGGCTCTTTAGTATATCCTGGGGGCTTTTTATCGGATGCAAATTTTTTTTACAGGTAGATGGGCGTCTAACTGGACGATAAGGGGTTATAAGCAGAAGAATGCTGGGGGGGGGGGGGGCTCTTTAGTATATCCTGGGGGCTTTTTATCGGATGCATTTTAAGGTTTAAAGACAGATGGGCGTATAACTGGGGGATGGGGGGTTATAAGCAGAAGCATGCTGGGGGGGCTCTTAAGTATATTCGGGGGACTTTATATCGGATGCATTTTATTGCAGGGGGTGGCTCTTTAGTATATCCGGAGGGGCTTTTTATTGGATGCATTTTAAGGTTTACAGACAGATGGACGTGTATAACTGGGGGATGGGGGGTTATAAGCGGAAGCATGCTGGGGGGGCTCTTTAGTATATTCGGGGGGCTTTATATCGGATGCATTTTATTGCGAGGGGTGGCTCTTTAGTACATCCGGGGGGGCTTTTTATTCGATGCATTTTAAGGTTTACAGACAGATGGACGTATAACTGGGGAATGGGGGGTTATAAACGGACGTTTATGGCATTCCGGCATCCACTAACCATGTCTCCTGTACAGTGTTTCCACCACGTGCCGCGAATCGCCTGCCTTCTTTCAAATCTTGCTGGTGCAGTACTAACAATTATCAGTAACATTACTTTCTTCTTGGTGATTCCCAAGTCTTGAAAATCTAATATTGGAAGAAGATTCGCGTTGGGTATAGCTTCTGTTTCACGACTTGGCTTCTTATGAATTACGTTGTCTGCAACTTTTCTCTCAGGATTTCGTCGAGGAATGTCACCTTCGAAGCTCACTAATGAACCGTTAAAACTTTGATCTATTGTTCTTAATGGGCGGAAAATATAGCCAGGCAGCGTCGAAAATTGAACATAAATCATCCACAACATTAAGCAAGTAAACGAACAAAACAGCAGGAAACACAGTAAGGTTGGCGTTCGCAGTATGCGTGCGCAACGCATGTATGGTATCGATCCACGGTTAAATTCTCTGATAGAGAGATTACGTTCTCTTGGACTGTTCATGACACTTGAAGGCGCTGATTCTTGCTAGCTGATCCTTTTGGAAAAAGAAACCATTCATGATATTACTGACAAGAGTTTTGTCCATGTGCACAAATATTAGGTTACATTCACGCGGCACTGGACGAATTTTCGAACGGTTGCAAATTCGTGCGTTGAGGTGTTGTGATGACAGAGAACCACCCCAACTGTACAGAAATTTAGAGGCCTCACCGTTCAAAAATGTCAACATCAAACGCGAGGTCAATTTTTTGGCCTGTATGGTCGAAAATTTAAACTGGCACGGAGTAAACAGCATTTGTATGGCAAAGGCGTGGTTGCGTGGATGTCTGGCAACTCTGTCAGCACTCGTTAACATCCGTCGAGAGGCCCTCTTATCTTTGGTCGGACTTCGTAAAGGTCGAAGCAAAAGCATACATGAGTACCAAAGGGAAATAAAAACCACGAACGCGATATTTCCTACACAGAGTAAATTTGCATTTACCCGGGAAAGTTTCATGTCTCTCCACAGGCCTCACAGGCTCATGAAATAACCCCGAAAATTGCCATTATTTGGTCGAAAATATCCCAACAGTCGAAGATATCAATAAAGAATACTTACTTCTTTATTCAGTGTGGTTGTTGTGTTGAATTTGATGGGTTTTAGCGCGATTTAAGACCACAACTAACCATCCTTCGAGTTACCTCGAAAAATCGATTCAGGTCGAATCTTCGATACTTTCCATGCTCAAATACAGGATAATCTGTGCTGTTTGCATCATATAAAGCACAAAATTCTTCTTCGTCCAAAAAACCTTTTTGTTTTCAAAAATTGTTGTGGAAGCGCTACCTCGACTGAAATTTGGCACCAAGTCATGTGGAATCCCATTATTTTTATTTTCTATAAACTCGAACTCGGTGTCATCGCTAACATGGAAAGCTGAGAAAACGACTTCGACTACGAGTACGGCTTGAAGCCGTTCTCGTACTCGTACTCGTTGTTGATGCTAACATCCTCTATTAACGACTGCTGACCTGGCAACTCAGCTGGGAGACGCCATTTTGGATTTGCTCAAGTAGCGCTCTGTGCATTGGCAGATAGTAAAACAACTGGGAAAAGTGGATAAAAGTTAAATTCAACGTGGTTCGTCAGTTCCGTGTGAACAGCGCGAAAACGTTTCGTATGAACAAGGAATCCGGTCTAATTTTTCAGCCGATCGAAAATTCGTCCGGTAAAAAGATAAAGGCGAAGCAACCATATTTTAAGTCGATCTTAACATGTGACAGTGATTCATCTGATAAACGTGAGGTTAACGGTGCGTTGATTTACCCACTCCACTCTCCTCCAATGATCCTTTTCAAGGGTATTTAAAGCTATTTAAACCAAGGATGTGATGGCATAGGGGATCGAACTTACGACCTAACGCACCGAAGGCCGCGCACTTACCAACTGTGCCTATTTTCACACGTACGTCATATAGGACGAATAAACCTTCGAGTGTTTAGGTGATCCGTACACACGAGATCACCTCCTGAAGTGGTCCGGTGTGAACAGAGTGTCCGGTCCAATTCAGTTTCAGCTGGTCCGTGTGAGAGTAACCTTAAATTTCAATCATATTTTCGCAAGCTGCCTAGCACTCAAAATAGTCATAAGGCCATGATTAATTAATCCAAAAGTGCACATCCTTTCTTCTAAGCAAACAAATTTTGCTGTGACTCTTTTGTTTAAATGAACATTCGACCAATTTAATCTTTCACTTTTTAGTTTTACCATAAACGCTTGCATGTCACTTGTTTAGTTAGGTTTCACCGTAAAATGTGCAGTTACCGACGCATCGCACCAATGCTATCATTTTCATTACATGCTGAGGTTTAAACATACACTACTCTAATTTCTCAAGATGTCCTATGTCCTTGATTTTTTCCTGTCAGACCAATTCTCTTTTACCGAAGAAAGCGCGGCACGATTGGAGGCAAAACATGTTTACGTTTAGCACTCTCATGAGATAGGCCTGTCCTGATTGTGCTCGGCAACCTTGAGCAACTTTTTGCTGTTGGAACAACTTTTTGCGGTTCTAGCAACCTTGAGCAACTTTGCCTTTCTCAGCAATTTTTGAGCAAAATTAGTTTTAGAGTATCAAACTCGAAAAATTCAACGATTTCAAGGAAAACTTCAAGTTATGCGAATTCGTGAGTGTTTATCAACCAAAAGGTAGGCTTAAAGGAAAAATTTAATGCACATTTCAATAAATTATAGAAAAAAAGAATAATTCTTATGCAACGTAATAGAATTTATAATTGTTTTCGTATGAATAATTACTTAGCTAAGAAGTATAATGTTGTTCAGCCGATTCTCATGCTGAGCTTGGGCTACTTGTGGTTTTGCCCACATTTGGGAATATTTTCAAGTTTCGGTAATTTTCAAGCTATTTACCTTGAACGAAGTAAACCGTCATTGTGTAGAACGGAGAATAAAGCTTTAAATTAACACTTAAATTTAAAATATCAAGAAATTTACATAGCAACTTTTGAAATTTAGGTAACAAAGTCAGTTTGGATTTTGGGCATTTTTTTAGCAACATTTTGGCGTTCCAGTAAGTAACTTTCCAACATTAGGGAGCTTAAGCAGAGACGTTTTTGAGCGACGTACGTCAACCGGAAGTAGACGTTTTGCACTCTTGAGCCGTGATTTTGAACAAATTTTTGGGCAGATCGTCTCTATAAGAATTAAGACACTTAGCAATACAAATACGGTAGCGTCAAGACTCATTAAAAGAGAAAAGGCTCACTTCCGGTTGACGTACGTTGCTCAAAAACGTCGCTGCTTAAGCTCCCTAATATTTTACAAGCACAATCGGGACAGGCCTCGTATTAGAGGTTCCCAATTTTACAATGATAAGGCTGCGTCAGTGACCTGAAGAACCTACGGTTTTTTGTCCCAAAGCTGACGTCCCAAAAGCTATGGGACAAAGTCAAAACGTTTTCCTCAACTGAACATTCGTCCGGCTTAGAATTAACTCCAAAGCTTGGTAAGGAGACTTGCAATCAAGACAAGCCCATTGTCTCCTTTGTGTGTTTGTGCATAAAACTTTTCTCTGTGTTTTTCATTACGATGCATACTTTACCCTGATGTTGCACATGTTTAAGGTTGCCTAGACATCTTATTTTCTTTGTTTAGAAACTTTTTCACTGGAACCTTCAAAGTCGTATCTTATTTTCTTTTCTTAAACCGGAATTTCGAAAAACCTTTTTGTAAATGATGAACGTTCCAGACGTGAATACAGCATGCTCTTTCAACAAATAATTGTTGTGAATAAGCAAGACATTTAGTTCACCAGGCGTTGCCACGCAAGGGCTAAGCATCTGAAACAATCTATACCATTATATAGTAGTAACGCCCTCATATTTTTTCAGACCAGTAATATTAAAATATATGGAAAAGAACCTCGATACAGTCAAGTTTTGCCTTAGGGTTACCTCGGTATCTATTACGGACACAAGTTCTGTTCTGTAACGATGTGTTTGCAAGTTGTTCAGACGTTCTTTATATGCGAAAACTGCTGTTATGATTGGTTAAACTCTGTAACAAGATCACGTGATTTGTGTCAACACGTGTTGAGTTTTTGCCCTTGTGCGAAGTTAAGTGGATGTTTTTCCTCGATCTCTTGCTCATAACAACTGCATTCCAATGTGTTACAATGTACAATATAAGTAAATCAGTAATTCCTCTAATATTAAGGCATTTTTTCTCGCACTCCGTCTGTTTCAGGTGATCTGTGACGTCACTGCGGGGGCCTGGGGAAAGAAATTTTAATGCCGTATCCCATAAACCAAAGCTGACGGGAACAGATTGAATTGAATTGAATTGGTGCACGCGTTGGTTTATGGGATACGGCATTAAAATTTCTTTCCTATAGGCCCCCGCAATGACGTCACAGATCACCTGGTAACGGACTCTTCCAATTTACGGACACTAAACCGCGGTCCAGAGGATCCCCGCAATAACCGGAGTTGATTGCATATAACGAACATCGAGGTTCCACTGTAAAATGCTTGCTTATGATGTCATTTATTTTGATACCCCATCTAGTGTCTAATTTCTCGATGAATATTTATACTTGTATATTACAGGGTTCTCTTATCGTTTGTGACGCGATAGTCTAAGTCACTGTTTTGTTGATAGAAAACACAGTAATGATAAATTTGCCATCTCTCAACCTACCCATTTTAGGAAAAAAAGATCAAACTAAATCGGGGTCGCAAACGGAGTCATAAACTCGACGGAATCGACGCTGCCATTTTGTCCTCGCCTACGATGAAGTGAAACCGAGATTTTTGGCCATAAATTCGCGTTATTACTACATATGACAAAAACAAACAAATCAAAAACAGTCAGGAAATGATAAGGGGGTGTTTACATGACACCGGGGCGACTTTCGCCCCGGAGCGAGTTCACTCCGGTTCCCTCTCATGGCTCTATATTTGTTTACATGATACCACCACAAATTTCATGCTGGCGCGAGTCACCCCGGCGCGAGTTCACCCCGGTTCTTGTACCGGGGCGAGAATTTTACTCCGGTACGAAATCTCGCAACGGTATCATGTAAACACGAAACGACCACCCGTTTCGGTGTGAAATCGGTCTGCTGGTAGACTGGAACGGGTAGCGCATGCGTAATGTTCGCGATTTTGAATCATACGTGCATTTTATCAACATGAAGTGTACCTTCAAATAACGAGATGTGAAATAACCCAGTCATCATGGAAACGCGATACGAAATCAAAAAGTCATGTCGGTATGAAACTCGCGCCGGTGCGAGTTTTCTCATGTAAACACCCCCTGTGCTGCCACATGCGACAGCACAGGCAGCCCAAGCGCACTATGCGTGGATTCGGGCTTCAGAGGTCATTTGGTCGAATTTGGTCGGAGTATACTACAATTATTAGGGTATTATCTGATGCCAAATAAATGCAAAAATCTTAAAGATATGAAGTCTTCTTGTTTGTCTGTTTGTACTAATAGCCTTTAAGATAACAAAGGTCGATATTTCTTGCATTATTACATGTGATTCGGGCCCTTACTGTTCCAGTCTTATCACATGTATTCGAATCTACAACGCTAAGAAAAAAAAATCATGATCACGCGAAATATTGATTCAAAAAGCTCCCTTTCCTTTAGTTCATAGCCACTCTGTGTCCCACAGCCGGTTTAAGCGCCGTTTCGTCGACTTTCTTTCCATCGAGTACTGAACACTATACCTTCTTTTATAGTGTTCAGTACTCGATGGAAAGAAAGTCGACGAAACAGCGTTTAAACCGGCTGTGGGACACAGAGTGGCTATGAACTAAAGGTAACGGAGCTTTTTGAATCAATATTTCGCGTGATCATGATTTTTTTTTCTTAGCGTTGTAGATTCGAATACATGTGATAAGACTCGAACAGTAAGGGCCCGAATCACATGTAATAATGCAAGAAATATCGACCTTTGTTATCTTAAAGGCTATATTAGTACAAACAGACAAACAAGAAGACTTCATATCTTTAAGATTTTTGCATTTATTTGGCATCAGATAATACCCTAATAATTCTAGTATACTCCGACCAAATTCGACCAAATGACCTCTGAAGCCCGAATCCACACATAGTGCGCTTGGGCTGCCTGTGGTGGCAGTAGTATATTAATGGCAAATTGCATGTGCCTCACAGTTTGAACAAAGATGTCCGTGATATTAGCACCTGTAGCCTTTTTCTGAATTAGTGTCTACCCACGCAGGATATCACCTAGAACGGAAATATCGATAATAAATTGCTGAAATCTTCCTTCTTAGTCTTCCTTCATAGGAAGAAAACGACGATGGTGATGAAGAACGAAGCTTTTATGCATATGTGTCGGTGACACGGCGGAATGTGCCCTGGCCTGTACAACCTATTTAGGTCGACCCAAATTATTAAGTTCGACTGTTGATTCAGACGGTCGAACTTTACATGTGCCGAACCTAATACGCGGCGAAAAGAAATATCATCCTTACTGCTTAAAATAGGGAAATAAACTGAAAAAAGTAAAATTCACCAAGCCTGGAAATTCTTGTCTTGATTTTAGTGTGATTTGTGCTCTGTTATGGCGAGGAGACAGCTGAGGAGATCGTGATCGTGACATTTGGACAAAATAAAGTAACGCAATAAATTTTAAATTACGTTTCAAGCTGGTAACCAGACCGTAACCGTCGTTACGCTTCTGTGAGTTCTGTCAGCACAGGCGCGAAAACCCACTAAATAGCCAATCAGAAGCGCGGTTATATTGAAAAATACGTTAACATAATTTATGCATTAGGTTCGGCACATGTGAAGTTCGACGTATGAATCGAAGTCGATCTTTTGCCGTTCTATTCGACTAGCTAGGGAGTTTAAGAAAATCGCTACGGCAACCTCTACTACGGCGGCCGGAAGTAAAAAAGCCCCGAAATGACGCAGTGCGCATGCTTGGAAATGACCTTTTGCCGTAGCGCCAAATCCTACGACGTGAAGAGCTGTCTTCTGTCGTAGTCGCTGCTACGTGAGTATAAAAGTCGACTCTTCTCCTATTTTTTACGATCACTGGTTTTAAAAGTTATCATAGATTGTTTTTCACTTTATGAAGAAAGTATTCGAGGCTTCTGGTTTTCCAGTGAATACGTTTTCCTTGCGTTTTCTCAGTTTGAGATTTCGATCCTCAAGCGAGTGTGCCATGAGTTCTGCCGCGCCATGGCCGCAGAAAATCCGCCAGTACAAACAAAGGCTAGACGAAAACGTAAGTACGACTGTTAGCAATAAAGCTTAATGTCACTGAAGGTTGTTTAAACAAGAATAGAATAGAATCTAAAACGCCCAATTTGTTGATTTGTTGTTAAATGCGGTACACAAGAAGAAGCATCACTAGCAGCTTACTCCGATCTTCATCTGTAGTTTTCTGTTTTGTGTACGAATCGCTCTCTGATGATGTTTACTATCAATATTCTTCTTGGCAAACGAAATTTTTAAGTTGGCCGTTTTCTTACTTGATCACCATTGGATTTTGTTGTTGATAAATTATAGCGAAAGCAAGTGAGCAAGAACCGAGCTTGAAATTTTGGCGAGCTACGAGACGTACTCTCCCCAGGACACCGCATCCACGACCGCCGTACCAGAGCTTCGCCGTAGTGGATCTTAAAGTCCCTGCTCAGTCGAATAGAACGGCAGAGTCGACCCAAATACAAAAGTGCCGTTCCTAATTGATTCAAACGTCGAACTTTACATGTGCCGAACCTAATAATTAGGTTCGGCACATGTAAAGTTCGACGTTTGAGCTGGGCCTAAAAGTCAAAGCCGTTGATATTAAATACCCACAACCTAAACAAAAGAACCCTTTACTCTAGTTTAGAATGACTTTAAAAGATCTTTGAAAACCGTGTTCAACTAAAAAGCAAGCTTATGAAGCTTGCATCTATAATCATGTATCACAAAAGAACCTTTGATAGCTTACTGAGCCATGCATTTTTAATGAAACGTGGAGCCATAAGGTCAAATCACAGACAGCGATATTTTTGGTAAACAAATTTCACTCCGACAAGTCTTCGTGTAAATAGTAATACTGGTCTTTTACTGGCCTTACCTCACGAAAATGTTTGAAGTGTTGGCCGAGGAAAGAATTAAGTTTTAAAACTTTAAACGATAGAGTAGTTATTCATAATTCGACGGATAGAGAGAGAAGTACGAGAAAATAGAAGTTCAGATCTTCCATTTCAAGCAAGATCTCGCTTTGCTATTTATACTATAAAACAGCGACAAAATTTACAAACTGAATTTATAAGAGCCCACACACCGTCTCGTTTGTTCAAATAAGCTTCCAGGCGAATCAGTGACACACGTTTAACGTTTCCCGATTCATGTAAATTTCATAGGACAAACCAACCTTCAATAAAGAAGGCAAATGCTCTGTTTGTGGGAATCCAGCGGAAATCGATCACTTCAGTTTTAGACTGACACTCCTGAGCTTTAATACTTACCTACTGTGAGCCGTAAAAACTTGTCCTCGCAGATAATTTTCTGAACCTGACCTCGAATAACCTTGGTGTTACAAAGACCGCGTACATAACCTACTTTTTTAAAAATAAACTTAGCTTAAGTTTTCCTCAATACACCGTATTCACAAATGGCGGACACGCGGGAAAAAACTGGTGCCTAGTAATGAAAGCGAGGCGTTGGTATGGCGTACATTTGCGGACAAAAATAATTGAAAATAAAATACAATTTGAAGTTCAAAAATTAGACCATCCATGTCGAAATCTCCTCATATGAATTTGAAACCGCAATGAACGAAGTCGAAATAGCGTCATTCGAACTTGAAGCATCGCGTATGTTGAAGTTCAAATTACAATTCCAACTAAAGATGCAAATTACATGATTTGAACTTCAATTCACCTTCTCCACTCTAATAAGCCACGTAATCGTCAACAATGCAACCATAATCTTCCACAAAATTCCAAATGAAACCTTCAATTTGAACTTGAAGTCACGTCACATAATTCGAATTCGAAAAACCAAAATTTCAATTCGAAAGGAAGCGGAACTAAAAATACACAGGAACCGGAAATGATAAGAGTTTCGCTACACTGTACATACGGGATGTTTTGATAACTGCATTTTGGCGCCAAAAGATTTCCCTTCACTCGAACTCTTTTGTCAATATGGCGGACAATGTGACTGATAAGGGTGACCGTGCTAGGTTAGGCCTCGTTTTACCTTGTGAAACTCAACACAGGCACTAATAAGAACCAAGTACAGAGTAGAAAGTTCAACATTGCGCACCTAACAAGGAACGTATCCACTCCAGTTTTTAGAGGGAGTGTACGGAAACTCTGTGCGCACTTCAAGCTTATTTAGAAGAGTCTTCGAACTCTTCCATAAAAGAAAGTGCTTAAATTTTCACGAAATGCTTTCCAAAAAACACACCTCTAACTTGAGGCAGAAGAGGATCGAAATACACACTCCGTAATATACGTTCAGTAGCCAATAGGAAAACAAGAATTTCGATCCGCCACGTGGGTATTTATGTTCGAGTTCGAAGCTCAAAGAGACAGAACGGCTGTACCGTTCTCGCCCCGACAAAGTACAACTAGAGTTGCTCTTGTAATAGCAACTAAGCAACAAAGCCAACCCGGCAACTGATGAGGTTCGTGTGAAGAACTGAAACCATGGTCTTGCCTAATCACAAAAAGTGGCAATAACAAAACAGTTTAAAGACTCTTAAGCTTATTCGAAAGCTATTACCAAGGGAGGAACTACGCGCTCCAGTCAAAAGACTCACACTATCTTAAGAAAAACACTGAGCTGAAGTTTATTGAGTCACAAATTCAATTCTCCATAGTAAGTTGATGAAGTTTCAGTTTAAGCTGCACTTCAGCCTTATAATTTTGGATCTGTAAATCACTATCCGTGATAATTTAACCGTTCTGCAAAGAAAGCTTACAAGCTGGGCCCAGCATGATACAGCATTGCAGAAAAACATTACACTCACGGACTAAAGTAAACCGCTTAGTTTTTCAGATCCAGAAGGCGTTTTGGAGAAAATTGGAACCCTTATTCAGCCGTAATAAAAAAGCTTTACGCTTCAAAAGAGGTCAAAGAAAATGCGCTTGCATCAGAGGGCAAATCCTGCCGACCAGAAACAATAACTACAGTAAATCAATGTATGTCATGACCTCTCAGTGTGAAACATGCGGCTAAAATCACATTTGCTAATTTAAAATGTAGAACCTTCCAGAGCATAATCTACCCAGCAGAGAAAAAAAAAACTTTATTGGAATGAGCAGCATTTTGGCATGAGGTAAGAGTAGTGTAGGCCTACCACCCCCTCTTATTGCTATTCACATTGTCCGCCATATTGACCAGAGCGTTCGAGTGAAGGGAAATCTTTTGGCGCCAAATGGAGCGAAACTCTTATCATTTCCGGTTCCTGTGTATTTTTACTTCCGCTTCCTTTCGAATTGAAATTTTGGTTTTTCGAATTCGAATATGTAAATTGACTTCAAGTTCAAATTGAAGGTTTCATTTGGAATTTTGTGGAAGATTATGGTTGCATTGTTGACGATTAAGTGGCTTATTAGAGTGGAGAAGGTGAATTGAAGTTCAAATCATGTAATTTGCATTTTAGTTGGAATGTTGATTTGAACTTCAACATACGCGATGTCGAGTTTTCCCTTTATAGTTTCAACTTGTTCAAAGTAACTTCAAGTTCGAATGATGCTATTTCGACTGTGTTCATTGCGATTTCAAATTCATATGTCGAGATTTCGACATGGATAGTCTAATTTTTGAACTTCAAATTGTATTTTATTTACAATTATTTTTGTCCGCAAATGTACGCCATAATGCCGATGCTCGCCGATGCTCATATTTCGAGCTTGGGCTACCTGTGGCTTCACATCATAGCGGGGGCGTAGAGTGAGATTTCGAAAGTTTACGCACGCGGGAGAAAAAGTTGTAGCGCCAAATAAAAAGCGACCCAACCAATGGGGTCTGGGAGCATGCTCTCCCAGAAAATTCTTAAATTTAGGATCTCAAAAAAGCCATTCCCATCGTTTTCCGCAGGACATTTTTGCAAATTACTACGCAGGAAAATGCAGTAGTAAGTTGTTTATTTTACTCGTCTCTGGAGTTCAGGGTAAGGTGCAGTGTTTACGAAAAAAAAGGCCAGTGACGCCATCAGAATTATAGAAAAATAAAAAAAAAATAAAGGAAATACTATAGGAAAATCCATTACCTGACGAGGGAATTCCACGTTAAATTGCACGCGAAAACCGATATCGCACGAATCGTGAATCGCATAATTGAATAAAAATCAGAAAAAAACAGCAATAATATTGTTTGTTTTTATCCTGAGCGCGGGGTCCAGAAAGCCATTTCAAAGTCAACTGTCAGAACTGTCATTGCGTTAGCGAATAGGAAGCAAGGTCAGTCGTACACGTCTGAACCTTCGACAACTTTCTTTGTACCTTGCGTAGTGCTTGTTTTTCATTTGTTTTCAAACTTTCTTACTTGTAAACAAGCTTCACTCTAATCGCAAGGATAAATAGAGGTATTTCACTGAATTTACAAGCCGTTTATCTATAACAACTTTTTTCAAATTGGTCATTTGCTCGAGAAGGAAAATAATTTACACCTTTTACCTCTTCGGTGGCAAAACTGAAAGAAATGAAGTGTCCAAGGGAAAGCACTGAAAGTTTAACGTCGCGATTGATATAAGGTAAGTACCTTGAAATGTTTTAGAAATGCTGTTCAAGTTCAGCTCTGTTTGTACTTTTCTGAGTACCACGGTTCAGGACGATTGCAACCGGCGTACTCTTTTTCGTGTTTTCAGTGGCCATGTCGTCTTTGAAGGTATTTATTTATTCTTCTGTATATGTGACAATCGACCCTGGCACTTCCTCCGTTATCGCTTCTCCTTTTTTTTTTTTGTTGAACTTTGTCTTGCCATTTTCTGGGCCGTGTTCACAGGATTTTCTTGTTTTCTTGTTGTCGCGAGCGAAAGAGGTTTTTTATGCCTCTCCAAGAATTTGTAGTTCAACTCAAAACAAGGAAGAATCTTTGGGTCACTTTAAAAAAAACGCTTTTGTTTGTTTTTAACTCTTCAAAAGGTGACTATGGTTTTGAAAACATTGTAAAATGACATCGTAGAAACCTTTTTTGCCGTTGTTGTGTTAGAATTTGACGATAGTTGTTACGTACACTAAATACCTCGCTTCGTTAACCAATCAGAATGCGAGATTTTACTCAATTATGCGATTCTAACACAAAGACACCAATATAGTGCAAAACATGTATCAGTCATCCAGATTTAATTATAAAAAATGCTTTTTCGGAAAATAAAAAAAACATCTTTTTCTCCATATTTCAGCCAGGAGCCCACGGGAGTATGATGCAGTGCCGATAAAGAAATGTACAAAAAAGCGTGCAAAGTTGTTGTTTTGTCAACTTTTAACCTATTGCTTTTTTGCCATTCTCGTTGCTTAAGCTCCCTGGTAACCCGTTGGGGGTCACGGCAAGACGAAAAGTGAGCTTCGCGCCACTCCCCCGGCTACACATTTAAATTTCCCGGGGGGGAAGGGATATACCCTTGCACCAAAAGTCTTGTTAAAAGCCTGATAAACCCTGGTTGAACCAGATTTACTAGGCTTTTGACAATTATCAACTAAAATTGAAAGCCTGGTTGAGCCTGGTTTTTACCAGGCTTTCAAGGTAAGCCTGGTTATGATTTACCATGAAAGTCTGGTAACTCAGGTCTCGACTTAAAAAGCCTCACCAGAAATGCTTGGTTAGTCTGGTATTACCAGGCTTTCCTGGTGGCCTGGTTGCAATTTTCCACCTCAGAAGCCTGATAATCCTGGGTTAACCAGGGTTTTCTGGTAAATCTGGTTTAAAATTTTCACCTTAAAAGCTTGGCAAGCCTGGTTACCAGAGTTTCCTGGTACGCCTGGTAAAAATCTCCCACCTCAAAAGCATGGTAAGCCTGGTTCTCCCAGACCTTTTTCTAGTAATCTGGTTTAATTTAAACCTTAAAAGCTTGGTAAGCCTAGTTGACAATGACAAATCATAATCATTATGTGAACAAAGGACAAAACAATAACAAGGTTTCTTCCTGGCTTTAGTGATAAAGTTAAAAATATCCTGTCAAGAAGCAAGGAGCTGGACTGAAAAGTACATGCTACAGTTTTGGAGGTACTGAAATAATGTTTCAATAAAGAGGCATCTTCATAGGCCAACAATAAAATTGTATTGAAAAAAAGGCAGCTAAAAATCAGCAACAACAGTGAGTATACATCTTGAACATTATAATAGTTTATGGTATTGCCCTGAATTTCAATCCATTTAACATGTAGAAATACAGTCATGTACTTGTTGTAAACACGCATTTAGAAGACTAGCAACTTAGACATTTATGAAAATTACATGCATATAATGCAGTGTTGAAGCTGGTTTAAGTACACTTTAATTCCAGTTTACAGGCTAAAATGTGTAAACTCTTAGCCGCATTTGTTGCCTCCTAAGGCACTGCTTGAACTTGGTAGTAAATTAGAGGACATGAAGTTCTGTTAGACTAATAATATTAATCATAACTTTCACAAAGTTTGTGATGCTAAAGCTGATAAAGCATTTCTTTAAAATAATTAAAAAACAAGATAATCAGACAGCTTAAATTTGCTGGCAGTGAAAACAATAATCATTCAAGAGTGGGCACAATGCCATGCTGCATAATAATTATTAATAAACAGTAAACAACAGTAAACAGTAAGCATACTGTCCAATTACTTTAAGGCATGACAAACAAACATAAACCACATTAATCACACACTTATCTAAGAGAAAAGGTCAACACATGGACAGTATAGTAGTACATGAGTCATTGCTTTTGTATAAATATTGTGACTACACACTGTATTTTAATATCAGAAGGCTGGGAGCGTTTTACTGAACCTTCAAAACCTTCACTGGAATATCATTGGAGTGATAATAAATGTCCAAAAGCAATATTGTATTTAGTACAGTCCGATCTCTATTAAGCGGCCACCCTCGGAACTTTGAAAAGTGGAGTGGAGGTACAATATATATAAATTGGATAGGAGTGGCAGTAAACATGATTTTACATAGCAAAATGCTTTTTAAGAGCAGTTGTCTGTAAGATTCGAACTATATTGAAAAGTCGCTGCCACACTATCTCACCGAATTGGCTAAAAATTGGCATGTAGACTTGATTTGGGGTCTTTAATAAGTGGATCACTCACCATTTCTGGGAAACCAATCTAGATAGCCTCGGAAAAAAACGTCTCGATAAAATGGCTACTCGATTTGCCACGAAAACGTGACTCGTTTAAAAAACGAGCCTGGTTCTTGAAACGAGGCACGTTCAAAAAACGAGTCCTTTGGAAGACGAGACTCGTTTAGAAACGAGACTCATTTTGAAAGGCCTCTCGATTACGTAATCGCCAGTCCAATCGAAAACGTGTAATCGAGACTCGTTCCCACGTCTCTCGATGACTCACAAACACGTAAAACGAGAAAACGTAGGGCAAAAAACGAGACTCGATTTTTCTCTAAAACGTAAGGCCCAAAACGAGACTCGATTTTTCGGTTTCGTAGAGACTCGCTCAAAAACTAGAAAAGTTATTTGTCCGATGAGGGTTAAGTCCAAAAAAAGTCAGAAAAATATCCCCCTGAAAAAAAACCATGCACCGGCTTCAAAATATAAGAGAAGGGAAATAATGTGATACGTTTTCCACTTGTAAGGGAAATGGCAACAAAAGGATTGAGTTTAGATAAGATTTCTGGCCAGGCGTAATTCTCAAATTTTTTACATGGTTCGCGCCATTCCGCTGGGGAATCGTCAGTAATAAACATTGTGAGGTGATTCAAATTTTTAACTCTTACGCAGGTCGTTCTTTTCTATGTCAAAGTTAATAGTCATATTTATATATTTGCAAGATTAAGAAGAAAAGGTAATTCTTCAACCGGGGGGGGGGGGGGGGGAATACGGAGATTAAATGCAACAGCCCATTTATGTTTAACCTTGTAGTCATATTCCATTCTTTCTTTATTTAACCAAGCACATGATTACGTCTTCATTTCTTGTGTTTACAACGTTCAGAATAGAGAAGAGGGGTCTTTTTCCTCTTCAGTCAATAATACTAACATTTAATCTTTATCATTATCCAACACTAGAGGTGTAAAACTATCTTCCTATTTTCATCGAATGTCGAGGACGCAGATAACAATAGAATTCAAATTGCTCAACCAACATTTTCAAGATTCAAGTAACGAAACAGTAAGATTCACATGATTTCACAGCCAAATGAAACAAGGCAAGTGTGTAAGAGCCTGGATTCTGCAATTAGCGACAAGAAAGTTATTTTATCATTGGGCATGCTGCTGGTTGCACCAGTGGTTCCATTTATTATAATTATTTTTTTTGTGCGGAAAAATTTATAGTTGAAAGGGCTGTTCTTTTTTACTTCCCACCGTTAAAGAGGAAAGTGTCCACTGACAGCATACAGCTTCGAAATTTTAGAAATTTGTGTTATTTTCATACTCAATACTTCGATTGGCAAGTTTAGTATCTATTCTAATCATTGACATCGTGTTCTTCTTCAATTATAGATCGTGTTGTATATTATAGATAGAATAATGGAATGGTAGAAGCAACCTATTTGGGATCACTCACCGTTTCTGGGAAACCAATCTAGATAGCCTCGGAAAAAAACGTCTCGGTAAAATGGCTACTCGATTTGCCACGAAAACGTGACTCGTTTAAAAAAAGAGCCTCGTTCTTGAAACGAGGCTCGTTCAAAAAACGAGTCCTTCGGAAGACGAGACTCGTTTAGAAACGAGACTCATTTTGAAAGACTCGTTCTGAATATGAGACTTGTGGAAAAACGAGACTCGTTTAACGCGACTCGTCCGGAAAGTCGTTTAACAGGGTAAATAAATGGTGACAGGCCATTCACAGATCCCGCAAGCGTGTCGCATGAATGTAATTACTTATCAACGCGTAGTGTTTGAAGAGATTTACTACAGTTTGGCTCTAACCAGTATATCTTTTAATGAAATGCCTCTCTTGTAAGAAATAATTGGAGTTTCTTTAAACATTTCCCTAAGTCTAGGTTGTGATTCTATAAGATGCCATTTCTCCATTAAAATGTGCTTAAGGTTAGGCACAGATGGGTTGTATTGCGTTACAAAGGTCGAACGACTTCCTAATCGAGCCAGGACACTTGGGACCAGGCTCTTCGTGAGCCCAGACACTTGGGACCAGGTTCTTAGGAAGGTAAACTCGGTCGAACGACTTCCTAATCGAGCCAGGACACTTGGGACCAGGCTCTCCGTGAGCCCGGACACTTGGGACCAGGTTCTTAGGAAGGTAAACTCGGTAGAAAGACTTCCTAATCGAGCCAGGACACTTCGGTGGACATGAGAATGTTATTAGAAAGCATTTGATTAGTTTTTCTTGATTGCTTGAGATCAGACAATATGTAAGGCAACTTCCCCCCTCCTCGCCCCGATCGATGAACATAAACCAGGACACTCGGGAACAGGCTCTTAAGAACTTACCCTCGCTCGATAGACTCCCTGCTCTAACCAGAACACCTGAAACCAGGCTTTTCATGAACGGGGACGCTTGAGACCAGATTCTTAGAATTCTTAGAATTCTACCATTGTTTAATGCATATGAAAATTAGGAGTAGCAAGAAGACATAATTTTGATATAAAATCACTTAACTCTGTTCTTATAATATAAACATAACCACATTGCATTTGTTCATTTCTTGAACAGTTAGTTGGGTAAACTGAAAGGGGGGTATTCTACCAATAAATGTCAAACAGCCATCCAACGTTTAAAGGGCCCGGGATGACTGTTTGACATTTATGGGTAGAATACTTCCCTTGGATTTCCTTTTGACAGGTTTCCTTCAAAGGGAATTACAATTACCAAGAAGGCGCATTGTCAAAAACCCTGGAAGGTAAGAACTTTTCATTTTAAAAATTCTCATTTCGGAACTTTCTTAGTACCAAAAACAAAGGCTGCGATTTTCACTTTGTAACGCCATCATGTAGTAAAGTCTTAAATATCTTTCCAACTAGTCTTTGATCTATAGATTATTTGTTTGCTCATTTTTGTGTACAGCTAAATACTGTTAAACATTGACCGGGGGAATGTGTTTGGGAAAGATATTGTACGATGACTCTGGGCTGGTTGGAGTTTAGTAACGCAGGTTTTATTGTCATTGCAGATACCGAAATGGATACCAAAGAAGATGGAGAAGATAAGAACGAAGAAGATAGAAAGAACGATGGAAATAAAGACGTGCCAGCCACGTCTGTAGAAAGGAAAAAAAGGAAAAGAAAGAACACCAGAACAACAGCACAAAGGCAGAAGAAAAAGAAAGAGAAGGAAGGAAACAGCAAAACCGACAACTGAATTTAATCATCACTGG
The DNA here is from genome assembly GCA_038088405.1 of Porites divaricata. Taxonomy (NCBI): domain Eukaryota; kingdom Metazoa; phylum Cnidaria; class Anthozoa; order Scleractinia; family Poritidae; genus Porites; species Porites divaricata. The sequence continues at coordinate 19,750,800 of JBBMOI010000012.1, read as the reverse complement.
GCCTTTCAATAACATGCGAACTCCGAGGTTAAAGGGGCTATGTCACGCTATTTTAGCATTTTTTGAAATCGCAAATATGCCTTGAATTCCAAAAATAATAATCTAGGTTTGATATTTAAGAGTATATTATGAGGTCGAATCTGTTTCCTGTCGTTTGTTGCTAGGAACGGCAATGATGCAAATGGATTGAAACTTGAAAAAGTTGGGCCAACCTTTTTAAGTTTTGATCCTAACTCAACAAAAAAATACCAAAAACCTTATTACAGGTTGCTTATTTTGATACAGTTCATTAGATATCCACCTCACATTTTATCAGGAACATTTTGTGCATAAGTAAAACCGCTAAGTAACGGCGTTAGCGAAGAATTGACCCAGAACAACAAAATTGTAGTGACATAGCCCGTTTAAGAACCAAATTTGCGATTTCTTTTCATGCTGCCGTCAATCGCAATTCAGGGATATGAGTTTTCTTTCATCCTCCTCACCTCTGAAATATAGCGGATGCTCCCAAAAGATCCACAGCATGACTGATGGCGTATTTTGAATGATGCATCTTTTTTTTTCACAGTTGGCATGTCATTGAAAGAGTAATGAATTCGATGTATTTTTCTTAGGAAAACAAAGATAGATTGTGGTTTAATTTGTAGATATAATGGTAAATGTACTTTCCATAACAATTACTGAATATTATCTGGACGGAAGATTCGCCTACAATCTGCGACACAATAGCCCAACCCATGCCATTGAGATCACAACATTTCTGAATAGTTTTAGCCTCGATTCCCTCACTTTTGACCCACCCTCCTCTGATAAACGAGTCCAAGAGAGGATTATGAGACAGAGAGGGAGTCTCAGGGAATTCGCTGGGATATGTAAATTTAAACTAACGTTATTTGTGGACACCGGAAGTCGTTTTCCAGAGAAGTCCGGAAATCTTAATTTTGACATATTTATAGGTGCATATTCATACTTCTTGAAGCAAAAATGTAACAAAAAAACAAAACAAACCGCAGCAAAGCTATGAGAGCCACAAATAAGTGTTCGCGGACGTCTCGGGATACAGATTTCCGTCTCTAAAAATAACTTTACTGAAATTTACATATCCCAAAGGCTAGACTGGGCCTTTGCCCTCTGTCCAATTATACCCTCTTGACGAGTCTGAATGTGGTAAAGGGTATAAGGGTATTTCGAGGTAGGGCAATTGGTGGCGCAAAGCATTGTGAATAGATGTTATCCTTTTTAGCCGTGAATAATGTTGTTTTCAGAGGCAGCTATCCATCTGTACAGAAAAACTGATTTTTTTTTTATGAAAAGGACAAGCCAGATTTAATTTCACAGCCAAATGAAACGGGGCAAATGTGTCAGAGCCTGGATTCTACAATTAGCAACAAGAAATTCATTTTATCATTTGGCATGCTGCTGGTGGCACCAGTAGGTCCATTTATTATTATCATTTTTAATTCAAAACAATTTCTAGTAGAAAGGGCAGTTCCTTTTTAATTCACACCGTTAAAATGGAAAGCGCCCACTGACAGCTGACAGCTTCTACCTTTTAGACGTTTGTGTTATTTTTAGACTCAATATTTCGATTGGCAATTTTTGCATTTATTCTAATCATTGACATCGTGTTCTTCATCAATTAAAGATCGTGTTGTATATTCTAGATAGAATAATGGAATGGTAGAAGCACTTTATTATACCTTATGGGCAACCTATTTGTTGGTTATTGTTGATAAAAAAAATTTCTGTGGATGAAACAGATAATGGTAGTAGAAATTAAACTGATTTTGAAGTACACAAAAGATACAACTCGAGAATAATTAAATCAATACTCTTTATTATTTACGTTAGTAATATTTGGCCAATCAATTTGTTATTTAGATGCTGAAAAAAAAAACATTTGAAATAAATCATTCCACACCAAACGAAAGAAGAATTCATTGCCCCATGCCTACATTGACATCAACAAATACAGCAACAACAATATGTGAAGTTGATGGTCCTTTATCTGAGTTTTTCAAAGTTAAGACTATTCAAAGCCGGAGTTTCTGGTCAACGCAAGACTGCGAGTAAAATAATTTTGTTGATAATTACATTACTTTATCATTTACATATTTACAATGAAATCAAAACGATAATTTAATTAATTGATTAATTATAACTAGCCTCCCTTCACGAACGAGTCTGGTTTCACGAACGAGTAACGTTTTCCTAACGAGTCTCGCTTTCCGAACGAGTCTCGTAGTTTAGTACATTAAAGTTTCTGTCAAACTAGTCTTTCCGGACGAGTCTCGTTAAACGAGTCTTTCCAAACGAATCTCGTTTTTCCACGAGTCTCATATTCAGAACGAGTCTTTCAAAATGAGTCTCGTTTCTAAACGAGTCTCGTCTTCCGAAGGACTCGTTTTTGGAACGAGCCTCGTTTCTAGAACGAGGCTCGTTTTTTAAACGAGTCACGTTTTCGTGGCAAATCGAGTAGCCATTTTACCGAGACGTTTTTTTCCGAGGCTATCTAGATTGGTTTCCCAGAAACGGTGAGTGATCCACTTGGTTCTCTTGTATTGGGTTTCCTGTGGTTCATATGAAGAGTGGACAAGTAGGCGAATGTGCTTATGGTCAGCGGTTCACATTGTGAATGTTGACACGTCTATGTAAACAATATGTCTGCCAGGAGCTCTTTCTTTATACGTGTAGTGTTTTTAAATCTCTTTTTTATATTTCCGTTTGCTCATCAAGCAGTAATTCCTAATTTGACCTTAAGAAGTATCGAAATTGTATTGAGTAGACTTGGATCAAACGATAGAATTTGGCTGCACGGTGTGTTGCTACGAAGTGAACAGTTGGTACGTCAATTGGCGTCTTCGAATTCAAGTTCATCAGAAGTCAATCATGAGGTGTTTCAACAACCAGATTTGATAATTTGGGACCCATTAGTCACTGGCTTATTGGAAAGCTTATGGTGTCCGAACTGTATCGACAATGGACAAAACGAAGTTCTTAAACCGACAAGATGGAAGGATGGTAAAACCGCTTGTGATCAACCGCGGCGTCTTTACGGTTTGTCAAACGACGCACTACTGGTTAGCCGTGTTTATGTTTGTTGTAAAGGCCATCAGATTATTGCACATGACCCATTCGTTATTGGTCAATTAAGGAACTCAGCTATGGTCCCATTTATTTTGTTTCACAAAGCTGGTATTACAAAAGAGCTACAGCATTTCATCACAACCCATGCGAATGTTGGAATGACGTTGAGTGATATACAGACATTGTGGCTACAGACACGATTCGATGCTCATGGTGAGCGTAAGAGAGTGTACCTTACCGAACACGGACAGAATGCAGAGTCTGCTTTGCCCAGTTTGGAATGGAAACAACCTGGTGAAAAGATAATTGCATGTTTAATCGCCTTCGAATATTATAGGAAAGAGAACCTTTATACAGAAAGAATGTGTCAGATGAAAGCTGACAAATGGTTGAGTTGTGATCACACATTTAAAGTGTCATCAAATATTGGATTCTGGTTCAATAAGCGCTGGGTTAAATTGTATGATACTCTTTTTATTGTCCTTAATGAGGAAGGGATCGTACTCAGCTGGAAACTTTGTAAGGGAACAAAATTTTCATCAATCAAAAATGTTTTGACACAATTGAAAACAAGGCTTGATAGCTATGTGAACAAGCCATGTTTATTCTTGATTGACAATTGCTGCTCATGGAGATCTAAACTTAATGAGATATTTCCAGAGATTGAGATAAAGCTTGACATTTTTCATGCCTTACAGAGGGTTATTCAAAAAATCCCTAGAAAGAAAGGGTGTACTGAAGCACTTAAGCTATTACGCAAACAGTTAATACAATCGTTAAAGAATTCAGTCAGAGACTCTGCCGACATTGGAAAAGAAAGATCAATGGTTACTCCAAGTCCTGATATCATGATGAAAAATATTAACAACTTCTTAACACAGTGGGGAGGAGTTAAAGTGGATTCCGTTGAATTATTACCTTCAGCTGCAATAAAAGAAATTGAAAAGTTGAAACGACATATAGAAAAAGGCTGCTTATCACAAATACCGCCGTCAGCCGGGACAAATAAAAATGAAGCTTTGCATAGAACCCTTAATAAGTCACTAAAGCGTTCTAGGATTGGCCTTGAACTTGCAATTGCTTTCCTTGGACTATTCTTTTATCGATGGAATGAAAAAAAATTAGCTAATAAGAAAAAGAAAGGGAAAGTTTCTATTGTCTATCCAGTTGAAACCTATATGAGGAATGACATGACTGACAATGCATTGGAACATTTTGGTGGTTCTCTGGTGGGTACAGAAAAGATAGAAGCTTCAAGCTGTGAATTTTCAGAGGATCTTGATGATCCCAATTCTCTCTTTTCACGATCCCACAATGCTCTGCGCCTTGGGGGGTAAGACAACAATGGCGGCCTCGGAGGAAGATTTGCGTCTCACAGCAAACTTAAAATCGTTCAAAGACGTGTCTAAATTAGGGAAGGTGAAGTTGAAACAAATTTGTAAGAGCTTAGATGTTGACATAGAGAAAAGGTTTGGGAAGAAAGCTCTTGTCAATGTCGTTTGCAATGCGCTGGGCATCTCGACATCAAGGACGGAAAAAGACTTGAATTCGAATCTTGTTGACGAGGTGAAGGACATCTCCTGTTCGAAGATACCTTCGATTGCGGAGCTCCAGAAACTAAAAGACTGGAAGAAAAGTTTGCAGTCTCTCCCGCAGCTAATGGATGAGGCTGTTGTAAAAGAATTTTTGCTTGGAGTTGGTTTCAGCGAAACAGACGTCAGAAAGTACAAGACCCTTCGAGCAGGGCAGCACAAACAAGGAATTCACTCAGTAAAGTAAGCAGTGAGCGAAAAAAAGATAAGTAGACTGTTTATGTGCATCACATATTCGAACAAATTTCTCGCGAAACCGCAGTTTAAGCGACTCTTTGATTATCTATCACAACGTGATTTATTTTCTAATTTACCAGCTGTGTCACTCAAGTGTCAAGGAAATTGAAGGAGACTATTGGTTTTTAACATCTTTATTGCTCCAACACAAGCTTGTGTATGTTTCAATTTAGAGTTTAATTTAGTTTTATTTAAAGTATTTGTAAGAAGTTTAGAATTTTCTTCACTAATTAGCGTTTAATTAATAAAGTTGTTACATTTAATTTTGATCTGATCTTTTAGGGTTTGTTGTTTACCCAAATATCCTACCATGTGGGCCTTAAGAGAATGCTGCAATCCATTGTTTTCCACGGACTCCGAGGAAACAAAGATTGTCTACATAGTGCTTGAAAAAGATACCAGCAAACCTGTCTATGCTTACTGCTCTTGCACTGTTGGGCAAGTATAAACCAATATTGTTTATAACAATCTAGACCATATTTTTGTCATTTCTGTACTCAATTCAGAAATAGCATAGTTCAATCAGGCCATTATGTTCTTTCTTTCACTGCAGTAAGCTTCTACTGTATTTATATTCAAGCCTGTCTTTTTTTTATTATCTTTATTTCTTCTTTGGAATTAAGAATTCAGATGTGTCATTCAGTTGGCTAGCTGTCCTCAAAAACAACTTAAACACCAACTCTTCTCTTTTTAAGTCTCTGGCCACTTTAAAAATAGTAAATACAAAAAGTAAATACAAACAATCTCATGAATCATAAGATCATCACGTATCATGTAAAATGGTCATATTATCGAGTAAGGCTTGCAGCATGACTGTTACACATGTACTGGTCGGCTTTCTCAAGCAGCTTATTTTATGTTGGTTGTTTGGTAAATTTCTATACTACCGTTGCAGGTTACGAGGTGACTGCAGCCATGCTGGTGCTCTGTTATTTGTACTTTGTGATATTGTTTCTGAGGGGAAAACCACCTTACCACCAGATCCAACCTGTACAGAACTACCTTGTTGTTGGTCAAATCCTAAAGGTAAACAAAACTTACATGTAGCTTAAATGTCAGATTTATTTCATCTATAAAGTAAAAGTAGCTTATTTACCTAATAGTTTCCTAAATTAGAAAGGGCTAAATACTTTTAAATCAAATTTCTTGTCTGTAGGTACCTCTGTTGATCCAGTGACCATTGAACAAATCCATTTTTATAAATCAAGATTTGGTGAGCAGCCTCCCACAAAGAAATTTAGAGCAACTCCTTCAGTCTCAGAGCAATTTTTTGGAGTTACTAGCAGTGATGTAAGTGAAGAGACTCGTAAACAAATGAAGCAGAACTTGAAAATGGAGATACTTGCAGCCAACAATGACAAGTTCATGCCACCTGTTTATTACCTACTAAAAAGCAAGTTCACGGAATCTGAATGTGCATTTGTTGAAACCCAGGAGCTACCAAAGGAACTGGAAGAGGATGATCCCAGACTGCTACCTAGTTATGCTACTTCTGTCCAAGCCACTCCTCCTGTGTCAACATCCTCTGACACTGTTTCTATCCCACAGCTCACATTAGTGTCATGTGAAAACACAACTCTGTTACCTGTGATTTCTCAAGCTGAACAGTGTAAATCTTCCAAAGAAAGTCGCTTTCCCTTTGTTCCTGTTACAATATCCTGTGAAAATGGCACATTTGATGAAGAAAACAGGTTTCAACCCCCCATTACCTATCCAGTCCAAATTCCTTTAATACCTCCCTTGAGTGACAGTGCTTTTGAATTTTACAATAAAAATGTCAAGGTTTCTATTAATCAGTGCTGGGAAATTGAAAAAGAAACTCGGGCTCAATCATCTAGCAAGCTTTGGTTTAAGGAAAGACAATTAAGATTGACAGCATCTAATTTTGGAAGCATAATTAAACGAAAAAAGGCAGATGTGTCAAAGCTTGTTAACCACCTATCTACCACTTGTAATTCTTTGTCTCACTTGAAGGCTATTAGATTTGGTAAAGAAAATGAAGATGTGGCTTCTCAGCTCTACATCCAATATCAAAATTTACATGGTTCTCCTGGGACTAAGGTTTTTAACTGTGGACTAGTAATAAATCCACACTTTCCATGGTTGGGAGCTTCTCCAGACAGGCTGGTTTATGATCCCAATGCTAGGCCATCAACTGGTGATTTGGAAGTGAAATGTATTGAATCTGCTCAAGGGATGACACCATTGGAAGCATTACAAATGAAGCAAACTCCAAAAGAAGGCAAAAAGAAATCTTTCTGCCTGAAAATGAAAGGTGACCATCTGCAGCTGGATGAAAAGCACAACTACTTTTACCAGGTTCAGGGTCAAGAAGGGGTATCAGGAATTGAATGGTTTGACTTTGCTTTGTTGACAGATCCTCACCTTGGCTTAAATGGATTGTTTGTACAAAGAATTTACTTCAAAAAAGACAAATGGGAGTGTGAGTGGCTGCCAAAGCTTACAGAGTTTTATTTCAATCACCTCCTGCCTGTTATCGTCAAAGGTCACTCTTCCCCACAGTGATTATTATCCTCTTGGGACAACAATAATATTGGAAGTCCCAAGGGACAATAAAACAATGCCTATGTAAAAAGTTTGGAGGGTAAATAATATACACTTAACGACTACTCCCAAGGTCAAGGGAAATATGGGGATTGGAGGGAAAGAAAACTGACTGTTTCCCGAGGGAGCAGTCATTAAGTGCTTTGTTATATAGCATCAAGAAAATAAACCACAGTATATTTTTGAAAAACTCAAAGATTTTACTACCCGAATGACAGTGAAGATACAGGAGTGCGAGAAATCTGAACCAGACAAAATTTTCAAAGGTTTGTATATTAACAGTCATAAAAAAAACCAGCATGTTTACATATTCAATACACGTCTATTTTTGATTGAAGTTTATCATAACATTTGCTCCTGAAAATGCTCCTGACAGTAATGTACCCTGTGCAGGCAACAAAATTGTTTTCTATTTGCATTTAAACTTTATCACATGACCTTAATACGGCCAATCAAAGAGCGTGTTCAAGTCAACTTAACACAAGCTATATAACAAGGTGTATCATGGGGTCTTGAAAACAGCAAGTATATCTATTTCATCCTTGTTTCAATTTTTACTTTGCTGTGTCTTAAACAAATAAATGTTCATTTGCCTTAAAAACTTTCTCTGCCACCTCAACTTTGGAATTTTAGTAATTTAGTGTCAATTTACTGTTTATCACCTTCCTAACTTTCCTGTTGCTAGTTTATTTAGTTTCGATAAAAATTTTGTCTTGTACCTGTGTTAAACAGCATGCCTGCTACTTGCAAGGGCACATATTTCCTCGTTGTATTTTTATTGAATAAAGATGTTTTGTTGTTTTAATGTGTTGTACCAGGAAATATCCATTACCACTTGGACAGTTTTTGGGTTCAACCCCCCCCCCCCCCCCCCCTCTGCCCCACCACCACTACTACTTGGCAACTCAAGTGTCACCTTAGAAAAGTGGGGAAGAGCTAGTCTAGAAAACCAACCGTTTACATAAAATTGAAAATATAGTCTCATAATGACCTTGCAACCCCTTCCCCCTTCCACTTTGGAATTTTCAAATATAGAACTTTGACCTTTTTTGTGTAGGTAGACTATTACTTCTCACGCTTTATTTAAACTAAGGCTGTTTGCTCAGTGAAAAAAGGCACAGCCCAATAAACATTTTATTGCTGTAAAATTGGGCTCTGAAAATTCATCAAGTAAGAACAGACAGTGAATATTTGCTCAGCCAAATGAGCCATGCATAAGCGGACTTCATTGTCCAATATGTGAAATGTTTTAATTCGTTGAATTGCCCTTTCAACATGAATTCTTGCTTCTGCGATTTTTTCTGATCCTTTTCCTTCCACTTTGTTTAGTTGAGATCTTCCCTGCCCTTTGAAATCTGGAATGGTCACTTTCACGCCCATATCAGCAAACAGGTCATGTACTGCAAATCCTCTATCTGCCATAAGCTCATCACCCCTGTTCAATTTTGTAGTTAAGCCTGGGGAATTGGCAGTGATATGTTTGTCTGATGTCCGTCCACCCCATGCTTGTGAGACATACACAACGGCCCCATGGGGGTCTATTCCAACCAGGAATTTAAAGGTTGTGTGACCCTTGTAATTAGAGTAGATTTCTTTGTTTGCTTGTAAGCAGGAAGGCTTCTGTGTGAAAATTTCTGTACAATCAATGATTACTTTCAAGCAGGGAAATTTGGAAAACTGCTTTGCCTTTCCATCTGTTTCACTTTCTGTCATTTCACACAAATCTTTCAAATAAAAGAACAGCAGATTGATCCATGAGGTAAAGATTTTGCTGACACTAGACTCACTTATTCCAAACCTTAATGACAAGTCAGTTATGGTCAGTCCTACCCTCAGCCGCACAAGAACCATGATTAGGGACTTTAAGATCCACTACGGCGAAGCTCTGGTACGGCGGATGCAACCGAAAGAGACTGGGCCGACTACGGCGTCTCCCGCCAAAACTCGAATTGATTAAGTTTTGCGTAGTACGGCAAAGTCAAACTCGATGTAAACAAATCGGAAGAAATGGTTTCTTGGAAAGAATTGAGAGAGCTTATAGTGCTCTACTAAGCTCTACTATGACATGAAAGTCCTCAATGACGCCGAATTTCTCTTACTATACTACCTTTACAGCCCACAAAACCTGGACTTGCCGTGACTTGTATCCACATTTCGACTTCCAAAACCTGACCGAAGATGAATGTGTGGCCGAATTTCGGTTCAGGAAAACTGATATCCCAAGGCTTTCTCAAGCTTTGCGGATTCCTGATGTTATAATTTGTCACCAAGGAAGAATTTGTAAAGGAACTGAAGGACTATGCATGCTTTTGAAGCGGTTGTGCTACCCTTGCCGATACAGCGATATGGTCCACTTGTTCGCTAAGCCGGTTCCTGTATTGTGTATGATTACAAATCAAGTTTTGGATTACATTTATCAAGCTCACAGCCATCGCATTCTGCAGTGGAATCATCAGCAACTAAGCCAAGCCAATCTTGAAAGATTTGCCGAAGTTGTTCACCGAAAAGGAGCCCCACTTAATAACTGTTTTGCTTTTGTTGATGGGACAGTTCGCCCTATTTGTAGGCCCGGCACTGTTAACCAGAGGTTGCTTTACAATGGACACAAACGTGTCCACGGAATCAAGTTTCAGTCTGTTGTTACCCCAGATGGAATGATTGCTAATATGTATGGCCCTGTTGGTAAGTTTTTTTTTTTAGAAAATGGAATCTGGGGTTTATAGGGTGAGGAGGCAACTGCTTAAGTGTATTTTTTTTTCTTTTCATCTTGAGAAATCGCTTGAAATGAAACTTCTTGGAAACATACAACTCCTTTTTATGAGAAATTAAAAAGAAACTCTTATAAATAAAACACTTCACTTTCATTACCTCATAGCCAAGCTGACTATGTCATAATAAATATATCAATGAACAAATAAATAGTTTCATTTTTTTCTTGAATTGTCATAGTTACAAGAAAAATGAATGAAATATTCCTGAGACCCTTAATGCTTTAATGTTCTTTTAACAAAATGTTATAAGACTTTTTCACTTATCTGACTGAACTTTAACACTCCTCCTGTCCATGAATTTTGTTGCAGAGGGAAGAAAGCATGATGCAGGTATGCTTGCTGAGTCTCACCTTTTGGATGATCTGCGTCAGTATGCCTTCAGCCTGGCTGGACAACCACTTTGTATTTACGGGGATCCTGCCTATCCCATCCGTTTACACCTTCAATGTCCATTTAGAAATGGAGTTTTAACCCCACAGATGGAAGTTTACAATACTGCTATGAGCTCAGTGAGAACAAGTGTGGAGTGGCTGTTCGGAGACATAATCAATTACTTTAAGTTTCTGGACTTTAAAAAGAACTTAAAGTTGGGACTGAGTAGTGTGGGGAAAATGTACATCGTCAGTGCTATTCTTGGAAATGGGCTAACATGTCTATATGGAAACACAACCTCAGATTTTTTCCAGTGTAATCCTCCTGACCTTGAAACTTATTTTGCATAAGTGCTACAGTTTAGGCTAACTGTTTTGAAAATTATCTTTAATAATTCAAGCATTATGGTTTTATGGTGTAAATTAGCAATACAGCAATGAAACCAAGAGCACTTAGACATTCTGAGAAGTTTGCTGGATTTAATGAGAACTGCTGGAAACATGTTGGGGTCACAGCATCAGTTCTCAAGGGTGACAAACCTCAACATACTGTGTATACCTCAAGATTTTGCTCATTTTTACAACACTAGATTCTGTAAAGGCATATCACACTTGCATTTAGAAATTGTATGTCATGTAATGATTCAGTCTTATAAAAAATACTGTAGAGTTGATCTCACATATAACTCCTGTTAAAATTGTATTGCTTTTGAGACTGTCAGTAAAAGACCAGCCTTTTGCAAATAAAGATATGAACTTTAAAAATGTGATAGCCAATGAGAAAAGCCTTTGTTTTCACCTTTCTGGCCTTGAATTCATGCAAAACACAAAAGTAGTCTTTGCTTGAATTCGAGGTTAGTTATGGAAACAAGAGCCATATTTGTTTATATGTTTTATGTCTTATGGGTGGAATTTTTTTGGAGTAACATTGGTTGTTTTAACCTTTTTAAAAACAAACATAAAATAAAGGAACACTCTGATGACCTTCCATGCAAATCCAAAATGAATTACCTTTAAAATACAGTAGCTGACTGTAAAACACAACTTTGCTACAAAACTTGGAATGATTTCACATCCATTTTAATCTAACACTGTTGCTGTAAAACTCAAATGGAATGAAACTGATCTGTGACTCTTCTCTGTCTTTTGAGTCATTCTTTTGACAAGAGTTTTTCCAAAACAGACATCATTGCCTGACTTTGCTGTGCCATTAACATCTGCATGTGTTGATTCTGTTGCTGCTGTTGAGCCTGCTGTTGGTTCATTGCTTGCAAAAAGGATTGCTGCTGGGTGAACATAGCTTGGAATTGAGCAGCTTTGGTTTCTTCTTCTTTTTTCCTTATCTTTAGCTCTTCTTCTCGGAATGCCTTGTCTGATTCAGCCTTCTCCTGCATAAACTGGAGAGCCTCATTACTGCTTCCCCTGGATTTCCTTTCCTTTGGCTCTTGGCCGTCTTCAGATTTTCGTTTCTTTGTTTGCCCCATCCTCTCCAAAGCTTGGTTTCTGATATCTTCTGCTGTAGCCTTCTCCTGCCCTTTTTTTTCACTAGCTTCTGCAATAGCATCTCTTTCTCTTTCTGCTATGTCCTCAAGAAGTACATTAAGCTCATCTTGTTCTGGTACAGAAATTCCAGATGCAGCTAATTCTGATTTTTCATTTTCTTTGAATCTGTCTTGGATCAAGTTAAATCTCTCCCTGACTGCTCGCTGAGATAAATTAGATTTAAATCTCACGGTTTGGCAACCTCTAAGATTCTTGGCAATTTCATCCCACAGACGCCCTGCTTCATTTGTTCCCTTTTTGTGTTTATAAACCTCTAGGGCAAGAACTTCTCGGCAAAGAAGGATATCATGCTCCCTTGTCCATTGCACTGACTTCCTAATAAAGATAAAAAGAATAGAAAACAACCATTCCTGTGAGAAGCAAAAACAGCAACCTTTGACACTGGAATTTCTGGAAAAATAGAGGATATCATCATATAACTGGGCACTGGTACCACTTTTTATAAAGTGAGGGTTTCCTTTTTTACTAAAGATTTTGGGTGAAAAATAAGCATCAAGTTTTACTCTGCTTACATGCAGAAGTGGGATGTCTCTTCTGAGTTAACAGATCAAATGGAAACTGCTGGGCTCGAAATTCAGCCTGATACATTGTCATTAAATATGCGTAACATTTTTAGTTTAGTTTTGCGACTACTATTGTTTTCAGATCCGGAAAAAAACTACTCTCACGACTTCAAGACATTCTAGAATTACCATTACATGTATATACTGGCCGGCCTAGATTTTCTTAAGAGTGGACTTGTAATAGAAGCAAAATTTATGCAGATGCATAAGTGTAAAATTGGCTTGTCTTATTTAAGCCCTCAAAAAGATGTTTTGTGAATGCTAATGCGCTCTAACAAAGTTTTTGTCATTGTTAGGGGATAAATTTCACAAGAAAGATACTGCTTATCATGAAATCAAAGTTCCCAAAAAGGGCAAACTCAACAACCAAGTCAAGTGATTTCACTAAGCTAATCGACAGAAAATAAGCAAAATGAAATCGAAAACATTATTCTTCATGATCAGTTACTTCCAAATCATATATATTCCAGATGTTACTCGTTCTACATTAAGCGGCATGAAATTTCGCTAAACTTCAATGTTTTAGAGACTAGAAGTGAGCAAAAATAAAAACAACTTCGAACTTACGATGCTTGCGACATGTGCTTGTCCGACGACTTGTCCATCTTTCGGGTTCACTTAGAACAAGTTATTTGCTAAAAGAAACGTAATACACCCAAAAAACTATTAAAATATTGTAAAATGAACGTTTTTATACCATCTGTGCATTTTAACGATTAAAGATTCGATAAAAATGCAATGTAGTTTACTCACGTAGTGAATACTCCCTCAACTCGGCGTGTTTGCCGTACCAGACAGCCGTCCTACGGCGGGAAAGCTTGCTTGGACCACAACAAGTGACGTCACCGGAAGTAATCTTTCACATGTTTGCCGTACCAGAGCCTCGCCGTAGTGGATCTTAAAGTCGCTAGTGTCTCCTAAGAATTATATCAAACGTTAAAAACAACAAATATGAACTTTTAAAATTGACTAACATGTCAAAACCGACAATTGCGATCCGTTAATTATTCGTGTATCCGTGCCTCCTTTTGAATTTGCTTTGTTGATTATACTTTGCTTTCAAGTTTTGAGCAGTACTTATTTTTATGCATGCAGTTTGGTTACGATTGCCACTGTTTGAATTTTGAAAGCCCCTTTTGTGAAATATCTCCAACCATAAACCTGAAGTGCATTTAATCGTGCTGCACAGAGTTTCTACACCATTTGAGTCTGTGGACAAAAAAATCTGCAGTATTCCATGTAATGAAGTTTATTGCGTCGTATACAAGGCGGTTCTCTCTTTTGACTCTCTGATCCGTCATTGATGTAGCAGCTGTTCAGAAAGACCTCTTCAAAAGGAACCGATCAATTTTTAGTCATTTTAATATCCATAAAACAAAAATTTGAATTAATATTTACCATAGACCTTGGAGGGTTTTCGAGAAATTACAGTGAATGTAAGAGAATCTAAAGTAGAATAATTTTCGAAAAACGTTTGTTCTGAAAAAGAAAAAAATCAATTCCATACTACAGCTACACACCTATAAGGATTCTACTGACAACATTTGAGGGCTTTACATGTGGTCGAGTTATACTTAATATTTTCCTATACATTTGTCTGTAAAAAGTTTTCTTCCTGCCGAAAAATTGGAGACGAACATACGAAAAAGCTAAAGCAAGCGTGCATGACACTTCTAGAAAAAAATTTGACGTCCTTTCACGTTTTGAAATTGAGTATAGTCCTTAAGAAAACTCCAGAAAGTTCTCGACTTACATTTCGGCTATACATTTCACAAATTGACCAAGGCTGAACAAGCGCGATAAAGTTTGACAGATCGAAAGTTCATTTTTCTCAGTGGCCTTTCTACCGCCTTCGTCATTTTGTTCCTTAGTTGACGTCAAAATCCCCGAGAAGTCGCTCACATGTATAAACTTTATTGTAAGTGAACGCCGGCGTCTCATTTGTTAAGCCCTTCATCTTTAATATTAAAATGAAAGCTAAAACCTAAGATCCGGTAATGCTTGTTAACTCTTGATTTTCTTGACAAATCTTGATGAGCGATTGCTGAAATTAAAGCTCAAGAACGTCTCTTAGCAAGACTGATTTTCAAAATATTCATAAAATTTTTCAAAGAATTCTTTGTTGTTCTCCAGCCATTGAAAAACCTTTACAAACGGCTGCAAAGTTCTCAGCAGGCGATTAGAAACTCACTTGTCAGCTTTCAAAGCTCTGAGCTAAAAGATTTCTTACGTAATGAAAACTCCCGGGGGGTACTTAACAAAGTTTTACCCGGGGAGGCACCGCCCCGAGGTCCTACCCCCTAACCCTTCTATACGAGGTACCCGTCATTGAAAAATGGTGCTCCTTTCACATACCTTCGTTTAGAATGTCACATCCCTTTTAACTGCTGTAAATTCTGACTTTTTAATTAAAATATGAAAAATCACAAAAGCAGAAATTTTCCCGAAGCCATAAATTCTTCTGTTAGCCCATTTAGGTCTTTTTGCAGACGGACAGACAGATTTCTCTTCCCCTTTGTGTATGCATTTCAACTAGTGAAATCCCTACCCTTTCATAAACCTGAAGTCTGAAAAAAGTACCCCTTCGGACGGAGCCTCCCCGTGTAGCTCATTATAGGGAGTACCCCCAGGGTAAAAACCTCTCCCCATGCATTCAAAAATTTCACTCCATCTCACCTGCTAAGGAAAACACATCAGCCCTGCGTAAAAGATAAATTATTGCCCAGGGGAACTTTCAGCCCGCGGCCCTCTTTACAAACGACACAATTACGTAAGATAATGCTTCTCAGTTTATGGTTCATGTTCTAGCTATACAAAAGCAGTCGCTAAACTTAGGGTGCATGGATTTCCATTGTCGCGTAATTTTTAGGTGCGTACGTACGTACATTTTACGAGCGTAAATAAAAGAAATGTTTTTGAAGGTCGTGCAACTTTAAAGTCTGCGTGCGGCCTTTTATGCATTGCCTCTATTTTATTTGCACGCGATAATGGAAATCATCACTTACACTACAAGGAAGTCAACTCACCCACATCATAAGTGTCTAAATAAATGTGCGTACCTCTTGCTGTTGTGTGCTGTTGTTGATACTTTTCGTTTTTAAGGCTTGTGTGCAAGTTGGCCCCTAATCTCCCTTTCTACCTACAGGGGGTGAAAAAAGAAAAAAAAAAAAAACACACACACACACACACATACGCAAACAAAAGCATCCTCTACCAGCGAAGTAAAAAGAAGCACCTGAACGTATTTACTACACAAACTTTAAGGTAAATTATAGTGTTAATGCGACGGGTTTTTTCACTTTTTTCAAAAGTAAGAAAGTCGGCGCTAAAACGTGACGTGCAATGCATGGAATCCCGCAGTGCAAAGCAAGCGCAGTGGACATTACATACTAACTGGCAGCAAAGTAATTGATAACTATATTGTGTCTCTTCTTGTTTTTTAGCTACATCTATGTTGGGTTTTGATTCAAGTTTATTCAGAAAGGTCACGTAATTTTTAGGTGCGTACGTAATCACACAAAAAACGATTTTCGAGGCATACGATTTTAAGAGGGAAAATTATTTAATTGTGAGCCGAGTTAAAATTTGACCGAAAAAAGAAAATAAATTTTCACGTCTGAACAGTATGAGTATGTGATAAGTAATATTAAGAAAAGAGAAACAAGTTTTAAAATGCAAGCAAACGTAAGTGATAATCCTAGCAAGTTGTTTTTACACTATACAGCACATCTTCACAATTCGAAGATGACCTTAACGCTTCGAAAATTATCAGACTTTTGTTATGAAACGCGCGTAATTTACATCTAATCTAACTCGTCATTATTTGATTACACATACTTTAATTATTCACTTAAAGAGTTTGAAAGCAATCATTTATAACTAGCCTTCTAGGCAATCCATTGCCAGTTCAATCATCAGGGGCACCCAACGAGAAACTAGTTCAAAATCACTTAAATATAGCATTGTTGAATTAGCAATTAATGAATGAGGCTATAAAGTAGGATGTCAAGAATTAAGCAGATCGAGGATGGTGTTATCCCCCGAGGCCGAAGGCCGAGGTGGATAACACCCTCCGAGATCTGCTTAATTCTTTATATCCTAAGAAAGCCGAATTCATTATAATTGTTTTATTATTCATTCAAAACAATTCCTAGTTTAAAAGAGCTAAAATATGCTTACCTGGATCGATTTTAAGTTCATCTTCGATAGTGTACCTTTAGGTTTGTCCAGTTCCGCAAATATTCTCCAAATACCAGATGTCACCCTCCGAGTTATCTTCTTGCTGTTTTTGCCATGTTTTTAGCTATTTTTTCGCCGAGTTCCAGCTGTAGTTCTTACTCTTGAAACGGCGAAATGTTCACCATTTTTTTTCACAACCAAAACAACTCATCCTCGTCCCCAGGTCTTCTCGGTTAACGGTGCCTTAACCTGTAGCGGCCTAGCGGGCTGCATTTTTGACGTCATTTCATCGTTAAACACAAAATTCTTCCAAATTTGGTCATCAGTAACTGGTTATGGTGAATTATGCGTGTGTTTTTAGCCAATCAGAATTGGGGAAATATTTTGAATGAATAATAACGTAATTTAGTATTTAAACGATAGATATGGGCATATGTTTATGCCCTGAAAATGTTTCATCTGTTCGAATTTCCTGGCTGAAAGTCTAATGATCCGAAAATTATAGGGATCAAAACTGACCTTTTGGAAAATTTCTGTCAGAAAAATGGCTCTCGAAATTCTAGGTGACCTTTTTAGTGTAAAAATCCGTTAAAAATGGGCAATTATACCTTTAGTACCGTGATACTTTATACGAAAATTCAAGCTTGAAGGGCAAGGCCAGGTTACCCTTGAAAGGGCGTCATTTTTTAATCACAAATACAGTGATGACGGATGTTTAATTTCTAACCATTTTCTGTGCCTAAATAGTTCGTCTTATCCTAACAACATTCAGTTGCCTGAAGATTGTAAAAACTTAGTATCGTGGGCAGCTATTTTGATTAATGCATTACGGATAGCGATGTAATGAAAAGGCCGAAAAGTTGAGATTCGTGTACCATTTTATTAAAAGAAAACAAAAATGAACAATGACATGGTAACATTTGTAATTCCGGCAATTTATAATGACGCATTACAGGGGGGTCTGTATTACAGCCACACCTCCTTAATATGAACACCCCGGACAGAGCCAAGTGTCTGCATTTAGACATTTAGACATTTATTTTATTTGCCACACACACGATTACAATAATTACAAAAAAGTATACCAAAAAAAGAAATGTAGGAAGAAATGGCGAGGAGGCCTAAAGGAAACTATAAAGCTTATATTAATTAAGCCTCCTCAGTTACAATTTTTAGAAGATGGCACATTACAGAGATGTCTGTATTACAGTCACACCTCCTTAATATAAACACCCGGGACAGAGCCAAGTGTCTGCATTACAGAGATGTCTGTATTACAGTCACACCTCCTTAATATGAACACCCGGGACAGAGCCAAAAGTCTGCATTACAGAGATGTCTGTATTACAGTCACAGCTCCTTAATATAAACACCCGGGACAGAGCCAAAAGTCTGCATTACAGAGATGTCTGTATTACAGTCACACCTCCTTAATATGAACACCCGGGACAGAGCCAAAAGTCTGCATTACAGAGATGTCTGTATTACAGTCACAGCTCCTTAATATAAACACCCGGGACAGAGCCAAAAGTCTGCATTACAGAGATGTCTGTATTACAGTCACACCTCCTTAATATGAACACATACCCTGGACAGAGCCAAGTGTCTGCATTACAGAGGTGTCTGTATAACAGTCACACCTCCTTAATTAATATGAACACCCGGGACAGAGCCAAAAGTCTGCATTACAGAGATGTCTGTATTACAGAGATGGTGTATGGAGGCGCTCAAATTAAGGTATTCATTCAGGGGCACCCAACGTCAATTTTTGGAAAATATCTGTTCGGAAGACGATTTGAGATCTAGAATTTTCGGAACACTTTATTTTCAACAGTAAAAGTGATTAAAAATCTAAAGTTAATAATTCACAAAGGAACAAGAAACAGTTCTCTAACGTATCACAACATTAAGTGATCAAAATTGGGAAAATAGACCAATTAAACCGTCGGGTTACAGGCCTCTTTTGCACAGCCCAGAGTTTTAAAATCTGGTGGACGTTTTTCACGTTCGCTGGGTTTTGCTGTGTGAAAAGTATAGGAAAACGTTCAACTTTCGCACTCTTCCGTTCATGTCAGCTTTTTAAATGGGAGTGGTGTATCAAAACGCACAAGGTGTCATAACAGGTTTCACTGAAGTTTAAATCAACTCGGCAGCAGTAAAGGTGAGTGCTTCTGCGGAAATGTCGCTAAAAGACAATTTTGAAGAGCTCTTCAGTAAGCTTTGTTTGTCTACAACCAACATACAGAACATACATTTCTCTTTGAGAAGGATTCTAATCAAAACGCGCAGCTAGCGGCTAGAAACCTCCGTCTGCTGTATTTTGCAACAGTGAAGACCAGCCTCTAAACTAGTGATGTTCACGACCAGTAAACATTTTATCTCCCACGTTCCACGATGGATTGTCTTTGCAAGGTTTAGGTTCAAAATGGTATGGGGGATATATCTTTCGATAATCAAACGTCGTGGCTTGGCAAAAACTTGAAAAAGGAGGTATTTTGTACACGTCTTTAGCGCTATCGTTTGCATTTTTACCAAACGCCCACATCGTATCTGCGTACGTTCCATGTAGTCCCAAATATGAACTGCAAAGGTTTGTGGCATTTTTGAATTGCGGTGCATACGAAGCTGGCGGATCATGATACAATCGTGTGTCGTGAAAATATTGTTTTAACTTTATATCCTGCAGCCAAATACCGATTTGTTGGTCAGCGTGAGGATGACAAAGCATCGTGTTTTCGTCTTGTTCCAAGAACTGTTGAATGATATTCTTAGACAACAACATAAATGATTCATCAATCCATGAAATGCCACCTTCGCAGTGAAAATGTCCCCAAACTAGGTTGTCTTTTGGCCGTAAAGAAATCTCTTCTAGAAGCCGCTTTAAACAAAGGAAATAGTCATCGTCAATTCTGAGAAGATACTGAAAGTCAAATTTAGCCATCGCCCATCTTATATGGTTAAGAAAACGAAGTCCAAACTCCCAGCCTCCTTGTAAAGCCTGCAATTCCATGTCCTTGTAAGTATTTCTCTCAGAAACTATCAAAGTACGCTGAAAGTAGTCTTTGATGAAGCCATCGGTTATAAAGACGCACTTAACCTGTTTGAGAAAATAACCCAATATCATTTCGAGAATGACGAGGAGAAAGAGTCAGTGGTGCTTTGCTGGGGGGAGGGGGAGGGGGAGGGGCTCTTTACTATATCCTGGGGGCCTTTTATCGAATGCAAATTTTGTTTACAGGTAGATGGGCGTATAACTGGAGGATAAGGGATTATAAGCAGAAGAATGCTGGGAGGGGCGCTCTTTAGTATATCCTGGGGGCTTTTTATCGGATGCATTTTAAGGTTTACAGACAGATGGGCGTATAACTGGGGAATGGGGGGTTATAAGCAGAAGCATGCTGGGGGGGCTCTTAACTATATTCGGGGGGGCTTTATATCGGATGCATTTTATTGCAGGGGTGGCTCTTTAATATATCCGGGGGGGCTTTTTATTGGATGCATTTTAAGGTTTACAGACAGATGGACGTGTATAACTGGGGGATGGGGGTTATAAGCGGAAGCATGCTGGGGGGGCTCTTTAGTATATTCGGGGGGCTTTACATCGGATGCATTTTATTGCGAGGGGTGGCTCTTTAGTATATCCGGGGGGGCTTTTTATTTGATGCATTTTAAGGTTTACAGACAGATGGACGTATAACTGGGGGATGGGGGGTTATAAACGGACGTTTATGGCCTTCCGGCATCCACTAACCATGTCTCCTGTACAGTGTTTCCACCACGTGCCGCGAATCGCCTGCCTTCTTTCAAATCTTGCTGGTGCAGTACTAACAATTATCAGTAACATTACTTTCTTCTTGGTGATTCCCAAGTCTTGAAAATCTAATATTGGAAGAAGATTCGCGTTGGATATAGCTTCTGTTTCACGACTTGGCTTCTTATGAATTACGTTGTCTGCAACTTTCCTCTCAGGATTTCGTCGAGGAATGTCACCTTCGAAGCTCACTAATGAACCGTTAAAACTTTGATCTATTGTTCTTAATGGGCGAAAAATATAGCCAGGCAGCGTCGAAAATTGAACATAAATCACCCACAACATTAAGCAAGTAAACGAACAAAGCAGCAGCAAACACAGTAAGGTTGGCGTTCGCAGTATGCGTGCGCAACGCATGTATGGTATCGATCCACGGTTAAATTCTGTGATAAAGAGATTATGTTCTCTTGGACTGTTCATGACACTTGAAGGCGCTGATTCTTGCGGGCTGATCCTTTTGGAAAAAGAAACCATTCATGATATTACTGACAAGAGTTTTGTCCATGTGCACAAATATTAGGTTACATTCACGCGGCACTGAACGAATTTTCGAACGGTTGCAAATTCGTGCGTTGAGGTGTTGTGATGACAAAGAACCACCCCAACTGTACAGAAATTTAGACGCCTAACCGTTCAAAAATGTCAACATCAAACGCGAGGTCAATTTTTTGGCCTGTATGGTCGAAAATTTAAACTGGCACGGAGTAAACAGCATTTGTATGGCAAAGGCGTGGTTGCGTGGATGTCTGGCAACTCGGTCAGCACTCGTTAACATCCGTCGAAAGGCCCTCTTATCTTTGGTCGGACTTCGTAAAGGTCGAAGCAAAAGCATACATGAGTACCACAGGGAAATAAAAACCACGAGGAGAGCATGACGTCATACGTTTACGACGTCCGACCGAAGATAAGACGGCCTTTCGAAGGATATTAACGACTGCTGACCTGGCAACTCAGCTGGGAGACGCCATTTTGGATTTGCTCAAGTAGCGCTCTGTGCATTGGCAGATAGTAAAACAACTGGAAAAAGTGGATAAAAGTTAAATTCAACGTGGTTCGTCAGTTCCGTGTGAACAGCGCGAAAACGTTTCGTATGAACAAGGAATCCGGTCTAATTTTTCAGCCGATCGAAAATTTGTCCGGTAAAAAGGTAAAGGCGAAGCAACCATATTTTAAGTCGATATTAACATGTGACAGTGATTCATCTGATAAACGTGAGGTTAACGGTGCGTTGATTTACCCACTCCACTCTCCTCCAATGATCCTTTTCAAGGGTATTTAAAGCTATTTAAACCAAGGATGTGATGGCATAGGGGATCGAACTTAGGACCTAACGCACCGAAGGCCGCGCACTTACCAACTGTGGCTATGTTCACACGTACGTCATATAGGACGAATAAACCTTCGAGTGTTTAGGTGATCGGTACACACGAGATCACCTCCTGAAGTGGTCTGGTGTGAACAGAGTGTCCGGTCCAATTCAGTTTCAGCTGGTCCGTGTGAGAGGAGCCTTAAATTTCAACATCATATTTTCGCAAGCTGCCTAGCACTCAAAATAGCCATAAGGCCATGATTAAATAATCCAAAAGTGCACATCCTTTCTTCTAAGCAAACAAATTTTGCCGTGACTCTTTTGTTTAAATGAACATTCGACCAATTTAATCTTTCACTTTTTAGTTTTACCATAAACGCTTGCATGTCACTTGTTTAGTTAGGTTTCACCGTAAAATGTGCAGTTACCGACGCATCACACCAATGCTATCATTTTCATTACATGCTGAGGTTTAAATATACACTACTCTAATTTCTCAAGATGTCCTATGTCCTTGATTTTTTCCTGTCAGACCAATTCTCTTTTAGCGAAGAAAGGGCAGCACGATTGGAGGCAAAACATGTTTACGTTTAGCACTCTCATGAGATAGGCCTGTCCTGATTGTGCTCGGCAACCTTGAGCAACTTTTTGCTATTGGAACAACTTTTTGCGGTTCTAGCAACCTTGAGCAACTTTTGCCTTTCTCAGCAATTTTTGAGCAAAATTAGTTTTAGAGTATCAAACCCGAAAAATTCAACGATTTCAAGGAAAACTTCAAGTTATGCGAATTCGTGAGTGTTTATCAACCAAAAGGTAGGCTTAAAGGAAATTTTAATGCACATTTCGATAAATTATAGAAAATAGAATAATTCTTATGCAACGTAATAGAATTTATAATTGTTTTCGTATGAATAATTACTTAGCTAAGAAGTTTAACGTTGTTCAGCCGATTCTCATGCTGAGCTTGGGCTACTTGTGGTTTTGCCCACATTTGGGAATAATTTTCAAGTTTCGGTAATTTTCAAGCTATTTAACTTGACCGAAGTAAACCGTCATTGTGTAGAACGGAGAATAAGTATAGGTAATAGCATGATTAGTAGTGATACTTGGCATAAATACCACGAGTGATATTTCAAAATTGTTATACGTAATTTCACGAGGCGTTAGGCGAGTGAAATTTAAGGCAATTTTGAAATACCACGAGTGTTATTTATGCCAAATATCACGTACAAATCATGCTATTATTTGTTTA